>CM077443.1:35420663-36013236 GCA_039654765.1 Mylopharyngodon piceus | reverse complement strand
AGACATGACTCAAACCCATAATACTTCTTTTACAAGATTCTTACATCATACTGTACTGAATCCTGACAAACAGTACTGCAAAGGGAATCGCTTTTAACAGACACTGTACAAGAATCCTCACAGCCAGTGGCAAACCAAAGATCAGAGAACATTAGACCTCACACAATCGGTTTTCAGCAGACGCACCCTCCCAGATGGGACTCGAACCCACAATCCTCAGTCTCCGAAGGCTGATGCCTTATCCATTAGGCTTCACTTCGGGGGCCACCCAACTACAAGCTATCTAAATTGGTACTGCGGCACTATAATATCACTCACAGCAAGTATTACTTAAAGTTTGGAGAATGCTAGAACTCACACAACCAGTTTTCTGCACAGTCTCAGATGACCCAGATGGGACTCGAACCCACAATCCTCAGCTCCGAAGGCTGATGCCTTATCCATTAGGCCACTGGGCCACGACTGCAAGTTATCTAAATTAGTGTTGCTGCACTAGAATATCACTTTTATGCAATTCAGACATGACTCAAACCCATAAGACTCTTTTACAAGAATCCTATCATACTGTACTGAATCCTAACAGACACTGTACAAGAATCCTCACAGCCAGTGGCAACCAAAGATCAGAGAACATTAGACCTCACACAATCGGCTTTCAGCAGACGACCCAGATGGGACTTGAACCACAATCCTCAGCTCCGAAGGCTGATGCCTTATCCAATAGGCCACTGGGCCACAACTACAAGTTATCTAAATTGGTACTGCGGCACTATAATATTACTTTTATGCAACCCAGACATGACTCAAACCCATAAGACTCTTTTACAAGAATCCTATCATACTGTACTGAATCCTAACAGAAACTGCACATGAATGATTTTACACTGTACAAGAATCCTCACAGCAAGTGGCAACCAAAGACCTCACTGATGGTAACGCATTCTGGGAGGTGTTTAGATGGTAGTTAATTCTGAGAGGGGTTTAGATGGTAATTAATTCTGTAATTAATTAACACAATCCTCAGCTCCGAAGGCTGATGCCTTATCCATTAGGCCAGTGGGCCATGACTGCAAATTATCTAAATTAGTGTTGCTGCACTAGAATATCACTTTTATGCAATTCAGACATGACTCAAACCCATAAGACTCTTTTACAAGAATCCTATCATACTGTACTGAATCCTAACAGACACTGTACAAGAATCCTCACAGCCAGTGGCAACCAAAGATCAGAGAACATTAGACCTCACACAATCGGCTTTCAGCAGACGACCCAGATGGGACTCGAACCCACAATCCTCAGCTCCGAAGGCTGATGCCTTATCCATTAGGCCACTGTCATGACTCATGACTTATCATGACTTATGCAACCCAGACATGACTCAAACCCATAAGACTCTTTTACAAGAATCCTATCATACTGTACTGAATCCTAACAGAAACTGCACATGAATGATTTTACACTGTACAAGAATCCTCACAGCATTCTAAATTACTAAATTAGTATAGGTATTAATTACCTCACACTAAATTAGTGTTGCTGCACTAGAATATCACTTTAATGCAATTCAGACATGACTCAAACCCATAAGACTCTTTTACAAGAATCCTATCATACTGTACTGAATCCTAACAGACACTGTACAAGAATCCTCACAGCCAGTGGCAACCAAAGGTCAGAGAACGTTAGACCTCACACAATCGGTTTTCAGCAGACGACCCAGATGGGACTCGAACCCACAATCCTCAGCTCCGAAGGCTGATGCCTTATCCATTAGGCCACTGGGCCACAACTACAAGCTATCTAAATTGTTACTGCGGCACTATAATATCACTTTTATGCAACCCAGACATGACTCAAACCCATAAGACTCTTTTACAAGAATCCTATCATACTGTACTGAATCCTAACAGACACTGTACAAGAATCCTCACAGCCAGTGGCAACCAAAGATCAGAGAACGTTAGACCTCACACAATCGGTTTTCAGCAGACGACCCAGATGGGACTCGAACCCACAATCCTCAGCTCCGAAGGCTGATGCCTTATCCATTAGGCCACTGGGCCACGACTGCAAGTTATCTAAATTAGTGTTGCTGCACTAGAATATCACTATTATGCAATTCAGACATGACTCAAACCCATAAGACTCTTTTACAAGAATCCTATCATACTGTACTGAATCCTAACAGACACTGTACAAGAATCCTCACAGCCAGTGGCAACCAAAGGTCAGAGAACGTTAGACCTCACACAATCGGTTTTCAGCAGACGACCCAGATGGGACTCGAACCCACAATCCTCAGCTCCGAAGGCTGATGCCTTATCCATTAGGCCACTGGGCCACAACTACAAGCTATCTAAATTGGTACTGCGGCACTATAATATCACTTTTATGCAACCCAGACATGACTCAAACCCATAAGACTCTTTTACAAGAATCCTATCATACTGTACTGAATCCTAACAGACACTGTACAAGAATCGGCTTTCAGCAGACGACCCAGATGGGACTCGAACCAACAATCCTCAGCTCCGAAGGTTGATGCCTTATCCATTAGGCCATTGGGCCACAACTACAAGATATCTAAATTGGTACTGCGGCACTATAATATTACTTTTATGCAACCCAGACATGACTCAAACCCATAATACTCTTTAATAAGATTCTTATCATACTGTACTGAATCCTAACAAATACTGTACAAGAACGCTTTTACACTGTACAAGAATCCTCAAAGCAAGTATTACTTAAAGTTTGGAGAATGCTAGAACTCACACAACCAGTTTTCTGCACAGTCTCAGATGACCCAGATGGGACTCGAACCCACAATCCTCAGCTCCGAAGGCTGATGCCTTATCCATTAGGCCACTGGGCCAGAACTACAAGATATCTAAATTGGTACTGCGGCACTATAATATCACTTTTATGCAACCAAGACATTACTCAAACCCATAAGACTCTTTTACAAGAATCCTATCATACTGTACTGAATCCTAACAGACACTGTACAAGAATCCTCACAGCCAGTGGCAACCAAAGATCAGAGAACGTTAGACATCACACAATCGGTTTTCAGCAGACGACCCAGATGGGACTCGAACCCACAATCCTCAGCTCCGAAGGCTGATGCCTTATCCATTAGGCCACTGGGCCACAACTACAAGTTATCTAAATTGGTACTGCGGCACTATAATATTACTTTTATGCAACCCAGACATGACTCAAACCCATAAGACTCTTTTACAAGAATCCTATCATACTGTACTGAATCCTAACAGAAACTGCACATGAATGATTTTACACTGTACAAGAATCCTCACAGCAAGTGGCAACCAAAGACCTCACTGATGGTAACGCATTCTGGGAGGTGTTTAGATGGTCGTTAATTCTGAGAGGGGTTTAGATGGTAATTAATTCTGAGAAGTGTTTAAATGGTAGCTCATTCTGAGAGGTGTTTAGATGGTAGCACATTCTGAGAGGTGTTTAAATGGTAGCTCATTCTGAGAGGGGTTTAGATGGTAGCGTATTCTGAGAGGTGTTTAGATGGTAGCACATTCTGAGAGGTGTTTAAATGGTAGCTCATTCTGAGAGGGGTTTAGATGGTAGCGTATTCTGAGAGGTGTTTAGATGGTAGCTCATTCTGAGAGGGGTTTAGATGGTAGCGTATTCTGAGAGGTGTTTAGATGGTAGCGCATTCTAAGAGGTGTTTAAATGGTAGCTCATTCTGAGAGGTGTTTAGATTGTAGCGCATTCTAAGTAGTTTTTAGATGGTAGCGCATTCTGAGAGGTGATTATATGGTAGCTCATTCTGAGAGGTGTTTAGATGGTAGTTAATTCTGAGAGGTGTTTATATGGTAGCTCATTCTGAGAGGGGTTTAGATGGTAGCGTATTCTGAGAGGTGTTTAGATGGTAGCTCATTCTGAGAGGTGTTTAGATGGTAGTTAATTCTGAGAGGTGTTTATATGGTAGCGCATTCTAAGAGGTGATTAGATGGTAGCACATTCTGAGAGGTGTTTAGGTGGTAGTTAAATCTGAGAGGTGTTCAGATGGTAGTTAATTCTGAGAGGTGTTTAGATAGTAGCGCATTCTCCGAAGGCTAACGCCTTATTGCTGCACTAGAATATTACTTTTATGCAACCCAGACATGACTCAAACCCATAATACTCTTTTACAAGATTCTTATCATACTGTACTGAATCCTGTACAAGAACGCTTTTACACTGTACAAGAATCCTCACAGCAAGTATTACTTAAAGTTTGGAGAATGCTAGAACTCACACAACCAGTTTTCTGCACAGTCTCAGATGACCCAGATGGGACTCGAACCCACAATCCTCAGCTCCGAAGGCTGATGCCTTATCCATTAGGCCACTGGGCCACAACTACAAGTTATCTAAATTAGTGTTGCTGCACTAGAATATCACTTTTATGCAACCCAGACATGACTCAAACCCATAAGACTCTTTTACAAGAATCCTATCATACTGTACTGAATCCTAACAGACACTGTACAAGAATCCTCACAGCCAGTGGCAACCAAAGATCAGAGAACGTTAGACCTCACACAATCGGTTTTCAGCAGACGACCCAGATGGGACTCGAACCCACAATCCTCAGCTCCGAAGGCTGATGCCTTATCCATTAGGCCACTGGGCCACAACCACAAGTTATCTAAATTGGTACTGCGGCACTATAATATCACTTTTATGCAACCCAGACATGACTCAAACCCATAAGACTCTTTTACAAGAATCCTATCATACTGTACTGAATCCTAACAGAAACTGCACATGAATGATTTTACACTGTACAAGAATCCTCACAGCAAGTGGCAACCAAAGACCTCACTGATGGTAACGCATTCTGGGAGGTGTTTAGATGGTAGTTAATTCTGTGAGGTGTTTAGATGGTAGTTAATTCTGAGAAGTGTTTAGATGGTAGCGTGATCTGAGAGGTGCCTTATCCATTAGGCCAGTGGGCCATGACTGCATTATCTAAATTAGGAGTTGCTGCACTAGAATATCACTTTTATGCAATTCAGAGAGGTGTTTAAACCCATGGTAGACTCATTCTGAATCCTATCATACTGTACTGAATCCTAACAGACACTGTACAAGAATCCTCACAGCCAGTGGCAACCAAAGATCAGAGAACGTTAGACCTCACACAATCGGTTTTCAGCAGACGACCCAGATGGGACTCGAACCCACAATCCTCAGCTCCGAAGGCTGATGCCTTATCCATTAGGCCACTGGGCCAAGACTGCAAGTTATCTAAATTAGTGTTGCTGCACTAGAATATCACTTTTATGCAATTCAGACATGACTCAAACCCATAAGACTCTTTTACAAGAATCCTATCATACTGTACTGAATCCTAACAGAAACTGCACATGAATGATTTTACACTGTACAAGAATCCTCACAGCAAGTGGCAACCAAAGACCTCACTGATGGTAACGCATTCTGGGAGGTGTTTAGATGGTAGTTAATTCTGAGAGGGGTTTAGATGGTAATTAATTCTGAGAAGTGTTTAGATGGTAGCGTATTCTGAGAGGTGTTTAGATGGTAGCGCATTCTAAGAGGTGTTTAGATGGTAGCACATTCTGAGAGGTGTTTAAATGGTAGCTCATTCTGAGAGGGGTTTAGATGGTAGCGTATTCTGAGAGGTGTTTAGATGGTAGCTCATTCTGAGAGGGGTTTAGATGGTAGCGTATTCTGAGAGGTGTTTAGATGGTAGCGCATTCTAAGAGGTGTTTAAATGGTAGCTCATTCTGAGAGGTGTTTAGATTGTAGCGCATTCTAAGTAGTTTTTAGATGGTAGCGCATTCTGAGAGGTGTTTAGATGGTAGTTAATTCTGAGAGGTGTTTATATGGTAGCTCATTCTGAGAGGGGTTTAGATTGTAGCGCATTCTAAGTAGTTTTTAGATGGTAGCTCATTCTGAGAGGTGTTTAGATGGTAGTTAATTCTGAGAGGTGTTTATATGGTAGCTCATTCTGAGAGGGGTTTAGATGGTAGCGTATTCTGAGAGGTGTTTAGATGGTAGCTCATTCTGAGAGGTGTTTAGATGGTAGTTAATTCTGAGAGGTGTTTATATGGTAGCGCATTCTAAGAGGTGATTAGATGGTAGCACATTCTGAGAGGTGTTTAGGTGGTAGTTAAATCTGAGAGGTGTTCAGATGGTAGTTAATTCTGAGAGGTGTTTAGATAGTAGCGCATTCTCCGAAGGCTAACGCCTTATTGCTGCACTAGAATATTACTTTTATGCAACCCAGACATGACTCAAACCCATAATACTCTTTTACAAGATTCTTATCATACTGTACTGAATCCTAACAAATACTGTACAAGAACGCTTTTACACTGTACAAGAATCCTCACAGCAAGTATTACTTAAAGTTTGGAGAATGCTAGAACTCACACAACCAGTTTTCTGCACAGTCTCAGATGACCCAGATGGGACTCGAACCCACAATCCTCAGCTCCGAAGGCTGATGCCTTATCCATTAGGCCACTGGGCCACGACTGCAAGTTATCTAAATTAGTGTTGCTGCACTAGAATATCACTTTTATGCAATTCAGACATGACTCAAACCCATAAGACTCTTTTACAAGAATCCTATCATACTGTACTGAATCCTAACAGACACTGTACAAGAATCCTCACAGCCAGTGGCAACCAAAGATCAGAGAACGTTAGACCTCACACAATCGGTTTTCAGCAGACGACCCAGATGGGACTCGAACCCACAATCCTCAGCTCCGAAGGCTGATGCCTTATCCATTAGGCCACTGGGCCACGACTGCAAGTTATCTAAATTAGTGTTGCTGCACTAGAATATCACTATTATGCAATTCAGACATGACTCAAACCCATAAGACTCTTTTACAAGAATCCTATCATACTGTACTGAATCCTAACAGACACTGTACAAGAATCCTCACAGCCAGTGGCAACCAAAGGTCAGAGAACGTTAGACCTCACACAATCGGTTTTCAGCAGACGACCCAGATGGGACTCGAACCCACAATCCTCAGCTCCGAAGGCTGATGCCTTATCCATTAGGCCACTGGGCCACAACTACAAGCTATCTAAATTGGTACTGCGGCACTATAATATCACTTTTATGCAACCCAGACATGACTCAAACCCATAAGACTCTTTTACAAGAATCCTATCATACTGTACTGAATCCTAACAGACACTGTACAAGAATCGGCTTTCAGCAGACGACCCAGATGGGACTCGAACCAACAATCCTCAGCTCCGAAGGTTGATGCCTTATCCATTAGGCCATTGGGCCACAACTACAAGATATCTAAATTGGTACTGCGGCACTATAATATTACTTTTATGCAACCCAGACATGACTCAAACCCATAAGACTCTTTTACAAGAATCCTATCATACTGTAATGAATCCTAACAGACACTGTACAAGAATCCTCACAGCAAGTGGCAACCAAAGATCAGAGAACAATCGGTTTTCAGCAGACGACCCAGATGGGACTCGAACCCACAATCCTCAGCTCCGAAGGCTGATGCCTTATCCATTAGGCCACTGGGCCACGACTGCAAGTTATCTAAATTAGTGTTGCTGCACTAGAATATCACTTTTATGCAATTCAGACATGACTCAAACCCATAAGACTCTTTTACAAGAATCCTATCATACTGTACTGAATCCTAACAGACACTGTACAAGAATCCTCACAGCCAGTGGCAACCAAAGATCAGAGAACGTTAGACCTCACACAATCGGTTTTCAGCAGACGACCCAGATGGGACTCGAACCCACAATCCTCAGCTCCGAAGGCTGATGCCTTATCCATTAGGCCACTGGGCCACAACTACAAACTATCTAAATTGGTACTGCGGCACTATAATATCACTTTTATGCAACTCAGACATGACTCAAACCCATAAGACTCTTTTA
Source organism: Mylopharyngodon piceus (assembly GCA_039654765.1). Lineage (NCBI taxonomy): Eukaryota > Metazoa > Chordata > Actinopteri > Cypriniformes > Xenocyprididae > Mylopharyngodon > Mylopharyngodon piceus. Next base: position 36,005,295 of record CM077443.1, on the reverse strand, counting down.
CAAGAATCCTATTATACTGTACTGAATCCTAACAGAAACTGCACATGAATGATTTTACACTGTACAAGAATCCTCACAGCAAGTGGCAACCAAAGACCTCACTGATGGTAACGCATTCTGGGAGGTGTTTAGATGGTAGTTAATTCTGAGAGGGGTTTAGATGGTAATTAATTCTGAGAAGTGTTTAGATGGTAGCGTATTCTGAGAGGTGTTTAGATGGTAGCGCATTCTAAGAGGTGTTTAGATGGTAGAACATTCTGAGAGGTGTTTAAATGGTAGCTCATTCTGAGAGGGGTTTAGATGGTAGCGTATTCTGAGAGGTGTTTAGATGGTAGCTCATTCTGAGAGGGGTTTAGATGGTAGCGTATTCTGAGAGGTGTTTAGATGGTAGCGCATTCTAAGAGGTGTTTAAATGGTAGCTCATTCTGAGAGGTGTTTAGATTGTAGCGCATTCTAAGTAGTTTTTAGATGGTAGCGCATTCTGAGAGGTGATTATATGGTAGCTCATTCTGAGAGGTGTTTAGATGGTAGTTAATTCTGAGAGGTGTTTATATGGTAGCTCATTCTGAGAGGGGTTTAGATGGTAGCGTATTCTGAGAGGTGTTTAGATGGTAGCTCATTCTGAGAGGTGTTTAGATGGTAGTTAATTCTGAGAGGTGTTTATATGGTAGCGCATTCTAAGAGGTGATTAGATGGTAGCACATTCTGAGAGGTGTTTAGGTGGTAGTTAAATCTGAGAGGTGTTCAGATGGTAGTTAATTCTGAGAGGTGTTTAGATAGTAGCGCATTCTCCGAAGGCTAACGCCTTATTGCTGCACTAGAATATTACTTTTATGCAACCCAGACATGACTCAAACCCATAATACTCTTTTACAAGATTCTTATCATACTGTACAAGAATCCTCACAGCCAGTGGCAACCAAAGATCAGAGAACGTTAGACCTCACACAATCGGTTTTCAGCAGACGACCCAGATGGGACTCGAACCCACAATCCTCAGCTCCGAAGGCTGATGCCTTATCCATTAGGCCACTGGGCCACGACTGCAAGTTATCTAAATTAGTGTTGCTGCACTAGAATATCACTTTTATGCAACCCAGACATGACTCAAACCCATAATACTCTTTTACAAGATTCTCATCATACTGTACTGAATCCTAACAAATACTGTACAAGAACGCTTTTACACTGTACAAGAATCCTCACAGCAAGTATTACTTAAAGTTTGGAGAATGCTAGATCTCACACAACCGGTTTTCTGCACAGTCTCAGACGACCCAGATGGGACTCGAACCCACAATCCCCAGCTCCGAAGGCTGATGCCTTATCCATTAGGCCACTGGGCCACAACTACAAGATATCTAAATTGGTACTGTGGCACTATAATATCACTTTTATGCAACTCAGGCATGACTCAAACCCATAAGACTCTTTTACAAGAATCCTATCATACTGTACTGAATCCTAACAAATACTGTACAAGAACACTTTTACACTGTACAAGAATCCTCACAGCAAGTGGCAACCAAAGACCTCACTGATGGTAACGCATTCTGGGAGGTGTTTAGATGGTAGTTAATTCTGAGAGGGGTTTAGATGGTAATTAATTCTGAGAATGTAATTAACCCACAATCCTCAGCTTCGAATGCTGATGCCTTATCCATTAGGCCACTGGGCTACGACTGCAAGTTATCTAAATTAGTGTTGCTGCGCTAGAATATTACTTTTATGCAACCCAGATATGACTCAAACCCATAAAACCCTGTATCCTAACAGACACTGTACAAGAATCCTCACAGCAAGTGGCAACCAAAGATCAGAGAACGTTAGACCTCACACAATCAGTTTTCAGCACAGTCTCAGACGACTCAGATGGGACTCGAACCCATAATCCTCAGCTCCGGAGGCTGATGCCTTATCCATTATTCCACTGGGCCACAACTGCAATTTATCTAAATTGGTACTGTTTAGGTGTTTAGATGGTAATTCATTCTGAGAGGCGTTTAGATAGTAGTTAACTCTGAGAGGTGTTTATATGGTAGCGGATTCTGAGAGGTGTTTAGGTCGTAGTTAAATCTGAGAGGTGTTTAGATGGTAGTTCATTCTGAGAGGTGTTTAGATGGTAGTCCATTCTAAGAGGGGTTTAGATGGTAACACATTTTGAGAGGTGTTTAGATGGTAGCGCAATCTGAGTGGTGTTTAGATGGTAGCTCATTCTGAGAGGTGTTTAGATGGTAGTTCATTCTGAGAGGTGTTTAGATGATAGCGCATTCTGAGAGGTTTTTTGAGAGGACAAGATGTGCTTTGTTACACCCATTATTAAGATGGTAGTTTATTCTGAGAGGTGTTTTGAGAGGACAAGATTTGCTTTGTTACACCCATTATTAAGATGGTAGTTCATACTGACAGGTGTTTAGATGGTAGCGCATTCTGAGAGGTGTTTAGATGGTAGCTCATTCTGAGAGGTGTTTAGATGGTAGTTAATTCTGAGAGGTTAATTCTTAGGCACTGTACATATATCCTCACAGCAAGTATCAATTAAAGATTGGAGATCTCACACAACTGTTTTTTTTGCACAGCCTCATTTGACCCAGATGGGACTCAAAACCACAAACCTCAGCTCCATAGGCTGATGCCTTATCCATTAGGCCACTGGGCCACAACTGCAAGCTATGTAAGTAGTACTGCGGCACTACAATATTACTTTTATGCAACCCAGATATGATTCAAACCAATATTACTCTTTTACAATAATCCTATCATACTGTATTGAATCCTAACAGACACTGTACAAGAATCCTCACAGCAAGTGGCAACCAAAGATCGGAGAACGCTAGACCTCACACAACCGGTTGTCTGCACAGTCTCAGATGACCCAGATGGGACTCAACCCCACAATCCTCGGCTCCGAAGACTAATGCCTTATTGGTGCACTAGAATATCACTTTTATGCAACCCAGCTATGATTCAAACCCACAATACACTTTTAGAAGAAAGATATATTTCTTGGAAATCATTTTAAAGTTCAAGCAGAGACAATCATCTGTATCTTAGGCACTGTACACGAATCCTAACAGCAAGTATCAATTAAAGATTGGAGAATGCTAGAACTCACACAACTGCATTTCTGCACAGTCTCAGATGACCCCGATGAACCCACAATCCTCAGCTCCAAAGGCTGATGCCTTATCCATTAGGCCACTGGGCCCCGACTGCAAGTTATCTAAATTGATACTGCTGCACTAGAATATTACCTTCATAGCGTTACATAATATTTTTTAAAAGTAGTACTCTCGAAGAAGGTTTTTAATGAGAAAGATGTGAATCAATTGCACAATACTGAGCTCCAAAGTCTGGTCCCACACGTGCAATTTCACTAGAGGAGATCTGATGTATTAGAGTAGAAATGTCATTGCCAAAGAATTAGCATTACATAGTAGGCGCTTCCCAAGAAGAAGAAACTTTTATACAACCCAGAAAACTGAACTGAAACTAAAACCCACAATACTCTTTTACAAGAATCCTAACAGACTATACTGAATCCTAACAAATACTGTACAAGAACGCTTTAACACTGTACAACAATCCTCACAGCAAGTGGCAACCAACGTTCGGAGAATGCTAGACCTCACACGACTGGTTTTCTAACTTTACCGAGCTCTGAGAGCCCCCTAGTGGTCGGAAGCATTTCCGTTGTGTTGTGGCTTGATTTCGTTGTGTTGTGGCTTGATTTAGTTGTGTTGTGGCTCGTTTCCGTTGTGTTGTGGCTTTATTTTGTTGTGTTGTGGCTTGATTCCGTTGTGTTGTGGCTTTATTTCGTTGAGTTGTGAACTTATGTTTGCTTTTTTAATTTTGTTGTGTTGTGGCTTTATTTCGTTGTTTTGTGGCTTGTTTCCGTTGTGTTGTGGCTTTATTTCGTTGTGTTGTGAACTTATGTTTGCTTTTTTAATTTCGTTGTGTTGTGCACTACTGGGCCACCGTAATTAACACACTGAGTAACTATTACTATATGTCTAAATAATAAGACGTATAAATGTACATTTAAATAGTTTATTAATCATTTACTTAAACTTTCTAAATTATCTTATGAACCACTGACCACTCCTAAATAACTGGTTTGTAAATAATGTAATACTTAATTTAGACATGATAAATTGATCATTAATAATGTATGAAAATACAATTATTAAACACATTATAGACATGCTTATAAATAAAGAACAAAGCATTTACAGCTGAATTCATAAAGTGCTTACTAATGTCTATTAATGTTGGGACAATGCTTTATAAATGATTAACTATTTACTAATGCTTAACTAATGATTCATAGCGTGAGTTATTATAAAGTGTTACCCAAGATGGATGAAGTTCGCTACTCCTGCATGTGCTTCAACTCCTGACAGATACCATACACTGACTATATAGCCTATTTTCATCCAAAGCATCACAGTTTTTTTGTTTTTTTTTGTTCATTTAAATTAAAAATTATGTTCTGATCTATTATTCTCTCTTACTGATATACTTTTCAATAATTCAGTGACATTACAAAGTGAAACAATTGCAATGTTTTCTTTCCGTTTGTAGTTTTTTGTGAAATCATTTGGTAGTCAGAGGTGTGTGTGGGAGGGGGGTCACCAGATTTTTTTTAAAGATTTAAAGAGATTTAAAGGGGGGCATGACCAAAAAGTTTGAGAACCACTGCCAATTACATAGTCTCTTTGCAGTAGTGTGATTTAAGTGAATTTTAATTCTTTCTTGAACCGTGGACTGGAATAGAATAGAATAGAATAGAATAGAATAGAATAGAATAAGTAGTGTGTGAGTGTGCAAGTATCCGTTACTGTGTTCCATGTACATACAATACAATGTACACTAAACACAATTTGCAATATGTAAACAATACATTGCAATATACAACATACAATATACAGTACAGAATGTGCATTTCATTCATTCTTTCTTTCTTTTTATTGCTTTAAACATAAATAGCATATTAAGTCAATTAAGAGCTAGAAGAGATAAGATAAAATAAAAAAACCCCCATCAAATTAGACAAAGGTCAGAAAACACTGGTATTATCACTTCTGCATTCATTGGTTTTCAAAGGGAATATAAATGACATTTCATGTTTAGGTACATTAACCACTCAAAAAAAAAAAAAAAAAAAATACTCAAAGAAAACCTCCATAACCTCCAAATTTATGGACTCTTGGAAGATCACTATACTCACAGGACGAGCACTGCATTTGCATGTTACATCCTGCACATAATAAATCCCCACTTGCCATTGCCAATAACATATAATAGCCTCATGCTACCCACTTACCACCACTGTCAGCTAACAACAGCCAGGGTAAGACTTTTACATTGAAATGTAAATGATGCTGAAACAAAGTCAGAATTTGTCATAGTTTATTACCATCTCAAGTGGTCCAATAATTGTAAAGTTGGTTGCTTGACGAGTTTTAATTTTCCTTATTTTGAGTGATTACATTGAAATTGCAAAACCATTGCTGCACATCTAACAAACAGCACTGATCTCCTTTTCTTTAGAGAAATACATTTCATTCAAATGAAGCTACACATGCATTTCAAACAAATTATCAAGACAATACATTTGATAAACAAAATGTATACAAAACCATGTATGTCGTTAAACATTAAAACTCTGGTTAAACTGAAACAAGTTCTGCATCGTCTTTTATGCATTAGAATTCTGTTTTCTAGAATTAGATATTCATCGTCTAGACACTGATCATCTTAGAACAGGTAAATCAGAATGTTTATTGTGTGTCTGTGACAGTTCAGGTTCAGGCATCTGAAGATCTGGGATTAATTTCTTCCAACACAGTTGCTTTTTTGCGCCATGTGTTTGGCCATTATAATAATAGCTCATATAATAGCTCTTTGGTTTGCATTTTATCAGCCTTTTTTCTCTGCTTCAAACCCTTGTTTGGGTAGTCTCAGAAAAACATGGAAGGGTGGTACAGCTTGCGATCCATTAACAGTTCAGCTGGCGATACACCACAATCCAGTGGGGAAGCGAGGTATGGATCTGACCCATCATCCACAGTCATTTGAGGGTCTGCATTCCCTTCTCTGCCTTTTCACTTGTGCATGCAATGGACTGGACATTACAAGTTGGAATTTGTACTGCTTTGCAAATTGCTGGAACTCCTAGCAATTGTAACGTGGCCCATTGTCCTGATTTAGGAATTCCGTGCCTGGCAAATAACGACTTGTGATTTATCACATTACTGGCTGCTGTTCCTGGCAGTAAGCCATCTCACTGATGATCTATCACCAACAGATAGCTTTTACCATTGAAATGAAAGGAATCAATGCCAAACATCTCCCAAGCTTCAGAAGTCTGATTTGCTATGATCATGGGTTCCTTAGTTTGCTTGTTTCAGTATTTAAGACGTTTCGCACCTGTTCACCATCTTCTCATTGTAAGCATTTATACCTGACCAGTATATGGCTTCTCTGGCTTTTTTTTTTCTTTCTTAAATTTTTCTATTTTATGAATGTCCTTCATGTATCCTCTTAAGGTTGATAGCACACACTCTGGGATGACAATTCTGTTCTTCCTAAGCAATTCACTTTTAGATACTTCTGTCTTCTTGGTATGTCTAGGATAGCTTCTATTTTGGTTTTCTCAAACTCGACACCAGGGGCCTCATTTATAAAGCATGCGTATACACAGATTTGATCTTAGAGTGTGCATACGCTTAAATCCATGCCAACGCTCATATTTATAAAAACGGTCTTTAACGTGGAAAAGTGCTTAGCGCCACATCAGGGTCTGAGCAGACATACGCACTTTTCATTGTCAGGTTACTGCAGGTTTTTGGAAATCTACGCTATTCTTGCAGCTCGCCATTCTAAATTAAAGGATTTGACTGGTGATCTTTTATATGTAAATGACATTAATTAGGTGTCATTTACAACGCAGAGAACTGAAACCATTCAGCTGCGTGCAAGTTCAAGATCATTTGCGATTTATAGATTTCACATCTGAAAGAGAGGTGTACGCTCGTTTTCTGTGTGTACGTTCATTCTATGAATCACACGTACGCACATCTGAGAAATGATCATAAGATCAAATTTAGGACGGTTTCTGCGCAACATTTTATAAATGAGGCCCCGTGTCCAGACAGTCAATCTCCAAAAATTTTCTGTGAGCCAAAACTGACATTTGCTTTTGAGTTTATATTCCATTCTTTTGAATTCAGGGCAGCACATTTCTCATTTCTCAGCACATTCTAGCATTGTTGCTCTAAAGGAACCCCTGACTGTGACACTCACTGGGACCAATAGGGCAACCTCCAAAGTCTTTAAAAAAAAAAATTTTAAATAACTCCAAAACTATATTTGCAGGCCCTTTTATCTAGGATATGTACCTCTGGTACTTCCATTGTAACAATAATACATAAAATAATAGTTTAATTAATGTTGTACATCTTTATTTTTAGCGTTTCTTTTTTAATTTTGATTAAGATTTTTAATTCCTAAATTTAAATAAATTTAAGACTTATTCAGTCCCTCTTTTAGAAGTTTGGCAATGCCCCCTATAAGTCCTCAGGCCCCCAGTTAACCACTGTTTTAGACCTTATTTGACAAGCATTAACTATAGTATATCAACTAGGGATGCACCGATCCGATATTCAGATCGGGTATCGGCTCCGATACTGCCATTCTTGCCGGATCGGGTATCGGCCGGACGGGACCGATCCAAATCCGATACTGTGCGTGTACTATTCTGTGTTACTGTTAAGCTCCACAAAAGGCACAAAAACATTAAAAAGCACCAGAAAGTTTCTGTGCACTATATTCCAAGTGTCCTGAAGCCATTTCATAGTTTAATTTGAGGTACAGATAAATATTTAAGTCGTTAAATTAAAGTTCACGTAAATGCCTCCCTCCGTTGCGGCTGTCAGTCATTCTCCATTCAGCATTCAAGACTGCGTGTCGCGTTCGGTTACAACAGTCAACACAATGAAACTCTCTCCAAGATGAATCAATGTTTCTATTATTATACTTCATCTGTACATAACGATACCGGTAATACAATACGCATCAATATATCTTCACTTTGTGCCTTGAACTTTTCAATGCGAAGCTCTGCCGCTGCGCGCTCTGACTCCATGATGCTTCAAGCGCATCATTCTGCACACGGGATGCGCATAAGCGCTTTGTGCCGCTCTGTATGGGAGCCGTTCATATTATAATACTTTTGCGCAATGAAAGATTGTTAATAGCATTTTTTTTGTTCTGTCCTATCTATCATATGTTGCCTCATTAAAAAAAACCTCAGCTATAAATTTAAAAGAAATGTCTTTTAATTTTATAGTATAACCTATATTTATATATAAATATATTTAGTTTATGTTATATGACTCAAACATTCATGAAAAACAAGCCATGAGTCATGGAAAAAGGAATCAGCTGGACTCCTGTTTATTTTGAATGTCTACCGAGCTAGTGAAGCTATTGGTTTATTTACAGTTGTTGCACTAGACTTTCGATATGTGAGGTTGCGTTAGACTTTCGCCGTCATTTTGACGGACAGGATCGTAAAAATACCGTCATAAATATTACCATGCATCATTTTAATTTTTATATTTTAATGATAAGACATTTAATATCTTCTGATTTCGTCCACATTTTCATATTTATTCACAAACTTATAGGATAAACAAATAAGCCTAGGCTATGCATTTATTTATATTATGAAAAGAAAGTTAAAGACTGCGTCAATTTTCAGTTTTCATCTTGAACACTTTTTGAGGATCGTGAGTGAACGCGATCATCTCTTCCTCTTTACTACTCTACAGAAGGAAATAAACATGAATGAAAATAAAAAAATATGTTGAAAGTTGCAGCAGCTTACCGAAATCTGTATCACGTCAGTTCAATCAGTGTTGCAAACAATGTCACGTATATACCTCAGAAAAGCCATTCGTTGACCATAAACTTATAGTCAGCAGCAAGAAAAATAAAACGAACTATTTAAAACAAAACGAAATGGATTAGAAACTTAATTATGTAAGTATAAGTATTATAATATATAACAAAATGGACAAACTGGGTGCGTGTAATCAAACGCATCGTTTTCATTTTATTCTGGAGACTGAACTCGCGCTCTGCTGCCACACTGGAGCGCACTCACCACCAACTGGACAGGGGTGAGAATTACAGTTACAAGCAACATCAGCCTCAGTAATCTGTCAAAATGACGGACAGGCTGCAGATTTTTTCCGTCGCTGCTAAAAATTCCATCAATGACAGTTAACGCGACCTTTGAGAATATATATGTATGTGTGTGTGTGTGTGTGTGTGTGTGTATATATATATATATATATATATACACACACGTCACACTACCACCGGTGACACTCCACGACCGCGGTGGCGCGGTTGTCATGCAGACCGTCACAGCCCTAAGTGAGGCATACAGTTTATTAGGTGATTTAGCACTTTTTTATTATTACTTGAATATCGGACCGGTATCGGCCGATACTGAATCCCAGGTATCGGTATCGGAAGCGAAAAAGGCGGGTCGGTGCATCCCTAATATCAACCATTAACACAATTACTGTAAAAATCTGTCCATTCTTTCATGCTCATATTACAACTGTTCATTTCTCAAAACATTACTAGGCTTTCCCCCAGATTTCTACTAGCTCCAGGCTCAATATTTTTTAAAGAAGAATGCAACTGTATAGAGGCTTATATTTCTGATTTTTTTTTTTTTTTAAATTTCAGGTTGTTTTTTAATAAACAACCTGAAATTGAGGGAAATGTTAAAAATTGCACTCTCCTTACACATTTTCATCCCCAGAATAAATATTTAAACTGACCCTAAAAGTGGAACCCTAAGCAATTTTGATTATTGCATTTGTACCCCTCACCCAGGTCCTACTCACCCCACTTTGCGTGGGCCTCAAATCTGGGTCTCCGGTGTGGGAGTCGGACGCTCTAACAAGGAGGCTAAAGGCTGCAACTTCTAGCATCAGTCGCTAGAGCATCTCTTGAGATCAGAGGAGTGAGGTTTACTCGCACAGCGACTACTAGCTGGCCTCCGTTACGCATCTGTACGTATGTTCTAAATCTAACAAGAATGTGCAAAATGTATCCATGTACCTTGTGAAGTGTGCTCTAGAGACCAGTTTTTGTTTCAAGGAGCTAGGACCACCCTAAGCTGAGATACTGAGATTTCCATAAATGTCCATAAAACCAAAATTTGTTGTGCGCCATGACACAAAGATGGCTGCTGTGGTTAAACCAAGTAAATTAAAAATAAAAAATTGTGGTGTTGCAATACCAATACATAGAGGTAATCACTCAAAAAAATGAGAAAAAATAAAAATGGTCAAACAACGTTCATTGGAACACTTGAGATTGATTGACCGATTGAATATTATAATATCACTATAATATAATATCACTACATTATGACAAAAAAGTGGAAATCCATACACACAGAAACGCAAATTGCAAAAAACTTGTTATAAACCACAAACAGAGATGATGTAAATATTATGGTAGGCACTCCAGTAAGCAATCTCTGTAGGGCAAACCCAGATGGTCGCTTTCTTGAGATGCAGTTGGAGCTGAAGGATAAAGACAACCTCTAAATTTGCTGCAGTCAAGAAATGCAACAAGGATATTTAAGAATAGCAAATAATACCAGAATATCAATGTTTATCTCCAGATACATATGAGCTTTGGGTTGCTGGGGTGAGTTTTGCAAACATATACAGTACACTTTAAATTCTTCCGTACAAAGGCTGTTTGTGTGAATCTGTCAAGAACATGTTCGGGTCATATTTCACATCAAAAGAAAATAATACATTTCTTTCTCTAAAGAATATAAATAATGAATTATATTTTGCATAAGAAAAAAAAATACCCATTTCTGAATTCTCCATAGTAAAAGAAAAAATTATTTAATGCTAACAAAAAATTATATATAATTTAAATCGTACAGTACATTTATAAAGTACAATTATACTTATGCATTATGATATTTCTTGTACTGCACTGAATTTGTGCTGATTAAAAAAAGTTTGAGTTGAGACAAGATGATTATCATTACTGTACTGAGTATTTTTTCATAACAGTAATGAAAATATAGGAAGAGAATATAATTTTTACAACAATAATGTCACAATGTAAAAAGAAAATGTAACAGCCCTAAAATAGGCGTCATTTCTGTAATACAAAATATAATTTTTGAATGAAATATGGCCCAGACATTCCATTCACCATGTACAGTTTGCGTCTGTCTATTTAAGGCTGTATCTACTAAAGCATTTTGCAATATGCCAACCAAAACAGTTTTATAAATGCTTTAGTAAATCAGTTTTACAGTCCACTTCAAAGAGAAGTATAAATCTGCAAAAGCCTATTCATAGGCAGAGGGTTTGCTAACTGAATCAGCAATTAATAAAGGCAATCAAAATCAACTAAAAGCAAAACAGACACCTCATATCCATAAATTCTCAAAGAAGCAATAATCTCACCAATTCCATGTGTGATCCTAATGAGTTCTGTGCATATTATAAGGAATAATTAAAGTGACATAAAATCTTTGATCCCAATTTTAAGAAGGGTATGCCAGGGAAAATTACAGAGCTGAATGAAACACAGTTGCACACACTTTTATAGAGCCTATATCATCTCACTCAAGAGAAATGGGAGATTTGTTGTGCAACAACTTCTTGACCATCTCCATCTTCACTCAGGTTGACCACTAAGTCACACTTTCCTCCCACAATCCAAACAGCAGTATCTTCACACTAGTCCCAGAATCCTGAGGAGCATTCTTTCTCCAGCATTTCCAGTTCATGTTTTACCAGTAAAGTCAAACTCCACGCTGAATCCACACAGTGAGTTTTAGCAGGAAGTGGATCCATCACTTGTTGCCTACCCTGATGTTGGGATTCAGCATGGGATCCAGGTTCGGGTCTGACTCAGCAGAGGCCCGACCCAGTTTGGCCATGATGATGATGAGGGTGAAGAAACCAATCATTCCAACTAACAGCAACATGAAGATTCGCTGTTTCAGTGTGAGGGCCTTTTTCTTAGTGTTAGAGCGATTCCTAGGAAGAGGAATAAATGCATACAAGCATATTAGTAAATATTATGGAAAGACAAAACATTTTTACCATAATAAATCAATTAAATTAGTAAAATAGTAAATGCATGGATTTACATGTACTAGTTGTGTAAGATAAATGCTGTCAAAACTGCCAGTGAAAATATATTACAGCATATGACAAATAGGATTAGTCCATCCATAGCAAACATTTATTTGCAATAAATGAATTTAAGCCACAGACTGAGGACACTCACTTTAGGACCTGTGCAAACCAGCTAAGGGCAGGCCGTCTGCGGTATTTATCATCATCAAAGTCAATCTGCATCACTTCACTGTTTCCTGAATCCCGTGTGTCGTACACCTTTCTTGGGGAAGTAGCTGTGAAGATGGAGTGCAAGAAATCAACACAGACTATATTAGAGGCTAAACTTGTGAGACACTATGTGAGATACTATATCCCACAATGCAAGCCAACCAAGTTCCATTTCCTGAGTGACAAACAAATACATCAAATGTCATTTTAAACTTGCTGTTCTTGACACATTATGTGATCGAGCTGCCGAAGTGGAATAATTTATAAAATAAAAATGTGAAAAGGTTTTGATCAATTACATTGGATCAATAGATCACTGGACACCATTCACTGAATTAAACATTCAATGTAGTAATGTGACAAAGTGTGACAAAAAATATACTACAGTCTGAAATTTGCACAATGCGCTGGTTATTGTTGCAACAATTATTTCACATACACTATGCATCATTTACTGCACAGTATGCAGTAAGCTGTAAACTAGTATTCTAGTATGAACACAATAGTCACAACACAATTGAATTACTATGTGACCTGTGCTGTTTGCAGAATGAGTCAGAATGTGCACAGGCTAATTACCTGCTACAGGCAAAACAAGTGTGTGGGGGGAGGGGGATGGGAATGTCAATTTTGGTTGAATTTGAGGTTTTCACAAAAATGAGTTCATTAAGCCCTCGTTTAGTGATCCCAATGCTTCAAATAGCAATTAAACATCTAAAAGTATCTTTACTTGTACGTTTTCTGAGAGGAGTACCTTTCCTTTGTCCATGAAAAATGCTGTTTTTCTCTGCTCACTTCTCAACGACTGGCACTTCCCCTCAGCAAAAGTTTGGTATCGTTTTAAAGCGCAGCATTCCAACCTTGTGAATATTCATAGCGAATTCTTGATGGTATAAGTCTGAACCAATGAAATGTGATTTTCAAACTCATAATGATGTAAACAAAACAATCTTGTGCTGACTGACAGATCCGAAGCGCGCCGTGCGCACACAAAGACACCTTAGACAGCGCGCGATCCCAATATACACATACACATAGAATTACAGTATTTCAAAATATCTGTCTTGGCGAGTATTCACGCAAACATTATCTGTTATGTCTTAAGTGACCGTTTGGTTAACGGTTGGGGAAAAACATCTGATGTGTAATATTAGATCCGTGCGGTACAGTATGTCTTAATATATAGGCTGTCTGTTTCATTATCAAACAATTGTGGTATCATGGGGGAAAAAAGTTGAATATATATTTTTCCTATAGATATATGGTTTTGACTTGGTGTGTGCCAAATTTGGTCTTATTACCAGGGATTTTAAGGTATGGTTGCTAGGTGATTTTGTTTTGGAGCCTTCAGAAAACTTTAATTAGATTTTTCTCAAAACTGACTTTGCTGACTCTATTGACTTCAAACAGGTGTAGCTCATTTATTTATTTATTTTTGTCTGATTCCAACAAATCATACATTATTTTGAAGGTTTTTTAAAGGGGGGGTATAATGCCATTTCATATATTCTGACTTATTTACATTGTTAAAGAGTTGGATTCTCATGCTAAACATGGCCAAAGTTTCAAAATACGAGTTGGACGAATGACGGAGTATTTCTGTGCCAAAAATTCTCTTCCAAATTCTTACAGGATTCTGGGTTTTTTTTCGAGTATGGGCCTGAGTGACGTAAACGGGGGCGGAATTCCTTGTACAGGCACTTCTCCCGGAAGGGCGCGCGCGCACACGTTGACCAGAGCGAGAGAGCAAGTGCACCCCATCAACGCACATTCGGGTTTACAGAAGTCGTCGGCAGCGCTGCACAGGTCACAGGACTTCACAAAATCAACAATGTCACCAAAGAAGTGTGTTTTTGGTTGTGAGGGAAGGATAACCTTGCTTCCCAAAAAACCCAGCGTTAAGTAGAGCTGAGATTTTTGTGCTCAAGCAATACATTGATGCGCTCTCAACATTTGTTATTAAAATAACCATAGAAACTGATAGTTGCAATCACTTTTTTATTGGTTAAAATGAATGGAGAATATCTCGTGTTTTTCCATGGCTGCTCGAGCCCTCAGGATCGGCGCTTATGGTTTTATAAACAAGGCCCAGTTCTACGCTGGATTTACAGATCGTTTGAAACTGAAAGATGGAGCGGTCACATCGTTAATGATCCCGGTCATGAGTCGGAACCACAGGTGGTGAGTAAAACTGCTTCAAATGTCTGTTTTGTTGGCAGTAGGCGCCTAAGTGCATATAATGTAAACAACACGAACGTAGTGAATTCATAAATTCGTTATTCATCATCATTAACTATACGCTATATTCATTATAGTGATTCAAAAGTTATCCAGGGATAATGCGATGGTGTATTGTGTGTGTTTAAATATATCTGTTTAGCTGACCATTGATAGCTTGCAGCCGATCTCTACACAAAAGCTGCGTGTGCTTGTGACAGCTCGTCACTCTATCTCCGCTCACACGTCACGCCTCCAGGAGCTCGGCTGTTTTCGGAAATACTTGGTACAGCGTATGTATCTTTTATAAATATGATAAAATTAAAGACTTTTTGGAGATATGAAGCATGCACTACTACTCTATAGGTACTCAAGATTAACATGAGATTGGCAGAAACTGTGTGTGATACCCCCCTCCCCTTTAATAAAGAATGTGAACATAATACCTCATTTTTGAAAATTTGCTCATTGAGACTCATTTTGCCAGCACGGGTCACATTTTTAAAATTTCTGTAGCTAGATAGTGTGAAATAAAAAAAAGAATTACTTAAATAGTTACATATTCATGCAACAGCATGTCAGTGCTGGAGGATACCTGTGTTGATGGTGACTGTGTCAGTGGTAGAGGTGGTGCTCATATTGATGACGGAGTGTTTCTGGGCACTCAGTTCTCCATTATTGTGGATGTGCTCCACATCCCCATGGGGGGGTAGATTGGTGAGTGTGGGGTTTGACATCATTATATCCACTTCAGGGGCTGGAACATACACAAGTTTATTAAATTAGTTTGAAGAATGTTTGAAGAATTAGCTGCAGAATTAGCTGTATTTTTTATACCATGGTCTGTCTGAATACTCAATTCTGATTGGCTGGAAGGTGTCCAATGAAACTGTTTAAAGGGATAGTTCAGGTTTGGAACGACATGAAGGTTAGTATATGATGACAGAATTTTCATTTTTGGGTGAACTATCCCTTTAATATACAGGTAGTTCCAAGTCAGTTTAATCACATGTCTTTATTAATAAATTAACTTGGCTACTGAATCGTTCCATTACATTACTCAGCAAGAAGGTTGTAACGTCGCTGTTTTTTAAGTAATTAAACTCACAGCTTCATTGTTAGTAGAGAGTCGCTGCACAGATGCAAGTTATTCACATGCACATCTCTCTCTCTCTCTCTCTCGATAGGCTAATTCATTCAAATAAATGTAACCTTACTACACTACTTTATTTCTGTCTGATTTAAAGCAGACAAAATGCTATATCTAATGTATGGTAGCAGACGAAAATAATCATTAATTTAACCCTTCTAGTCAAATTTAGTGCTGCAAACATCAATAACATCTTTAACTTGTCAATGCTGGCAAATGACCATTGTATAAGCAGGATAATCCACGGCTAGCTGTGCATTAAACTATTTGAATTCACCCCGCGGAAGTATAAGTATATATATATATATATATATATATATATTTGTTTTTGACAAATATTTGTATTTGACACCTAAGTACTGACCGGTAGGAGTGTTTTCCACAAAATTATTATAGTAAAATATATTTCTCTCATTTTCCATGACATTTCCATGACTGGAAAACTGCATCAAAGATTTCCATGTTATCCAGGACATGTGGGAACCCTGCTAAAAATGTAAATTATAATTATGACAAACTCACTCTCAAAAGTTGACCATTCAGAGTAACACGTGACATCATGTGTTGAGGTTTCCTCCCTCTCTGGTGGGTCTTCAATCTGGACAGAAAGAAGTCATATCAATGCAAATTAATGGCTAAATCAGTATTAACACTTAATGATGAAAGACAAATGTCTTGAACAAGATAAGGTAACATATACTCTAAAAGTTTGCAGTTAATATTTTTAATATCTTCAAATTCGGTTTGTTTCTTTTCATCTCGCATTCAGTGTCAAAAGGCCTTTAAATCTGTGTGATTATTTTGACAGGTCACTCAACCCTACTGACTGAACTGATTTTATTTAAATGTTAAACCAATTCAATTTAATTCAAAGTCTTAAAATATTTTGATATTAGGCATTTCTCACTGTGCTACTCCAATCGTATTTTCAAATATCAATAAATCTAATGGCTAATGCTTGATCTACATATTTAAATACTTAAAATTGTAGATGCACCTCATGATGTTGAATGGGAGAACATCCATAATGTAAAGTGCTGGAATCTAGACAAAGTGTCCCTAAAAAAAGCTCAAATATACAATTATTTTTTTATTACATAATTCGTTTACTTCCATTTGTGGAAATGCTGATCATTTACTATTATTTATTACATTTTTACTATTTACTAATTTTCTACTATTTAACTGGAAAAAGTAGGTGTATCTATAGTTTTGAAGTGGTGTATCATAACTGATGGTATATTTCCTCACCAGTGGAAGGCCCAGTCCTGCTCTAGCCCAGTTGACAGAGGACAGTTGTTCTCTCAGCATGTCTGCAATAGGACTGGCCAGGTTTGGGGGTGGGAACACAGGACCCTGGCATGTTGGGCACTGGTACCCAGCAGGTGCCGTGTAGAGAGGCTGACGGGAGGCCAACTCATTCAGACATGACCAGTGGAATAAATCTGACATGGTAAATAAATTAAATGTAATGACAATTATAAAATCATAATAACAATATTAATAAATTTGATCCCAGAATATACCAAATAAAACCCACACCAATGCAGACATTCATAGACTCTGTAAAATGCTTCATAACTTATTCTGAACTTCTGACTCTGAGTTCACTAGAAGACATTATGCCTGTAGCTTCTCACCATAGCAAACTAGTCGAACAGTATCCTGGGAATCTAAGGGCTGGCTGCACAGGCTGCAGTTGGGGTTGTAATCGCTGTCTTGTAGCCACTGTAGGTATGACTGTACAATACACTGTACAAATAAGAGCAACAGGAAATAGAAGTGAGTTTATCTGTGTAGAAATCTTCAAATTGTTTACTCTTCCTAAAGGGACAGCCCACACAAACGTTAAAATTCTGTTATCATTTCTTCACCCTCATGTTATTCCAAACCTGTATGCATTTCTTTCTTCTGCAGAACACAAAAGAAGATTTTGAAGAATTTGAAACCAAATAGTTTTGCTTTCCCATTTTGACCATACAATAGCATTCAACGGTAACCAAAACTATTTTATTACCAACATTTTTCTAAATATCTTCTATTATGTTCCACTGAAGAAAGAAAGCCAGAAAGAAAGTTTTGGAACAACATGAAGGGGGAGTAAATGATGACAGAATTTTCATTTTTCGGTGAACTCATGAATTTTAACCAAATATTAGAGCACTAACCTTGTTGTGATTGGATACAAGACAGTGCTCACACACGTTGACACGATGTTCAAAGCAGAACAGGTTCGTAACCTTCCTCTTAGGACACTTGCACAAACCCATGATTTCCCTGTCAACAAAACATCCATATATATATATAATCATCCAGAATCCATTAACTTGAGTACAATATATCGGCCTTGATTTGAGGGTTAATTCTAAATACTCTTAAAATATGCATTTTAAATATAAAACTTTTTTTTTTTTTACCTATGCAGCTCTTCTTGGCACTTAATATACAGTCTTAATACAAACAGCCTATTCCAGTAAGGTAATTAACATAAATACAAGCGTGCCATGAGTTATTCTGTAAAATACCGTCAGACCGAATGTAAATGTAAATATTACCGAGCTGACAGTGACAGTCCACGGATGGTTTAGCTGTATCAAACTTCCCTCAACCAATCAACATATTATTAGTGAAACAACATTATATTTACCTGAAAATATCAACGGAAATACCGGTTAACCACAAACTGATGCAAATATCAACATGAAGCCGTACACTCTCGAGTACTTTCCTCAATATTTTTTTAATATCTCGTCAGATTGCTTTTTTGCCACGTCTCTTCCGCTACCGTCGCAGAGCAATGGCGTCACTAAACACAACACATACGCATCATCAGTGTCGCATATTAATTTACCGCTATTTCGTATCTACATGTATCTATATTTAAGTCCTGACTATTTTATATATTGATTCTGTTTTAAATGTCTTCTGTCAGCCAAAACGTCTGAAGATTTACAAAAAAAAGTCAGGACTTTTATTTTGAAACTACCACGAATCCAAATGCAGGCATGTTTGTTTTTAGGGAGGTTTTTCTGGGAGTGAACGAAGCATTTGTATGGATACCAGCCCATGGGGGGTAGAGGGGAATTCTTGTGAATTAATTAGCCAAGATGAGATTTACATTAAAAGATGACATCTCATCTGTTTAAGATTCAAACAAATGTGGGAACAGGAGATTGGAATTCAGTATTAAAAAGAGTGATGAATCAATAATTGCAAGACTCCGTTTAGGATTGAATGCCAATTTGAATAAAACTGATAAGCATCCTGCAGGGAAATGTAATAAATGCAATTAACAAGAAACAGCCAAGCACAAATTAATATAATATTGTTAGAAAATACACTGGCTAAATATATGGGAAAATCCCTTTGAAAGATGGAGTTTTGGGATTCTTAAAAACAGTCGAATGGTGGCGGTAATGCGCCTAAAGGTTTGTCAACCGCCAATAAACAGAAAAGAAGAAGAAAAAGTAGTAGAAGTGAGCGTTCTGGACATCAAGAAGCTGCTGGGTAAATATGTGAGCTTTTCCTGTGAGTTGTCCACAAGATAAATCACGAACTACTGTGACTAGTGCTGAATAAGGTATGGCTAAGCCCCGTACATTTCAGAACAGTCGAGGTGTGCACGACTTCGAAAAGTTTCTGCTTAAAGTACATCAGATGCTATGTTTTTCAAATACATAAACGTTTCATACGTTTTTCATTCAATATTTTATGCACAGCGTATTACAGCACCTTCATGTAAAAGAACAAAGTTCAGCATATGCCTGTGTAAATACCAATAAAGCGAAGTCTATATTTTTTATCAGTTTTATTTTGATAAACATGACAGAACATAACATTAAGTTATAAAACCAGTGATTTGTGAGCAGTAGAGGAACGTAAGCGTGGCAACAAGTTAGCCACGAATATGTAGATCACCTTTCAAAAGAAGAAAAACAAAGATATGTGAGCAAACTGCAAGTTTTGGGCACTGGATCTATATACAGTACCTGCTGCAGTATTTCAATCACTAAAAACAGCAGGACATTCTAAAAAGCTTAACGTGAAAAATGCATAACATGCCTTAATGCAGCTAAGTAATATTAAAAGATTAAATTAAATGTTAGAGCTGCACAATTCTGGATAAATTGGGAAACATGTTTTTTTTTTTTAAATAGAGATCACAATTCTCTCACGATTCTGAATAAACTAAAAAAAAAAAAATGTTCTGATAAATGTTGCAGTCTATTTAAAAATATTTAATCAATTAGATTTTTTTTAATAAATCGGTTTGAATGAAAGATGACTCCCTCATAAAGACTTCACTTGTTTCATTACTGGATGAATCAGCGTTTTTGAGCGAATTGTTGAATGAATGATTCAATGACAAATACATTTTTTTAACAGTCACTTGTCGCCACCTACTGGTGTAACGGTGATACAAAATTTTTTTTTTTAAGCATCAAGTCAAGTAAGGTAATTTACTCTATTTTAATCACTGTTTATAACCGAACTATAAACTTTTATCCCAGGATTTCTGTGAAAATTTGAATGATTGTAACGGAAATAATGATACTAGGCTTTTCTCAATGTCAAGGATACTTCCTTGGCAGGACTGGTCCTTCCAAGTCACTTCCTTCAGAGGCTAGGCGAGGCTCCTCTTTAGCATTCGGAGAACACGTAAATGGAACAGACTAGCAAGTGCACGTCATTGCATGAATAACGCTGTGAATGGTATAATGGTATAATATTAACGTCAAATTACTTTGGACAACTTAACTAGTTATTTATAAAAGAAGTGCCGGTGACGGCAACCAAGCTAACAATTGTTAAATGACGGTCCGGTTCAGTTAGCCATCAATAACGTAATTTGTATTTGTATAATTTATAATATCAATACGGTAGTAATTTGTACTGGCATTTAAACGTTAAACTTTATTTATCTGACATATTTACTACAGTTATAACAAATGTTTGGTAACGTAAATATACTTACATTTGAAAGCATATTGCCCGCTAACGTCCGACATTTTTTTTTAAATTTTTTGAACAAGAACGCAAAGCTGCGCGCATAGGATTGTGGGTGATTTGAGAGCGCGAAGAGCGCGAAGGCTACACATATGCATCCTTTCCTGTATATGGGATATTTTTCGAACGAAGGACTCAGTCCTTGTTTGAAATTCCGAGGATCCTCGACATTGGAACAGTCCTTCGACGGATGTCGATGACGTAGCATCCTCGAAATTCTGGCTTCCGAGGATCCTTCCTTGACATTGAGAAACGCCTACTGTGTGCGTGGTTAAAATGGTTATACATGATGACAACTGCACTCTCTGGGTCAGAGGCCATTTAGGAATAAGATTGTGTGGGTTTTTGAAATGAGATCACAGTCTTTTAACAATTAATCGTGCAGCTCTATTAAATATACACCTTACTGATAATGCATACTACATACACGCAAGCAGATGAGCCCAGAATATGAACACAACTCACTAAATCGCACGTTAAGCATTTTCTTTGTTTTGTTTTTTTTAAATGGGAAAATGCTTAACGTGAAACTTTGTGTATTGTGTTCATATTCTGGGTTCATCTGCTTGCCTGTAGTATGTTTTATTAATAAGGTGTACTGAATGTTATACTCCACTATCACTGTCATTAAGGCATTTTCTTTATCATAGTTTTCTATGGAAAAAGCTTTACATGCAAGTAAGCACGTTGCGTTCATATTCTGGGTGCACTTATTCGCCTGTATGCATCATCAATAAGGTGTATAATGAATTTGGTCTTTTAATATTACTGTTTTAATACATTAGTACATTAGTAAAACTGGTGAAAATAACTGGCTGGCAGTGGAGAAAAGTGCCGTTTTGCCTTCCAGGTGGGCATTTCTATAAGGGTGTGATGTCATGTGAAACTATAATTTATGCTTACATCCATTCTATGCACTAATTCTGTTTTTTTTTTTTTTTTTTTTTGTACAGTCTTGGCGGAAGTGTGTGAACCAATATTCTGCAAGCACACTGGATTTGAGTTTGATACAAATGTTGGAAATATGACTTGCTCAGAGGAAGCAGAGGCACAATTTGCAGAGATAGAGCTTCTATTAAGTATGTTTCCAAGTGAAGAAGAGTTACAAGTGGATGAGCTGTCCCATGCAGAGCTCAGGGCTTATGTGGAGGGCTCAGCTCATACTCCCCCCAGCACCAGACCTCAATTCAGCATCAAGCTGAAGGTGGAGAACCTTGAAGTAAGTGTGGGAAATACATTAAAATGCACTCTTTGTTCTTCATCATTTAATTCCTGTCACTCTTATTTTTTTTTCCTGATAGGTGAGCATTACGTTGTTGTGCACTTACCCACCTGACTACCCGAAAGTGTTGCCAGATATTACTATCAGGTATTTAAATACTTTGAGTTTCCAATTATTACTTTTCATAAGCTGTTTTGATTGATTGTTTACTCCATGACATACTTGAATACACATTGACAGTGGCCATGTCTACAGGATTCCTATTGGACTTTCTATGATAATTTGATGACAGTCCTGAAGGATTCCAGTGGAATCAAAGAAGTGTTCAAAAATGAAATAAAATTGTACTGAATAAACTTACATTCCTATAGGAATAAAAAAAATCTGTAGATATCTTGGTAACACTTCAAAATAAGGTTCATTAGTTAAACATTAGTTAATGTATTAACTAACATGAACTAACCATGAGCAATACGTTTGTTACTGTATTTACTAATCTTCGATAACATTAGTTAATGAAAATAGTTGTTCATTGTTTGTTCATGTTAGTTTACAGTGCATTAAGTAATGTTAACAAGATTTTAATAATGTATTAGTAAATGTTGAAAATAACATTAACAACGATTAATAAATGCTGTATAAGTGCAGTTCATTATTAGTTCATGTTAACTAATGTTGTTAACTAATGCACCTTATTGTAAAGTGCTACCGATATCTTTATCAGAACATGCATTAAAATAGGTTTTCGACCCCTAGGGGGGGCATGGAAAGGAGGGATAGTGTACAGTCAGCATATTGTTATGCAAAAGAAACCTCTTCAGGGTGATACAAGTAATTATTCCACTTATTATGCGGCTACTTGACACATAAGTAAATAATTGAACACAAAATATTAATTTGACATATTTTATTACCTCAAAATAATCCGCAGTAATCGCTTGAGTGGTCTGTTATCGGTTATAGTGGTGGTTGTCATGCAATAACCGACCACTAGATGGCACGATTGAAGAATCAGAATGGAGTATTGCAGGAAGTCATGAAAAAATATAGATGAAAGACACATGGTTCTGCATTAAGCATGGACAAGTTCGTGAAAGGACTGCCAGTGCCAGGTAAATGTACAGCAGACGATGAATCTACGTAAAATTCATAAAATAACAGACGCTAGGGATGCGACAAAAGCTAATAGAACCCATTATTATCGGTGTCAGTGATGCTATCTCTACTGGATGTGGCGTCACAACAAATCCTGACAGTAAACTGATGCCCCGTTCTATTTCGGATGTAGCCTACTCCAGCACTATGACACAAAGGACAAATATTTTCAAAATTATGAAAACATTTTTCTCTACAAAAGGGGGGCCTGACAGAAAAAGTTTGGGAACGACTGCACTAATCAGTTCCCACTAACTGCCCTAAATGTAACCTGAAACAGATTTTTATTCATCAAAATGCAATTACATATTATATACATGTCATTTTCTTTTGCTGTCATATCATTAAATTACTTTTTATTAAAGAAAAATATCCAAAAGAATAAATAATAGCAGTAGCCTTTGTTTTACTATAGCTAATGCAGTAACGCATACAGCTAATTTTAGGATAAGAAAAAATTAGTGTGGGTTTGTGAAACTATCTGTTTGAATTATATTCGTAATAAAATGTATGTGTATGCTGCTTAAATATTGTAACCAGACAGATGCTAGTTTTCTGTCTTTTGTCTTCTCACTTGCACAAAACAGATTCAGTATTCCTCAAAATGAATAAAAGTGCACAATAGAATACAAACACAGAATTATATGCAAACATGCAATAATTTAATACATAAAACATTGCAAACATACTTTATGGATTTAATTCTCACTTAATCTACCAGTGTCTTTGCTGCTGACCTTTGATGATTTATCCATACAAATCACCACAGATGACTTTACTTCAGTGCTTGAATCCCATTGGGAACTGTGTAGTCAAAAAGATTGGTGTTTCCCAACCCTTTTTCTGGAGGCACACCAACACAGCACATTTTCAAACTCTTCCTAATCAAACACACCTGATTCAACTCATCAGCTTGTTAGTAGAGACTCCAAGACCAGAAATATATGGGTCAGATAAGATTTTCAAACCTTAACAGATTTTAAAACCGTGGGAGACCACAGACATAATGACAGTTTTTACCGATTTTTATCATTATAATCCACTGGATGTACACGCTAGATGATTCGGCCGAACCACTCACCTGTCACTTGTAGGAACAATTTCACAGTGACAAGAGATCTCACAGAAACTCATGAGATCAAAGGACAATCGATGTTGTCAGCTGGCTCTCCCTGCACACGTTCTGTTTTGCAGTGAAAAACAAAGGGGGAAAAAAAAGAATATGTGTGATCCTCTTTCTCAATACTCCACTTTTGTGGCATGTTTGTGGCTGCCAGCTTTGTGAAGCATGCTCGCTCTCATTGGCTATCACGGGTATCATGTCAGAGGCAGCCAGATCAAGTGTCGTTTTTTGGGATCGTGGAGGCTCTGACGCGATCAGGAGCAGTAAAATAATCGTAATGACACCACACAATTTGAGGACTTTTTGGACAAAAAGTCGGTTGCGAGACCTTAAATCGGGCCACCCTAACTTGTTTTGTGCTATGTTGAAATCCTATAAAATATCTGAATTCCCATTAGGATCCAA
The DNA here is from genome assembly GCA_039654765.1 of Mylopharyngodon piceus. Lineage (NCBI taxonomy): Eukaryota > Metazoa > Chordata > Actinopteri > Cypriniformes > Xenocyprididae > Mylopharyngodon > Mylopharyngodon piceus. The sequence goes on along the minus strand of CM077443.1, from coordinate 35,980,597 downwards.
GTTATTAGATATGTCAATTGGATTCCTTCAGGATTTTTGCTAGGATAAATTTTTTTTTTTTCTTTTTTTTTTCCAGATGTTCTGAGCTCACTAGATCACAGCAGATGCTGCTTCACTCCAACCTCAACACCTACCTGTCTGAAAACTGCAGTGGTGATGTGTGTATTCTTTCTGCTGTGCAGTGGATCAATGAAAATGCACAAGAATATATAACTAAAAGTGTCCCTGTCAGCGATCCCAAGAAGGAAAATGTTTCAAAGCAGTCAAATGAGACCTTCACTAGACTCTGGATCTACAGCCATCATATCTACAATAAGATCAAGAGGAAGAACATTCTGGAATGGGCAAAGGAGCTGAACCTTTCTGGGTTCAGTATGCCGGGAAAGCCTGGTATTGTGTGTGTGGAGGGTCTGCAGTCTGCTTGCGATGAGTTCTGGGCCAGGTATGAAATCTAAAACAAATCAATAGGGTCTACACTTATTCTTTTGTGAACATGCCTTTTGAGTGTAAACTCAAAATACCAAAGATGAGTTAAATACCCAATTTAAAATAGATTTTGTGTGTGTGTGTGCGTGCGTGTTGGTTTGACTATACTTGTGAGGTCATTTATTGTCTAGGGGCCTGTATGTGTGTTTGTTTCATGGCTATTTAGATGGTTATAAACCATTTCTTGAATTTATTTAATAGACATAAGTTTAAGTGCTTCAGTTTGCTAATATTTAATAAGTTTGAAAACCCCTGATAGATGATATCGCAAAATTAATAATTAACTTTTAATTTTGATGGTTTTATGTTCTCTGCAACTAATAATTGACAGTACTTTATGGTTGTCACAAACCATCTCAATTTAATTTTATCAATTTTTATTTTTTATTACTATATTATATTATTATATTACCAGTCAAAAGTTTGGAATAATTAAGATTTTTTTTTTATGTTTTGAAAGAAGTTTCTTATGCTCACCAAGGCTGCATTTATTTACTTAAAAAAAAAAAAAAAATTAAATTATTAATTAAATATTATTACAATTTAAAATAAGTTATCTTTTTGAATATATTTTAAAATAGAATTTATTCCTGTGATGGCAAAGCTGATTTTTTTATTATTGGTGCAAATTTATATATTTCCAGGGTGAAAGTTTTAACATGGAAAAGAATTATGGTTCGTCACAGAGAGGATGTCCCTTTGGAAAACAGCTCGATGGAGGAGGAAACTGACTCCCTCCGTAAGTTCACTGGATTTCATGAAGCCATTTTTGAACCTCATGGGACCAGAGGAAACCACATGGACCTTGGACAGCTTTATCAGTTCCTTAATGACAAAGGATGTGCTGATATCTTTCAAATGTACTTTGGCATTGAGGGGAGATAATGCACACACAGACAAACTGTTATTTCTAATTTTTCCTTAATTTTGGGCTTAATATTGACAACCTTAACTGTTGTCTCAAAAGGATGCACCTCACTCCTCAAATTTCTCTTCTTCATTAAGTGGGTTTATCTGCCTGTGCTGTCTTTGCAACTCACTTCAAATGGAGTTTATCTTCCCTTTGTGGAACACAATGTTGTTCCGACAGTGTGCTCTCGCTTATAGAGACATTCGTGCCCGCCCACTTTTTCAGCGGCGTTGGTTCTGGAAGTATTTTTTCTATTCATTTTTCCCATAGGGATTTTCTAAAAGTCTTTGTGTTATAATCAATTAACTAAACCAACCAGCTACAAGGTGAATCATAAACTTTGATAAATCAATCACAAACTTTGATTTGAAGCAAAAAAGTATTTAAAAAATTGACAAAAAAGCAAAGGTACAAAACTGTGCACTTAGCAGCTTTGAGGAAAAGAACTACAATCCCATGAAGCATTGCGAACAGCATATGAACAGCAATATGCATATATATATATATATATATATATATATACGTTTTTTGAGAGCGTACGGAGACTAACTTGATTACGTCATGCATGTTTTGCTTGTCATGGCTCTCTGTTTGGTGGAATTTTATGTACAGCATCATGCGCAATGTATTTTTTCACCACAAAATCCACTGTTAAACATGATTGTTTTAAAAATCAGTTACAATTTTGCAGGATGATGGCTTCAACAGAAGCAATTAGCATTGATTAACAACCTTATAGCTCAGTAGGGCTATATTTAAAGATTTATAAGTTATCGTTAAAAATCAATATCTCTAGAGTTTTTACTTAAGAACCTGACTGTTGTGCTCTATTGCAAGGACTCTGGAGATCACTAAAATGAATATTAAAGAGGTGCGTGAACTCGCAAGACACCGTAATATGCTCAGGCCCCCTCCCTGCTTATCATGGTGATGAGATACATAACAGACTGTTGTCACTGAATGGTTGGATGTCTAAGTGGTTCCCACAGAATAACATAGGCTTCGTAAATAATTGGACAAGTTAACAAGAGTGACTTTGTTCTGATTTTATTTTTTATTTTCACAATGGCAATTTTACATAAAGGCAACAAGTTAAAATCATTTATTTTTACATTATGACTGTCTGCAATCTCCTCCACATTATAAAATGGAATATCACGTCTTCTAATGGTAATTTCCCACTGAGGTAAGTTGCACCTTGTGTGAGTTGAAACGTTTTGTTTAGGTTTGTATGTCTTCCATTTGAATTTGAATTGCTCACATCACTTAACTCAGTTATACGTAGAATTTCATTTCAATCACATATTTTGTTATAGTTTCCTATAAAGGTATCTGCCATTAACGGGTAACCCAGCTTTATTTCCTTTCCAAAGCCAGTTTTTGGCAAATTTGGCAGTTAAATTTGGACCTTGTCTGCAGGCGAATCACATGCTGATACTTTGGGCTTCCAATATTAAATGTTATCTAAAATTGGAGTTATTTAATATTTATGTTACTTACCTGGTATTACTTACCTGGTGAAACTGGTAAAACGAGAGGCTTAACATCTCTAGAACTGAAGCATAATAGGAATGGTTAATATTTCCAAATCATCACATTTTCCTGACAAAACAACACACTTTGTGTTTATTTTCAGAAACATTTTCTTTTTAATGTAGCATACACATGTATATATTGGCTGGAATTTCTTTAATGACCGTGGCATGAACCTCTGCACCATTGAGAGGAGACTTTGTGGTGGACAGGATGGGTATCGGTGTTATCCAGTCAGTCATGTCAGGAACCTCTGGGAAGATTTGCAACCTGAGCTTCTATGACACAGAGCTCTATAAACAGTGTGGAGTCAGGGGTTGCAGCAGCATGAACCTTCAGGCTGGGCACGAAGCTCAGGGACCAGGGCAGCTATGAAAAGGTACCCTGTCAAGTAACTTCTGTGATGCCTGTGATTCAGACCTCACTAACCTCAGCAGGTTCTGGTGCAGCAGCATCAAGAAACTAAGGCGGCCTTCTCAGAGATTTCTGGAGCGACCCTGACAGGATCTTTGGGACCAAGGTGCCATGTGGCAGGAACCTTTGGAGCGGCAGTGTGAGGGACCTCTGATACCAGTGAGGCTATCCTGGGTCTTTCAAGTCAGGAACCTCTGTGGGGCTTCAGCAGGTTTTGAAGCATCAGAGACAGGAAACTTTATGGTTGTTTTCACTGGAATTTCTGGAGCAGCCCTGACAGAATCTTTGGACTCAAGGTGGCTGAGAAAGAGAGTTCTGTTTCCTCTGATGCATCTGTGACACAGATGTCTGGGAAGAAACTTCTGGGGCGGCGGTGCAAGGAACATGGGACTGGCTGGACAGAGAGCTCTGGGTTATTACAAATATGATTGGATAGTATAATATACATCCCAAGGTGAGTAGTTCTGCAAGACGCAAAACTCCCACCTCAAGCCAAGGCGCCAGACGCAACCGAGGCCCACCAGCCCCGCAAGACGCTAAGGCTGAAGGGATGGAGTGGCCATCTGTGTCAGCCCGCCAGACGCAAGGCTGACCCTCTCCATGACCTGAAACACAATTAGAAATTTCTAATATTCAGATAATCAAGCCAAACCAACAAATAGCCAAAAAATAAGCAAATATAAATATATCTTCAAAATCATTTTAGCTTGTTTTAGTACCTTGAACCAGTCATGGGAGAGCATCTCGTCCAGGTGGATTCTCTGCTCTGGGTTGCTCTTTAGGCAACCTCGAATAAAACGGCAGCATTCTGTGCAGAAAGATGGAGAGATGTCTGATTATTTCCTTCAACTTTACACTTGCTCTCTAAGCTGTAAAAATGGAAGATATTCCATCATTATCCATAAGAACATCTTTTTTCTAACCATCTGAGAAGCCCGGATGGAACCAGGCATCAGCGTCCATCAAACCGATATCACAGCTGTCTGGGTAAAGGCTGGTGATCATGACAAACACCAGCACCCCCAGGGACCACACTGTTGCCTGTTTCCCGTAGTACTCGCCCTTCTCAAAGTACTCAGGAGGGCAATACCTTGCTGTCCCTGGAGGTAGGAGTTTGTCATGTGTATACTTGCTTTTTCTCACTTTAACTGAAATGGTTTAAAAATAATATTATGATTGACTATTCTTTTAGTGTATTGTTAATATCTCGCTGTGTGACGTCTGATTTAGACATGGTGTAACTGGTCACTAGAATTTAAGTCCCAAACTACATGTTTTAAAGACAGCACATACCAGAGTAGGTTTTGTAGGACGAGCTTCTCAGGAGGTCTCCACAGCCAAAATCTATCAATTTGACCTCCAGCGTCTCTGTGTTGACCAAGAGGTTTGGCATTTTGATGTCCCGATGGAACACCCACCGGGAACAGCACACGGCGGCAGCGTCAATTACCTGCCACATGAAATGGCGCGCCAACTCCTCACTGAAGAGGCCTCCATACTGCAGCCAAAAGCTGTGCATGTCCATGCAGTGTGGGGGCCGCTCTAAGACCATGATGAACTGGTCGGGATGGTCCTGCCAGTCCAGCACCTCTATAATGTGGCGACACCTGGGGCCTTGATTGGCCATGACTGTCAGGGCCACCTCAAGAGGAACTGGTCTGGGATGATCAGGCTAGAAGAACGACAGATTTTATTATTGTTAGATATCGAAGTGGTTTCTCAAATAAGGATTTAGCCCAGTCTGTTTATCTATTGAAATATATGCACTCTGTGATTTACATTAAAATGTTATAAATTGCAAACAGTGACTGAAAGGAGATGACATAGAGAGCCCAGTCTACTTACAAGGCTGATGTATGGCTCGTTCTCAGTCTTCGCTGTGAATTTCACAGCTACCTGGAGGTCGTCCTTGCAACGGGTCCCTTCAAAGACCGAGCCAAATCCTCCTTCCCCTAACTTCTTGCCAATGGTGTACTTCCAGCAAATGTGGTCTATTAAACATAATTATAGTTATTTTTATTTTTTTACTGGTTAATAAAGGAGTGTCCTGCAGCGTAGCCATGCTTATTGTAAAATATTTAGTTTCTAATTCTCATACAATTATTATACTTGTACTTTTAAAAAATTCATTTGTCACAAGACTATTTACGTGAACTGCAAAAAAGTGAAATGGTGATTTAAAATAATGAAAAAAAATAAATAAATAAAAGAAATCTTGCAGCAGTTACAGCTGCATTATTTAAAAATATACTTTCCTTTATACATATTCACCTGAAATAATATATTGTAAAAGATATTTTGTAAACTCACCCTCGATCCTCATGATCTCATCACAGTCCAGCTGTCTTGGCAGATGTGATCCAGTTTCACCTGCTGATGGACTGGCTGGACTGTCCTGATCTTGAGGCTGGATGTCCTCCACTTGCTGGTTTTCGGCAGTGTGGGGGACTTCAGGACTACTGGAAGGAGGTTCCTGATGATCATTTTCCTCTACAGTACAGATGACTTCCTGTAAAGAAGTCTGATCTAAAGAGAGGAATATCAACCACAAGCTTGTTTTCATTAAATAATATTAATAAAATATTACATATTTGTATTAATTCTTCATTTAGGAGAAATTTTGGTTACTTGAAATCTTGAAATACACTCAAACTTATTCAAACTATGTTTCATCTATATTCAAACATTCATCACATTGTGGAATAAAGTCATTGATCTGCCTTTTTATAATGTGTGATGGTAATGTGTGTTTTTATATTGTGTGTAAATGATTAAGAGTGTTTTTGTTTTTGCTCATCATTTACCATCAGTACACCTCCTGGATGGGCCCTCATCAGTGTCCTGGTCCACCTCACCCTGCTCATCTTGAGCTTTGGTGGATTTGGGGCAAGAACAACAACAGAAAAAAGAGGCAAACCTCCGAAATCTCCTCTTTTTCTGCCTCTTATTCTTTGTTTTCTCTCCCCCTCTCTCCTTTCTCTCTTGCCCGCCTCCCTCACCGATACCATCAGGCGTCTCGTTAGGACGAGGATGGAGCTCCGCCTTGTGGTCGGTGGATGTCAGTGTTGTACAGGGATTTATCCCGTGCACACACTCACCACCTCCCTTCGCTTTCTCTCTACGAGATAGTCGCTGTCCCATAATGAACACGATAAAACGCTATCAACAACTGTAAACACAGTAAACACCGTTGATACTGTACTCCTTACTCGCTACAAAGAGAGCAGGTGAGTTTCACACATTATACAGTCCCGCGTTCTAAATTCTTCTATGGCGTCATAAAAGCTGCATGCAGGAGATTCTCACAAATTGTTATTTGTGTGTGTGTAATTATATATATATATATATAGTCCACAAGACAAAAAATTAGCTGAATTTATTAAAATAACCCTGTTCAAAAGTTTGGGAACCATTGTTTCTTAATACTGTGTGTGGTTACCTTGATCTACTACTGTTTTGTTTTTGTTTTGTTTTTTGGTTGTTTGTTTGTTGTGTGATGGTTGTTCATGAGTCCCTTGTTTGTCCTGAGCAGTTAAACTGAGCTCTGTTCTTCAGAAAAATCCTCCAGGTCCTGCAGATTCTTCAGTTTTCCAGCATCTTTTGCATATTTGAACCTTTTCTAGCAGTGACTGTATGATTTTGAGATCCATCTTTTCACACAGAGGAAAACTGAGGGACTCAAACACAACTTTTAAAAAAGGTTCAAACATTCACTGATGCTCCAGAAGGAAACACGATGCATTAAGAGCCGGAGGGTGAAAACCTTTTGAATTTGAAGATCAAGGTAAATTGTTCTTAATTTGTCTTCCGGGAAACATGCAAGTATCTTCTGTTGCTTCCGAAGGACAGTACTAAATGAAAAAAAAAAAAAAAAAAAAAAAACATTTCAACAAAATAAGAAAAACTTGCACATCATCTTCAAAAGTTTTCACCCCCCGGCTCTTAATGCATTGTGTTTCCTTCTGGAGCATCAGTGAATGTTTGAACCTTTTTTAATAGTTGTGTTTGAGTCCCTCAGTTGTCCTCAGTGTGAAAAGATGGACCTCAAAATCATACAAAATCCTTGAAAACTGAAGAATCTGCAGGACCTGGAGGATTTTTTCTGAAGAACAGAGCTCAGTTTAACTGCTCAGAACAAACAAGGGACTCACAAAACAAAAACAACAACCAAAAAAAACAGTCGTAGATCATCCAGGTAACCACACATATTAAGAACCAATGGTTCCCAAACTTTTGAACAGGGTTATTTTAATAAATTCAGCTATTTTTTTGTCTTGTGGGCTATATGCAAACATGTTTTATGTAAAATATCTTACTCAGGACAGAACTAAATAAAAAATAACATGCATTTTGTATGATCCCTCTTATTTTGTTAAAATTATTCACATTTTCACAGATTCTGCAAGTGGTTCACAAACTTTTCCATGCAACTGTATATACATACACACACACATTATATATATATATATATATATATATATATATATATATATATATATCTACTTTACAGTTGGTTCTTTGGACCAAAACTGGAAACAATCAGAGCAATCATTAGAGTAGTGCAACTGGTGCGGCCGCACTGGGCCCCACACTTTAGGGGGCCCTGTGGTGAACGGACAGCCCACAACGCCAATTTAAAGAATACTTTTTGCATTTCTTTGTGCTTTCAAAACCTGAAAAGGTCATAAAATATTATTTGTTTAAAATTATTATTGATAGGCCTACAAAGATTTAGCCTACTGTATGTAAATTATTTTTCATAATTTGTCAGCAACTAACAATTTTGCCCTGGTAAAGTGTTGTTGTTGTTTTAAATTGTACTTTACTATATGGCGACGACAGTATCATTATAGAGAATGCTTGATATGAGACGTGAAGAACCGCTGAATAAGTAACCCAGCTAACAGATTTTTGTTATAAGAACGTTGGTTCTGGGAACATAAAAAATGTCCAGTTTTCTTGACGTTCCGTGTTTTAAAAGGTATGATGTTCCTCAAATCTTTCAACTTAATTTTGATTAACAATTCAACATTCTTTTAATCATTCAAACACCTGCTGTTAACAAGCACTAAAAAAAAGAGAAATAAGAACACAAACTACAATCCCATTAACCATCGCGAACAGCATATGAACAGCAATATACAATACATTTGCATATATATACAAATATTTTAAGTTTTTTGAGAGCGTAGGGAGACTTGATTACGTCACGCATGTTTTGCTTGTCGTGGCTCTCTGATTTGTGGAATTTTATGTACAGCATCATGGGTAATGTATTTTTTCACCACAAAATCCACTGTTAAACATGATTGTTTTAAAAATCAGTTGCAATATATTCAACAGAAGCAATTAACATTGATTAACAACCTTATAGCTCAGTAGGGCTGTATTTAAAGGTTTTATAAAAGGTTTTTTAAATTTATTGTTAAAAATCAATTTCTCTGTGGAGAGTTTTTACTTAGAACCTGACTGTTGCACTCTATTGCAAGGACTCTGGAGATCACTAAAATGAATATTAAAGAGGTGCGTGAACTTGCAAGACACCGTAATATGCTCAGGCTCCCTCCCTGCTTATCATGGTGATGAGATACATAACAGACTGTTGTCACTGAATGGCTGGATGTCTAAATGGTTCCCACAGAATAACATAGGTTTTGTAAATAATTGGATAAGTTTCTTTTGTACACCTGACCTGCTGAAAAGAGTCTCCATCCCTCCTGGGGTTCTGCTGCTCTTTTTTCTAGAAATCTGTCACATAGTCTTGGTGTTAATACTTGACTAACTGGAGCCTAGGTCACAAAACAGACAGACTGGCTTAACCAATCATCTGCTAGCCGCCTCATGTCACAGAAATCATAATTCTCAGCACATAGAGACTCTGCCACGTAGGTATTATATTATAAAGACTGTGTCTGTCCCCCAAACTAGTAAATACAACAAACACATAAACCCATTTAAGGGTAATTTAATGTTTTAAATAAAATAAGACAAACACAATACAGATATATAATTGATAAAGTTCAGCTTAAAGAATATTAGATCCCTTTCTACTAAAGCACTAATTGTTAATGATATGATCACAAATCACAACCTAGATGCGCTCAGTTTGACAGATAATATACACCACACCTGAGTGCTGCCTAATTAAGGTAAGAATAGACTTTCTTGAATGACGGTTATAAATACCAATATTTTGTTCAGTTAAAATATAAAATAGCAGAATGACACAGCAGTTTGTAGTAAGACGGGCTATTTCTGTCATTTAGAAAAAAAAAAATTATTGTATGTGTGATAAATTCAGACTCAGTTTATGTAAAAAATAAAGCTTATTTGAAATTACAGCAAAGTATTAACCCAAATGAGTATGGAATAATTAGCAGAAATAACAAAATTGTCAAAAGACTGATAGAGAAGTTAACAAGAGTGACTGTTCTGATTTCATTCTTTATTTTCACAATGGCAATTTTACATAAAGGCAGCAAGAGTTAAAATCATTTATTTTTACATTATGACTGTCTGCAATCTCCTCCACATTATAAAATGGAATATCACGTCTTCTAATGGTAATTTCCCACTGAGGTAAGTTGCACCTTGTGTGAGTTGAAACATTTTGTTTACGTTTGTATGTCTTCCATTTGAATTTGAATTGCTCACATCACTTAACTCAGTTTTTCATAGAATTTCATTTCAATCACATATTTTGTTATAGTTTCCTATAAAGGTATCTGCCACTATCAGGTAACCCAGCCTTATTTCCTTCCCAAAGCCAGTTTTTACACAAATTTGGCAGTTAATTTTGGACCTTGTCTGCAGGCGAATCACATGCTGATACTTTGGGCTTCAAATATTAAATGTTGTAAATATTAAATAACTCCAATTTTAGATGTTACTTACCTGGTGTTACTTACCTGGTGAAACTGGTAAAACGAGAGGCTTAACATCTCTAGAACTGAAGCATAATAGGAATGGTTAATATATCCAAATCATCACATTTTCCTGATAAAACAACACATTTTGTTTTTATTTTCAGAAACATTTTCTTTTTAATGCAGCACAGACGTATATATTGGCTGGAACTTCTGTGGCGACTGTGGCATGAACCTCTGCACCATTGAGAGGAGACTTTGTGGTGGACAGGATGGGTATCGGTGTTATCCAGTCAGTCATGTCAGGAACCTCTGGGAAGATTTGGAACCTGAGCTTCTATGACACAGAACTCTATAAACAGTGTGGAGTCTGGGGTTGCAGCAGCATGAACCTTCAGGCTGGGCACGAAGCTCAGGGACCAGGGCAGCTATGAAAAGGTACCCTGTCGAGTAACTTCTGTGATGCCTGTGACTCAGACCTCTCTAACCTCAGCAGCTTCTGGCGCAGCAGCATCAAGAAACTTTAAGACGGCCTTCTCAGAGATTTCTGGAGCGACCCTGACAGGATCTTTGGGACCAAGGTGCCATGTGGCAGGAACCTTTGGAGCGGCAGTGAGAGGGACCTCTGATACCAGTGAGGCTATCCTGGGTCTTTCCTGTTTCCTCTGATGCATCTGTGACACAGATCTCTGGGAAGAAACTTCTGGGGCGGTGGTGCGAGGAACATGGGACTGGCTGGACAGAGAGCTCTGGGTTATTACAAATATGATTGGATAGTATAATATACATCCCAAGGTGAGTAGTTCTGCAAGACGCAAAACTCCCACCTCAAGCCAAGGCGCCAGACGCAACCGAGGCCCACCAGCCCCGCAAGACGCTAAGGCTGGAGGGATGGAGGGGCTAACTTAACTAACTAAAACTACACATCCCTAGGCGAGTAGTTCCGCAAGGCGCTAAAACTACTGCCTCAAGCCAAGGCGCCAGACGCAACCGAGGCCTGCCAGCCCCGCAAGACGCTAAGGCTGAAGGGATGGAGTGGCCATCTGTGTCAGCCCGCCAGACGCAAGGCTGACCCTCTCCATGACCTGAAACACAATTAGAAATTTCTAATATTCAGATAATCAAGCCAAACCAACAAATAGCCAAAAAATAAGCAAATATAAATATATCTTCAAAATCATTTTAGCTTGTTTTAGACTCAGTACCTTGAACCAGTCATGGGAGAGCATCTCATCCAGGTGGATTCTCTGCTCTGGGTTGCTCTTTAGGCAACCTCGAATAAAACGGCAGCATTCTGTGCAGAAAGATGGAGAGATGTCTGATTATTTCCTTCAACTTTACACTTGTTCTCTAAGCTGTAAAAATGGAAGATATTCCATCATTATCCATAAGAACATCTTTTTTGTTCTAACCATCTGAGAAGCCCGGATGGAACCAGGCATCAGCGTCCATCAAACCGATATCGCAGCTGTCTGGGTAAAGGCTGGTGATCATAACAAACACCAGCACCCCCAGGGACCACACTGTTGCCTGCTTCCCGTAGTACTCGCCCTTCTCAAAGTACTCAGGAGGGCAATACCTTGCTGTCCCTGGAGGTAGGAGTTTGTCACATGTGTGTACTTGCTTTTTCTCACTTTAACTGAAATGGTGCTTAATTTTAGTCAACAAAAATAATATTATGACTGACTATTCTTTGTTAGTGTATTGTAATACAATACAATGTAAGTGTATTGTAATATCTCGCTGTGTGACGTCTGATTTAGACATGGTGTAACTGGTCACTAGAATTTAAGTCCCAAACTACATGTTTTAAAGACAGCACATACCAGAGTAGGTTTTGTAGGACGAGCTTCTCAGGAGGTCTCCACAGCCAAAATCTATCAATTTGACCTCCAGCGTCTCTGTGTTGACCAGGAGGTTTGGCATTTTGATGTCCCGATGGAACACCCACCGGGAACAGCACACGGCGGCAGCGTCAATTACCTGCCACATGAAATGGCGCGCCAACTCCTCACTGAAGAGGCCTCCATACTGCAGCCAAAAGCTGTGCATGTCCATGCAGTGTGGGGGCCGCTCTAAGACCATGATGAACTGGTCGGGATGGTCCTGCCAGTCCAGCACCTCTATAATGTGGCGACACCTGGGGCCTTGATTGGCCATGACTGTCAGGGCCACCTCAAGAGGAACTGGTCTGGGATGATCAGGCTAGAAGAACGACAGTTTTTATTATTGTTAGATATCGAAGTGGTTTCTCAAATACGGATTTAGCCCAGTCTGTTTATCTATTGAAATATATGCACTCTGTGATTTACATTAAAATGTTATAAATTGCAAACAGTGACTGAAAGGAGATGACATAGAGAGCCCAGTCTACTTACAAGGCTGATGTATGGCTCGTTCTTAGTCTTCGCTGTGAATTTCACAGCTACCTGGAGATCGTCCTTGCAACGGGTCCCTTCAAAGACCGAGCCAAATCCTCCTTCCCCTAACTTCTTGCCAATGGTGTACTTCCAGCAAATGTGGTCTATTAAACATAATTATAGTTATTTTTTTTTTTTTTACTGGTTAATAAAGGAGTGTCCTGCAGTGTAGCCATGCTTATTGTAAAAAAAATTGTTCAAATTCTCATATAATTATTATACTTATACTTTTAAATATTTGTCACATGACTATTTACGTGAACTGCAAAAAAAGTCAAATGGTGATTTAAAATTATGAAGGAAAAAAAAAAACTAAAACAAATCTTGCAGCAGTTACAGCTGCATTATTTTAAAAATATACTTTCCTTTATACATATTCACCTGAAATAATATATTGTAAAAGATATTTTGTAAACTCACCCTCAATCCTCATGATCTCATCACAGTCCAGCTGTCTTGGCAGATGTGATCCAGTTTCACCTGCTGATGGACTGGCTGGACTGTCCTGATCTTGAGGCTGGACGTCCTCCACTTGCTGGTTTTCGGCAGTGTGGGGGACTTCAGGACTACTGGAAGGAGGTTCCTGATGATCATTTTCCTCTACAGTACAGATGACTTCCTGTAAAGAAGTCTGATCTAAAGAGAGGAATATCAACCAAAAGCTTGTTTTCATTAAATAATATCAATAAAATATTACATATTTGTATTAATTCTTCATTTAGGAGAAATTTTGGTTACTTGAAATCTTGAAATACACTCAAACTTATTCAAACTATGTTTCATCTATATTCAAACATTCATCACATTGTGGAATAAAGTCATTGATCTGCCTTTTTATAATGTGTGATGGTAATGTGTGTTTTTATATTGTGTGTAAATGATTAAGAGAGTTTTTGTTGTTCAGAGCTCATCATTTACCATCAGTACACCGCCTGGATGGGCCCTCATCAGTGTCCTGGTCCACCTCACCCTGCTCCACCTGCTCATCTTGAGCTTTGGTGGATTTGGGGCGAGAACAACAACAGAAAAAAGAGGCAAACCTCCGAAATCTCCTCTTTTTCTGCCTCTTATTCTTTGTTTTCTCTCCCCCTCTCTCCTTTCTCTCCTGCCCGCCTCCCTCACCGATACCATCAGGCGTCTCGTTAGGACGAGGATGGAGCTCCGCCTTGTGGTCGGTGGATGTCAGTGTTGTACAGGGATTTATCCCGTGCACACACTCACCTCCTCCCTTCGCTTTCTCTCTACGAGATAGTCGCTGTCCCATAATGAACACGATAAAACGATATCAACAACTGTAAACACAGTAAACACCGTTGATACTGTACTCCTTACTCGCTACAAAGAGAGCAGGTGAGTTTCACACATTATACAGTCCCGCGTTCCTCTATGGCGTCATAAGAGCTGCATGCAGGAGATTCTCACAAATTATGTTATTTGTGTGTATGTTTTATATATATATATATATATATATAATTTTATATATATATACATACATACACACACACACATACACACACAGTATAGGTTGGTTCTTTGTACCAAAACAATCAGGGCCATCATTAGGGCAGCCCACAACGCCACTTTAAAGAATAGGCCTACTTTTTGCATTTCTTTGCACTGCATTTCTTTCAAAACCTGAAAAGGTCATAAAATGTTATTTGTTTAAAATTATTATTGATAGGCCTACAAAGATTTAGCCTACTGTGTGTAAATACTTTTTCATAATTTGTCAGCAACTAACAATTTTGCCCCTAATAAAGAGTTGTTGTTGTTTTAAAATTGTACTTTACTATATGGCGACGACAGTATCATTATAGAGAATGCTTGATATGAGACGTGAAGAACCGCTGAATAAGTAACCCAGCTAACAGATTTTTGTTATAAGAACGTTGGTTCTGGGAACATAAAAAATGTCCAGTTTTCTTGACGCTGGAGGAATGTGTTTTAAAAGGTATGATGTTCCTAAAACATTCTTTCAACTTAATTTTGATTACCAATTCTACATTCTTTCAATCATTCAAACACCTGCTGTTAACAAGCACTGAAAGAAAGAGAAATAAGCACACAAACTACAACTTTCTTCAGCCACAGCCTTAGATGAAATCAACTGAAGATAAAAAACATTAAATCTCTGAAGATCTCAGCAGAGGAGGATTAAACAACTCCACATCAGCATTACCAGCTTAATTTATTAACCAGATTGACTTTATTTCTGTCAGACGTCTACAGCAGTTCTTATTGAGAATTAACAGAAGTTTAGATGTTGATGTTTGTTTGAAAATGTTTTGTTTGCTTTAGTTGAGCTCTTGACCTTTGACTTTTGTTAAGTTACTTTTTTTCAACAATTGCACATGTTTTCAGAAAACATTTCTGCATTGATAAAGCAGACCAACATGGCTGCTTTAATGGTCAAATGACTGCATTAAACTTTAAACTGCATTACTTTTGTACTTGAAGCATTTTTGAGAAGAAAGTAATACCGAAAGTCAATCGATTTGATAAACATCATTTGTAACACTGAAGTGATTTGTGTAAGATTGTCCAAAACTCTTTGAAAGTTAAGACACTGAGACATACTTAGTCATCAACACTCATCATACAAACCTCAACAATGGTGACAATCAAAAAAAATTCAGCTGCATAATTTATTCATGCTGCAATGCATGCTGGGAGCCATGAATGTGTTTCCTATGCTGGCATGAAGCTTGTCACTATTGTTGTTTTATATGCCAAATGTTGATGTCTTTGAGTGTATAAATGGCACAAAACATGTTTTAAAACAGAAAGTTAACAATGACACTGTTATATATACACTCACAGACATAAACATTCAGCATCTGAAACGCAAAGATGGTGTTACAAATAAATTTATCCTTTCAGCTGAGTTTAATACTTTTCAATAATGCTTCAATTCCATAAGTCAACAATTACAAAAAAAAAAAAAAAAAGTAGGCCTAGTTGTTTAAACCACTTTATTGCAGTCATTTGACCATTACAGCAGCCGTATTGGTCTTCTTTATCAATGCAGAAATGTTTTCTGAAAACACTTGCAATTGCTGAAAAAGAAGCAACTTAATTCCGCAGTTACTAATTCCGGCTCTTTGAAACGAACTGTTCGAAAGAACCGATTCGCGGGATGAGCAGAACTTCACAAGTGCACGCGCAGGACTCGCGCCAAAACGATCTCGTCGCAATAAACAAAAATTATTGTAATACTAAAGAATTTTTTGGGGATTAAACGACAGATACCTCTTAAACTACTGAATGAGCGCTTCTAATTCACATCTTTTCTCTTCATTGACGCAATTTTGTACTGGTAAGCACAATTTGATTCGAAAATGAATTAACTTGTACTATTAGCAAACTTAATTTAGCCAGCAAATCTTAAAAACAGCTTGACTATTACATACAAACTCATTGTAGAAACATTTAAGTTCATATTTCTACCATACTTATCTTTTTGAGCTGAGCTGAATGAGTGAGTGAGAAGAACAAACATGGACAGAAAGAACATAAATTCTTATCGAGTCGACTGAATAGTAAATCTTTATGAGAAACTAGACCCGCTCATACAGCTGATATACATATAAAAGGTTATGAATTAATAGTAATATTTTTCATTTTTACACAATAATATTGTTTCACCTTTTAGACAGTGTGTGAGTTGTCAAGATGTGGAGGAATGAAAACCAGAGACCAAACCCAGGTAGGATTTACTGTCTTAACAGATATGAATGGTTACTTGGTTGGAAATACCTGAAAATAAGAGATTGTTTTAGTCAAAGTCTTCCATCTACTATCTAAATAATCTAGCTAATTACTTCTTACTTTCAGAGAGCTCCCTGTATATAAATATGCCTAATAATTGAAAAACTGCTTATCTGCTAATACAGTACTTTGCTGCAGTCAGTGTTATTCAGGTTGCTGGAGCCTGAAATCAAAGCAGAGTTTTGTCTCTCTGTCTTTCTGCAGGCTGTCTCTCCGTGCCTCTGTTTAATCAAAGGAAGAGGAGCAGGCTGCCTTTGACGTCTAATCCCTCTGAGAGTGATCTCTTCACTGCCAACCACTACAATGAGACACAATCCTCCTCCTCTGCTCTTCCCAGTATGTGTTTCCACTGCGTCTGTCTCATATCTAATGCTGAATAAACATGTACCAAGATCTGATGCAGCACACCGTGTATGCATCAATTGTTCAGATGTTCTTCCTTTTCACTTTCCAACTTGATATATATTCTGTCATTCTGTTACACTACAATACACTGAATAATCTTTGTCATGTAACTTTAATTTGTGCATTATAAAGTGATACAGTGTACAGAAACAATCAATAGACAGATCATATATTATATTTACAGATCATGTCAAGTCAATTTTATTATAGTGCTTTTCACAATACACATTGTTTCAAAGCATCTTTATAGAAAGTCATTAAGTTTGCACATTTTTGCTCATTTTACAGTTCAGGGCTGGGCAATAGTATCGTTTTCCTCACAAATTACAGCATTAAAAAGGTCTTAAATCAGAGCAGAGCGTCTTAAATTCATAAAGTCATGGCATTAAATGTTTCAAAAGTGATGTTGGTAACACTTAAGTATGTGGAACACATATTCACTATTAACTACAACTTTTGCCTAAATAAACTCCTAATTTACTGCTTATTAATAGTTAATAAGGTAGTTTTTGTAACTTTTAAATTTGGGTATTGGGTAGGCAATTTGGATTAAGCAATGTAAAATAAGGTCATGCACAATAAGGCATTAATATCTGCTTTATAAGTACTAATAACCAGCCAATATTCTATATGCATGCTTATAAGCAACTAGTTAATAGTGAGAATTGAACCCTAAAATAAAGTGTTACCATGGTGTTCTTCCTCAGTATTTTTGTTCTGTTTTCCAATACAAATATCTAAACATCTTTAAATCAAGTCTAAGAGTTTATGCTTAAAACAAGAACAAATATCTGTCAATGACTTATGAAAACTTCCCTTCGAATTACAGTAAGTTGATGGTTCTGAGCCCACTGGAACATATTTGTTCATGTTTTAAGCATAAACTCACATAATTTTGATCAGTTTCACAGAGAACAAGACTTCATATTTTATGTCATTATTTTGATTTAAGAATCTTTAGACATTTGTACTGGAAAACAAAAAACTACCAAGGAAGACAATCACTTTTTTTTTTTCTTTTTTTTTTTTTTGCAGAAGGTACGTATTCTAGTGGTTGGGAGCAAAGCAATTCAAGCTTTTTAGTAAAATGATTTAAAAAGTAATGGATATCTGTTGGAAGTGTTGCTAATACAACTCGATGTGTTTCTCCCTAGACATTTACATTTAGAGAACATATTGACTTATTGAGTTCCCTTCAATTTATTCCTTAATTTTTCTTTACTTGGTCTCAAATAGGTCTTTAAAAAGTCTTAAATTGTAGTTGCAAATTGGAGTAATTAATTCATTATGTGGTGATATGGAAATCTGTAAGGTTTAAAACTGAAAGGTATGAGCTCTGCAAGGTTTTGTTAAATTTATAACAATTTAGTGTTTTAAATTAATGACAAGCCCAATTACAGTATGCAGACAAAGCTGATGATGTCATGTCTTTCTGTCTTTCGTGATCATGTCTTTTCAAGTTTAACACTAGAGGGGTTTTTTGTTTGTTTGTTTGTTTTTTAGCTTTAGGTCAGAGTGGTCAGTGGAACCAGCAAACCTATCTTTCATCTCAGCAAGCCAGCATGAGATCTGCTGCTTTACCTGGTGTGGCGGGACGAGGATATGCACCTTTACCTCACCCAAAACAACCTGTCTATGCCCGGTACTCAACTGATACTCATATATGAAATAATGACTACACACCCAGAAAGGTCTTGAAGCTGCTGTGTCCAAACCTGCATTCTTTAGAAACTCAATATTGCTAGAACAGTTGCCTTCCATAGTTTGAAAAAGTAAAACCAGCATGAATGAAAATACCAAAATAAGACTGGCACTTAAAAAATGTAAAGGAGCTGTTTCTTTCTGACCTGAGCCTTAGGAATTACTTTAATTTAACTAACCTTAGCTAACACTTTAACCACATAACCACATTAGTTAACATGAACTAACAATGAACAATACTTTTAAATTATTTATTTATTTTAGTTCATGTTTATTTCAAAATTTATTAATACATTATTAAAATCAAAAGTTGTCTGTTAATATTATTTAATAGACCTGAGCTAACATGAACTAACAATGAACAATTGTATTTTTATGTAATGTTAACAAAGATTAAGTACTCTTCAGTAACAAATGTATTGCTCATAGTTAATGCATTAACTAACATTAACTTAATAGGACCTTATTGTAAAGTGTTACCTAACCTTACAGTACCTAGTCGAGTTGATTCACATGCATTAATATTGTATATTTGAATAAACCAGTTTATTTAGATCTTACTGCATTACACACATTTCATTTGTTATCCTGCAAAACATATTTGACATTATATTTTGTATTTGTCACTGTTTTACCTCCAGGTCACAGACAGTGCAACAAAGGCCTCCAGTGAGACAGGATTCAATGCCAGCAGTTGGATCCCAGCTTTATGGTGGCTTTCCAAGCAGCAGCTCAGTCTCGCTCGGCCAGCCCACATGGTCCTGCGGCATCCAGAATCAACAGTCGTTTAATAGACCAACAAATTCTCCCAGAATGCCGTACCGTCCCCAACAGTGTACCCTGGCAGCAGGAAGCACTCAGGGCCCCGGAGCTCAGAGTCACAGCAGAAAGTGGAAGTTCAGACCTGTTGGACAATCAACCAGTGGAATGTGGGCAAAAGAAAAGATGGGCACCTCAAGGGTCCAGACCACCCCTCAGAAGCAGGTGTGTGTTACTTTGCAAGTAGAGTTTGTGTTTCTGCAGCTTTTAATTCAGCTTAGAGATCACAGCGTGACATATCAATCTTCTATCTTCTTTGGTTATTATCAGAAGTGAAAAAACAGGATTATAGATGCATATCTCTTAAGGGGCAGACATGCTACACTTTTTGGACACACACTTCAGAGTTCACCAACCAACTTGCTTGAGCTTGCGTTTCAGGTCTCCAGAATTGAATGGAAGTGAATGGAACGAAAAGTGTAGTGAGACCAAACCCTTAAAGGTTTAGTTCACCCAAAAATTCATTATCTCAATTTAAAGTTAAACTTAAGACTCATTTATTCAGAATAGCTTATCCTTCATGATTACTGTGTGCACTCAAGTCTAGCACTTTTGTTTTTTGTTATTCTTATAGCTGTCATGTTTGTAATTGTTGCTTTCTACTTATTTATGGTTTATTGGCATTGTTACTTACTGTTATTTATTATTTTAATATTGTTCTTGTTGCTATTTCTTCTTGATGTATGGTGACCTTGAGTGATTTGGAAGGCGCCTAAAATAAAATGTATTATTATTATTATTATTATTAAAAATGAAAATTCTGTCATTCCAAACTTGCAAGACTTTTGTTCATCTTCGGAACACAAATGAAGATATTTTAATGAATTGTGAGAGCTTTCTGTCCTTCCATTGACAGCTACACAACTACCACTTTGATGCTTCAAAAAGTTCATAAAGAGATAAAGAGAAACTAATCCATATGAATTGAGCGGTTTAGTCATAATTTTCTGAAGAGACATAATCGCTTTACATGATGAATATATTTAATTTAGGCTTTTATTCACATATAAACATTCATCAACTCACACATAAGTTGTGGTAAACAGAAGCTCAAGCATGTTTGCTTGATGTGTGAGAACCGGTGAGGTTCATTCTCGTGTTACACAGCACGTTTGAGCTTCCGCAAGAACCAATGAGGTTTGTTCTCGTGTCAAGCCAGTACGGTTGAGCTTCTGTTTATGTTTGCTGATCAAAGTTTATATGTGAATAAACACACACAAAAACAGTTGCAATTAAACCAAGTCTCCCATATTTTGATCTTTATTTGTTTGCCTTTTTGGAACTTTACAACCCTTGTCACTATCTACTTACATTCAATTGAATTATTTTTGTGTGTGTGTGTGTGTGTGTGCGCGCCATGCGTGTGTGTGCGCGCCATGCACGCCAAGTTTAACGATAGGTTTTTCGTATCATAAGTCTCCTCTTCTCATTTTTTTGTGTACAGCTTTTTTCAAAGATTTTCTGCTTCTCAGTATAAAATGTTTTATTTGTTCAGCTAACATCATTTATTTTCCCTCCTGCTGGATAGAAGCCCCCTCGTGAGATATCTCTGCGTCTTATTACTGCTGTTATTGAAGGAATGAAGCACTGGAGCCAGTACAAGAACAGAGTACCAATGCTGTTTGAGATCTTTGGTGAGGAGACTGTAACACACATGTGATTCCCTTGATTTGAATCTGTGTCTAACAGTCCTGTCTCTCTTTACAGCAACACTGGACTCTGCAGTTTCAGTTGAAGAACACGGAACAAAGAAATTCCTCATGAGGGATGGTAAAGAGGTGGTCCAGTGCCTTTACTATGAAATTGTGAGTCTGGAAATATTGGTCCTCTTCCTGTGCTACATCCTAAGGGTCCATTCACACAGAACACATTTTTTCCATTCCACTGCACTACTTTACTAATGTTTTTCAATCCAAACCAAATAACACACTAGACAGACATGTTTGACCATTATGTTTGTGTCTTTTGCAGTGTCTTGTGCATGATGCAGAGTTCTAAAAACACAGTGCTCAATTTAAAATAAGTTCAACTTTTCAAAACACGTCTCTAGACCTTGCGTTTTTTTTCCCGCTTCACTGGCAAACGTCTCATGTTTTTGACCGCAAAAATGGGTTCTGTGTGAACCGGCCCCTAATGGTCTTCAGTTGCTGCATCTTCTATTCTTCATTGTAACACATGCATTTTTACAATTGTATAATAATATATTATTATTTTTATTATTTTTTTATGTAATACTGTTCAAAAGTTTGGAGTCAGTAGGTTTTTTTATTACTGCTTTTATTCAGCAAGGATGCATTAAATTGAATAAAATGAATATGGATAGAATGAAATATTTCAAGTAAATGTTGTTCTTCTGAACTATTTATCAAAAAATCCTGAAATAACTGTATCACTGTTTACACAAAAATATAAAGCAGCACAACTGTTTTCAACATTGATTATAATAAGAAATGTTACTTGAGGACCAAATCAGCATATTAGAATGATTTCTGAAGGATCATGTGACACTGAAGACTTGAGTAATGATGCTGAAAATTCATCTTTTTGCCATTACAGGAATAAATTACACTTTAAAATAGATTCAAAAAAAAAAACAAAAAAAAAAAAAACAGTTATTTGAAACTGTATTAATGTTTCACAATTAAATATTATTGTTTTTACTGTATTTTTGATTAAATAAATCCTACTTTGGTAAGCATAAGAGACTTGTTTCAAAAACATAAAAAAAAATCTTACAAACCCCAAACTTTTGAATGGTAGTGTATATTTTTACAGATATTTTATAATAATTGTATTAATTTCTAATTAGCATTAAGATGATTTAAAGGAGTAATTCTCCCAGAAATTAAAATTGTCATTATTTATTCACCCTCATGTTGTTCCAAATCGTCTCAGGTTACATATGTAACCATGGTTCCCTGAGAACAGGGAACGAGACACTGCGTTCGAAAACGCATATGGGGAGAACGCCTCCGCATGAACCGGTGTCTGAAAACAATATCAACTCACGACAATCCTATTGGCCGGCGACAGCCTATGACATCATCATAGCGCGACCCGGAAGTATATAAGGAGCGCCTAGAGAACCAGTCAGTACCTTATCGTCTGAAGGGACTGTTCAGCAGGCAGCCCCGATGCATGACTAGGAAACGCAGTGTCTCGTTCCCTGTTCTCAGGGAACCATGGTTACATACGTAACCTGAGACGTTCCCTTTCGAAAGGGAACTCTACACTGCATTCGAAAATGCATATGGGGAACGATATACCCACGCCGCCATGCTTGAGGGGAGTGCATGCCAAAATGGCTAGACAAACGTCAGAACTAGCAGCTTCAACTGAAGTGCCAGAACCACTCCCCCTACGGGTCATACATAGGCTGTCAGTGACAGCATTCCCTATGGCCAACAGCCCAAGCTATAAGCCTCAAAGAGGCCTTCCGCAGAAGGCCTACCAAGGCCTCTCAAAGGCTTTAAGGGAATGTGGCCAGGGGGCCCGAGGGAACCCTAGCCACTCACTTGTCAGGGGAATGTACTCAACCCTGATTGCCACCAGGGAGGCCGACCTGGTCTACTCTTACAGAAACCTAGTCTTGGCCAACAACCTGTCTGATCACAGAGTCTCAAATCACATTCTTCAGAGAAGATATCCAGTAAGAGTGACTGCAAAGAGGCAGTAACCAACTCGCGTAGCGTAGAGACGGGCATCCCGGTGAGCAGGACTCAGCTTAGCGCTTTTTACCCTTACCAATGAGGGGAGTAACACTCTGCTCAATCCTAGGATCTACTCAGCGCGTGATTATTTGCACTGAGGAGGCTGTGCACTCTAAAGGAACCCAACAAGGGGAGTACATTTACTAGCCTGGGGGCTGATCCTCAATAGGGAGGCCTCAGAGAGGCCTTCAACCACTAACCAGCTTAGGGAGCTAAGTACTATGCAGGACAACCCTCAAACGAGGGGAGTACAGAGCTCAACCTAACAGATAAACCGTACTGTAGGCACAGAATCATGGAGGCCCCGGAGGGGCCTGGAACATGACGCAAATTCTACATTGTATAGAAATACCTCACAGCAGCCTTGCGAAAGGCCAACATGTGAAACTACATGCTCAATCTGAATGTGGGGGGAAAAGCTTAAAGGGCGGCCTGTGAAGGCCACACACCTAGAAAGCTTGCTTGCTGATAAGCAAGATCCCACAAACATGGAACTCGCTCAGAATGAACCGAGTTTAACTAGCAGATAAGACTGTAGAGTGCCCACATATTACAGTCTACCTCAACACATTCCAACAAGCAGTGTACTCAGTAAAAAACACTTTTTACTCTTTAAGCAAGAGGAGTACAACTTACGCCATCGTGCTCTAGAGGAGGTCCAAACAGGACCTGCGACTTCAGAATGACACGGACGTCAGCTAGTGGCAGTGTCTATGCTCTAAGGGAGCCAAATCTGAGAACCAAACTCTCCAGTGAGGTTGACTAGTTTAGCTCAACCTGAGCACACATTCCAACAGGCAATGTACTCAGTAAAAACACTTTTTACTCTTTAAGCAAGAGGAGTACAAACTTACGCCATCATGCTCTGAAGGAGGTCCAAACAGGACCTGCGACCTCAGAATGACATGGGCGTCAGCCAGTGGCAGTCTAAACTCTAAGGGAGCCAAATCTTAGAACCCAACTATCCACTGAGGTTAACTAGTTTAACTCAACCTGAGCTAATCTTCTCCACACATACCAACAAGCAGTGTACTCAGTAAAAACACTTTTTACTCTTTAAGCAAGAGGAGTACAAACTCACACCATCATGCTCTGAAGGAGGCCCAAACAGGGCCTGCAACTCCAGAAAGACACAAGGCGTCAGCTAGTGGCAGTGTCTAAGCTCTAAGGGAGCCAAATCTGAGAACCAAACCATCCAGTGAGGTTAACTAGTTTAACTCAACCTGAGCTAATCTTATCCACACATTCCAACAAGCAGTGTACTCAGTATAAACACTTTTTACTCTTAAAGCAAGAGGAGTACAAACTTACGCCATCATGCTCTGAGGGAGGTCCAAACAGGACCTGTGACTTCAGAATGACACGGGCCTGTGGCAGTGCTAGTTTCCAAGTGAGCAAACTCTAACTGAAACATCTACCAACAAGCCTTGTAACACAACAAGCTATTGTGCCCTGAACGGAGGGCAAACGGAGCCTTCTACTTCACACAACACGAGTGTCAGCTTGTGGCAGTGTTCAAGCTCTAAGGGAGCCATATATGAAAACCAAACTATGTAGTGAGGTTAGCTTATTAAACTCAACCTGAGCTTATACATTCCAACAGGCAATATACTCAGTAAAAACACTTTTTACCCTTACAGCAAGGGGAGTACAAACTACGTCACCATACTCTAAAGGAGGCCAAAGTCAGGCCTACTACTCCAGAACACACAGGTGCTAGCCTGTGGCAGTATTAAAGTTACTGAGCACACAAATTGTAGGGCAGGAACCAGAACTAACATATTAAAGTACAATAACCTTGAACAACAAGGGAGTACTATTAATCCAACCCTGAAAATACAGGGTGGGTACTTCACATCAGAAATCTGTACTGAACCCTAGGGAACAGGAGCTTTCATAAAAAGCTACAACCATATCACTCAAGCTTGAACATAGTTCAAGGGGTTCAGGGGAAAAACTGAAGTCAAAGTACCACTAGATGGTTCTGGGGGAGCGGGGCCACAGCAACAAAGTTTCTATTCACATAGTGAAAAGGGCCTACACCGCCTGAGACAACGGCACCAGGGAGACTTAGCAATAGTCTGCTACCTTAGCTGCTATCTATTTTGCACCTACACCGAAGGGACAATGGGCCTTGGCCTGACAACTCTGATAAGAGGAGGCCAGAACTAGGAAAACTACAATCACATAAAAGGGGTAGTATAAAAAGGGCGTAAATGCTACTAGCAGCGCCTAAACCCTAGCTCTAGTCTAGGCCAGCTATAGCTGTGGGCCAATAAGGCCAACACATAAGCATAGATCTGCCTGGAGCTAAGAAACAACAGCCTCTACCAACGACTCTCAACTGAGAGGAGGCAAACTCTGAGAATACTAAATTTCTAAGTAAAGTTCAGAGGAGCAAAGCTCAACCCAAGCACACAATGTCAGGCGGCCTGTAAGGCCGAGGCTAAACATAGATCTATGTGAAGTTAGTGACAGCTAATCTCTAATCAAATCTCTAGCATTTACCAGAGGAGAAAGCTAATTAACCAAAAGGTAGCTAACAGTGCGGCTTAGTTAAAGCCGACATCTGAATACATATGAACGGTGGCTTCATTATCTGAAGCCAACACATCCAAAAAAGGGGACAAACAAAGTACTACCCTAATTATATATCATTCCAGCCAACCTAATGGAACTTCAGGGCTCTTAGTCTGCATCCTAGGAAACTGATTATAAATAAAAACATAAAGAGACCTACCAAGCCAATTTCAGCAGGTCTAACTGATATGCTTACAAACACATTGTGTGTAAAGCAACACCCGCCTGACCTGCTGCCGCGTATAGAGTGTTGGAGCCTACCTATATCACAAGATAGTTGCACCCATCTCGTCAGTAGGAGGCATCGACGCGTACTCATACTCACTCCATCAACACCAGCGAATTAACCTGCTGATGTTGATGAATGCAAGCTGAATACAGGTCCTTCCATGCCTTCTCGATCTCAGTATGAAGATCAAGAAGGAATGGAAAGCTTACGGTGGCTGGAGGATTATGGCAAAAAAGGAACCGTTCGACGAACAATCCGCGAGCGTTTTCTTTCTTAACCTGCTCCAATGGCAGCCGCAGTCTGCCAGAGGCGCGTTCCATAATCTCACACAGCTGTACATACGCGGGGGGCAGGGTGGCTTTGAGGATTCAGGAGGCTCAGCATCTTCATCCTCATCAGCCATCTCCTGCTCTTTTGTTTGGCTTAGAACAAAAAGAGCAACTGCTGCTGAATCTAATGATATCATAGACAACATATCATCATAATCGCACAGCTCTCTCCCGTCAGCCGTCGAAGGTCGCGGGGAATTTCACCCCTTCAACTCTTCAACAAGCTTCAGCTGAGAACCCCATGATCTAGTCTCTACTCTGCCTCAGCAAGAGTAAGACCCGAACCATTAGGTGCAGCTGCCGGTCCTTCTCCTCTCAAGGAAAAGACCAGAAGAGAGTGGAGCATTTTACAAGTAAAACACACTCCAATAACAAACAGACAGATCCCTCAAGAACTGCCTGTACATGCTTTTTTGTCCTCATAAAAGACAACGTTATAAGTTATGTGTGTGATCAGATGTCAACACTATGGGACACGGATGTACACACTTCCTGAAACGTTTGTCAGACATAAATTGTCTTACCTTAATATCGGTTTGATATCGTTTCAAACAGAACAGTCCCTGAAGACAAAAAGATACTGACTGGTTCTCTAGGTGCTCCTTATATACTTCCGGGTCGCGCTATGATGATGTCATAGGCTGTCGCCAGCCAATAGGATTGTCATGAGTTGATATTGTTTTCAGACACCGGTTCACGCGGAGGCGTTCTCCCCATATGCGTTTTCGAACGCAGTGTAGAGTTCCCTTTCGAAAGGGAACTGTATGATTTTATTTGCCTCACAGAACACAGATGTTTTGAAGGATGTTCACACTGTTCCCTTTTATACAATGAAAATTTATAAATATTGTGGCTGTCAAGCTACAAAAATGACAAAAAAAGAATCGTAAAAGTAGCATAAACGTGGTCTGTAAAACTAGAACTCATACCACAATATTGCTGTAGGTGGCCGTAGTTCTCCAAAATGTTTTTTAATGTAAAACTTGTTGATTTGAACCAGAGATGACATTACAGATACAGAACTGAAGAAACAATTAAAGGCCCACTGAAATGTCTTGGAACGCGCAGCATTATTCAATGTGTTGATGTATTTTCCACTGAAACAGGAAGACAGGGCGGGACATATCGAACAGCTCCTCCCCTTTTTTGAAATAGCCAATAGCGTTTCGTTTATATCACAGCTCGGCCAGAGCCGTTGAGCTCGGTAAAGCTTTAGTTACCTTCTAATCTTTAACCCGTTCTCATCCAAATCTCCTCCATATTGCTTTAAAATACAGCATTCTGTGCAGAATTCGAATGTGTCCAATATGTTTTGTGGTATGAGCAGACTCACGCATATGATCCGCTCTGTGCTATTGTGTCTCTGGACCGGAGCAGACTGTGTACACGCTGCGGTGGTTCGCGTGACACTAACATGAAACCAGACTTCATTCGCCTCATGGAAAGCATATTTACACTGTCTTTATTGTTCCCTATCACCTATATAGTGCACTAATGTGCCATTCACCATTTAGAAAATAGTAAATTTGTGAACAAGTCGCAGCTTCAGTGACTATTTATAATGTAGGGGGCAGGACACTTTAGATTCTAGAGAGCATTTGATTGGTCAGAAAATCTTATGAGAAGCTGAAGTGCAGCATAATGTCATCAAAACCATTGATCCATATTAGTGGAAGTAAGAGACTGTATGTTTTGAATGCTTATATCTTCTAAATACAAATTTTGTCATTGTTTTGGAACACACTAGCTATAGATAATCTTAAGGCTAACATATCCATACTAAAAGCCAAAAAACTTTAATTTTGATTTCATGGCGACTTTAAAGAAGATGCTCTCTCTGGGTTATGACTTGCACCCGCTTTTTTTGCATTGTGCATTTTCTATTTTTTTAATAAGATAAACCATTAGGACTGCACACTGTTATGTGATGTTGGCAGTGGTAGAGACACCGTAAACATGTATGTTCAGAGTTATAAAGTGATTGTATGTCTTTTCTGTAGGATCAGATTCTGCCCAGACTGATCAGAGGTCAGGTGCATCGCTGCATCGGAAACTACGACAGGGATAAGGACACAATGACTTGTGTGTCAGTTCGAGCTGCTTCGATGTCAGAGCAAAGAAATGCGCAGGAGGCTGTGAGAGCGTCAGATGCAGAAATGAGGGATGTGGTGCTGGCTCTCAGTGAAATCTGATGTGGATCGAGTGAGTAACACGAGAAAGATTCAACCAGCACAGACTTTTACTGAAGTTAGGTTTGGTTTTGTTTTAATTGTGAATTAGTTAAGAGATGACATATAATTGTCAGTGAAGATAAAGCAGTATTACAGTAAATCTGTAATCTGTATATGGAGATTTTGATTCTGTACGTGATGAATGAAAATTACTTTGCATTGTAGTTATGAGATCATTTAAATGCATTTATAATATTTGAGTTATAATTGAGATGCATTTAAATATTTTAATTCTAATTTATATGCATATCTAATCGGAATATTGGAATTTAGATCCATTAAATTATAGTTTTTAAGTTATTATAATTTATTATAAGTTATTGTTATAATTTATTTATTTATTTATTTAAATTTATATGCATAATATTTGAGTTAGAATTTATATGCATAATATTTGAGTTAGAATTTATATGCATTTATATTGTTAATTGGTGCATTAAAAACCAATTTGTATTCAAATCCAAAACTTGAAAAATATTTTTTTTAAAGCTTTATTGGTGTCTTCATTTAAAAGACTTCAATTTGCTAAGTTTATGAAATGATTTATTACAAAGAAGAAACACATAACAGCAATTCGTTAAGGATTTCAAAGGTTAAACAAACACATTGATGAGGTAACATCTCAAAATATATCTTTCAAAAGGGAACCAACCATCAGGATGCCATGTTACAGAATTATTTACAACCAAAACATCACAGTGGGAAACCCACAGCACTAATCTACAAGATCTAAGATCTACCAGTGGTCAGACTTCACATACATACATGATCATAAACAGAACTCAAGAATGCCGTCACCATCAAGGCAATGGGAGGACGCCAGTGTACTCCTGCATAAACACATTAAAAGGGCCTGCTATGTTTGACATCTGATGCCAGTTTAAAGTTGTGCTCTGTCCTCTGAGCTACAGCTTACCTTTAACAGTTAAAAGTACACACAAACTATGGGGGAAAAACAAGTTGTTGGGATTTTTGGGGGGCTGTATGCTCATCTATATCAGAAAAGTCAGAGTTAAATCTACTAAGAGGGCAGTTGAGTGCCAATGTTTTTAGCAAGTCTGAACACATAACACACAAATGAATCAACACAACAGCAAAAGTGAGCCAAGTGCAATATGGAATGATCCAAGTAGAAGCTTTAGCTTCACCGTATTGCTGTGCCAAGAGTAAATGCATTAGCACATTAGCTTAATTTGATCGTTTACATTTCTTAAAGTAATACATAAATCTGTCATAACAAATCAGGACTGAATTGGTTGTCCTGTCTTGTTCAATGACTTGCTAATTTAGCTTTCATCATTTTTTTCTTTGATTCAAACCCTTTCAAAACAAAAACAGGCCATCAGCTTGGCAAGAAGCTCCATCATTAAAGACTTTCGATTAAAACTAATCATCATTAAAGATGGAGACGTACAGAAATAATCACACAATGTTAATCCAACAAGAAAGCATTTACAAAATGTTTTAGAAGTAGTTTACCTGATGAAAGGTACTTAAGTCTTAGCAATGGTCAAAAGGCACAAGTTGGTTAGAAGTTGGTATCTTCCAGAACATAGTGTCTCAGTGTTAACTAAGCCCAACTTTAAGTAAGAACAGCCTTGCTCCTGATTTATGTAATCCTGAATAACTCAGTACTAGTATGTGTTACAGTAAAGAAAGCGAAAGGAGGCTTCACGACATTTCCTGTTCACTCAGTTTGGAAAAACGCATGTGGGATCATTTCACTTTCACGTACAGTTGTTGAGAAAAGTCCATGCTTGTGATCCGTCCATGGCAGTTTGAAGCAACGGCCTTGTCCGTACTGTATATACAGTTCCTTATGGCTCTCACAGGGTTATGAGAAACGAAGTGAAGAAAATACAGACAGGCCTGTGAATTTAAGACTCGTACGGAGGATAAAATGGTCTGAGTTCACTTAAGCCACAGTGTTGGTCCTTGAATAGGTACTATCAGGTGTTAGAAACCGTATAAAGCAAAACTTTCCAACTGTCAGATTTATTGAGTTTGAGTTCAGTTTCTCTCAATGAAACCATTCCTTTAAATCTGTTGATCCATTAGAAGTTCAAAATAAGTCCATTGCCCTTTCATTGCATGCTGACAAGTCTCAGTAAAAAGTTATTGGAAAATGTTACTCAATTTTCACTTAATTTGCTATTTTTTGGTTTTGATCCTTGCAAACAAAATCTCAAAATTTGCACCATGGTCCGTTATTTTCAGTAGTTAGTCCATAGAGATCTTCAATCAAGAAAGAAAGAAAAAACAGACAGAGCTTAAAAATAAATTAGAAAGACGAGAAAGAAAGACCAAAATCCATATAATCCTTTTCAAATGAGTTTTTCACCTGGCAGGTTGATTGTTGCGGGAAAAAAGACCTTGTCGAATATGGGTAGACACCAGCACAAAAAACAACAAGAATAGAGGGGGTGATGGGTCTTGAGTTCTGCTCACCTTGATGCCATCGTTATTACCAACCACGGCAAATGATGCTGAGACTCTGCAGCTTGTCCAACCTCAAATTGTGTAAATTATAGTTCTGATGGCTGAGCAGGTTGAATATTGTAGGCGGTGGTCTTTAAAGCTCTATAAAAGGGTGGGCAATGGAGTGGGTGACAGATGCTCCTTGGGGGCGTACTTGGCGAAAAAGGGCAAGAAGAGGGTGAGCATGACACCTACGATAGCCAGCATGTAGCCCCATCCTATCTGACACTCTCCGGCGTAGTACATGTCAGAGTCTCCGCAGAAAGACTTGACCAGGCTAGAGTTGAGACCGAAGGGATAAACCAGTAAACCAGATGCCATAATGACCACTAGAACAGAGAAACAGAGAGGAAGCAAATTAATTATTAGTGTATTTGAGTGAAGTACACAGTGGAAAAGCAGTACAATGCAATACAATAATAAAACGTGGGTAAGTGTTTACTTTGAATGCGAGCACCATTTGAGGTGGTACTTTGCTTTTAAAAAAAAGGTTTTAAAAAACTTTGTCATATTAAAGCACATGTACAATTTCTATGGTATCTTAATATAATATTTAACAAATAGCAATTAGGCATCATCTTATTAAATAAGAACAATAAAAAAGTAGACCACAGAATTTTTTTTTTTAAATTGATCAAGTGATTTTAATATAAGTAGTTGGTTATTGTCATAAACTTTTATCAAAGGTTTATTTTAAACAATTAATAAATTAAATAAATAATTAATAAAATACAACAAACAAATTAATTAAATAAGTAATTAATTAAAATACTAAAGAAAATAATAAAAATTCAAGAAGAACTTACTGAAATTAGATTAAACATGAAATATTTTATGACTGTCTACATTTAAATGTTAATAAATTCTGTTGGCTATTCTTTTTAAGTTATAAACAAAATTGTTCAATCCAACCAAATTCATCATTTTTGCCCATAATACTTCTGATTAGTCAGAAAACTTGAATCCTAAATAATGTAGTATCAACAACAATGCTCAGGGGGGCAGTAGTGAGCTGCGTCTCTGCTGTAGAGACCAATGAATGAAACATTATTGGAAGAAAGGCCTGCAATATCCAATTTTGCCATGGGAATATCAAATATACACAAAACCATCAGCCCATACATGTCTGAAATCAAAATTCATTGGATGTTGACTGACAGTCCCTGAATGTGGGTGGTGTATGGTGACTGAGGAAAGCCATTAGGAGAGTTTCTGGTGATCCATTTTCTCAGACATTATCAGTGCTCACTGCTCATGACTGAACAGCAGTGTTAAAATCATTTGACGTAAAATATCTATTGAATCAGGCAATCCATAACTATGTTGGCCGAGTAAACGCATCTTTAATTAGACTGAATTATGGTTACAACAATGACAGCAATGCCTAACTATTATAAAAAGTTAAAAGCTGAATGATTTAAATACATTTAAATGCTATTTACTATTTATCAATACTATTTTCTATTTATTAAATATGTTCAAAAGTTTAGGGTCAGTAAGAAATTAATACTTTTATGCAGCAATGATGCATTTAATTGATCACAAGTGACAGTAAAACTTTTACATTGTTACAAAAGATTTCTATTTCAAATAAATGCTGTTCTTTTAAACTTTCTATTCATCAAAAAAATCTTTCAAGGTTTACACAAAATATGAAGCAGCACAACTGTTTTCAACATTGATTAAAAAAATAATAATGTTTCTTGAGCAGCAAATCAGTATATTAGGATGACTTCTGAAGGATCATGTGACACTGAAGACTGGAGTAATGATGCAGAAAATTCAGCTTTGATCACAGGGATAAATTAGATTTTAAAAATATATTCAAATAGAAAACAGTTCTTTTAAATTGTAAAAATATTTCACAATATTACTGTTTTTACTGTATTTTGATCAAATAAATGCAGCCTTGGTGAGCATGAGAGAATTCTTTCAAAAATATTTTTAAAAAATCTTACCAAACTTTTGAATGGCAGTGCATTTTAAAATATTAAAAATGTATTAATATTGTAAAATATTTTCCCTGACATGTAAACAATAACAGAATGTTATTCAGTTGGTGCTATGTAGTCATTTAGTGAACAGATGTTTCTATAGTGAGTATTTTAGCATGACTGTATTGACCAGTCAGCATCTAAGATCAGTTTAATCTTTGCCAGTATCACATAGAAACCCCGGGTCATACCCAACATACTGCATAACTGGTTAATGGCTTAATGGCTATTTTCGCCCGGGGTGCAGAACATCTTAATTCATCTATCTATTATCCCTCTTCAGGCCCTCCATGCACACAAAAAGACCCAGAAGCCTCTCTCATCCCTGCTACCACACTAAGAACACTGCTTTTCCTTTGGTTTAATGGCCTAAGATCCAGCTGTGCTCTACATTGGCCTGTGTTTATCAGCGGGGGCTTGACATCTCAAAGCTGGTCTGCTAATGACATCATAATGTCCTTTCCTATCTTTGACCATATCCACACAAAGACACAGTCAAACGCGGCTTCTCCGGCAGAGGAAAATAACTGATATCAGAGGATGTTTACACTCACATGACAGGGCATTCAATGAGACTCAACAAGCTATTCAATAAAATTTCATTTTAAAGGCAGTCTTAAATGAAAGACACACACACAGATAGCACAACTGTATGGAGTTTAATTAAAGCGGGTCAAATCAACAAGGGCTTCTCTGCAGAGGCTTGCAAAGCTCAGGGCCAATTGCAGTCTGGATCAGATAAAGGCTTGAGTCCGCGGGTGTGTGTGTGTGTGTGTGTGTGTGCGCGTGCGTGTGCGTGTGTGTGTGAGTATAGGAGAATGGGACACTGCTGTGTGACTACAAAAATACACTTTATCAGACACTGAACTGCGGTCCGTCCTTAGCTTTAAAGCCCACGTCGACTTGATTCTCAGATTGTACAGTGTTACAAAGTGCACTTGATGGTGCTTTGGTCATTTGTTTTGACATGTGGCTTTGATTCGCTTAAAAGTGGCCAAATTTAGATTCAGGGTCAACGAGTACATAAAGCTAAAAGAAGCAGAGTTTGCTTTAAAAAGAACACACTTCAACACCACAGACATGCTTCAAAGGAATGTTACAGGTTAAATACAAGTTAAGCTCTAATGACAGCATACTGTCGATTGCGATAGGAAATAATTTTAACTCATACAGTATATCAGTCTGTATAATGAAACAAACAAACAAAAAAAATGTTGATAGAAAAGCACTTACAATGGAAGTCTATGAGGTAAGTGTTGCCCCATAGACTTCCATTTTAAAGGGTTGGTACCATCGTTCATCTTCAGAACACAAATTAAGATATTTTTGATGAAATCAGAGAGATTTTTTTATCTCCCATAGCAATGAAGTAGTAGAGACATTGTTAAAATAGTCAATGTGACTACAGTGGTTCAACCTTAATGTTATGAAGCGACAAAAATACTTTTTGTGCGCAAAAACAAAACAAAAATAATGACTTTATTCAACAATTTCCTCTCTACCCTGTCATTCTTCTACGCAGTTTACGTTGAAGACACACTGCAGAGCTTCCGCGTTCTACGTCTGAACGCCGACTCATTATTGGCCAGCTCCTGCGTCAGCATCACACGCATGCTTCGTGGTGCTCACGTGAACAGCGTCGGCTAATACTGAGGCGCCGTTCGGACATAAACACGGAAGCTCTGCACTGCGTCAACTGCGTAGGAGACTGACAGGGTAGTGAAGAAATTGTTGAATAAAGTCATTGTTTTTTGTTTTGTTTTTGCGCACAAAAAGTATTCTTGTCACTTCATAACATTAAGGTTAAACCACTGTAGTCACGTTGACTATTTTAACGATGTCTTTACTACTTCTCTGGACCTTGAATGTGGTAATTTCATTGCTTTCTATGGGAGATTAAAAAAAAAAACGGGAGATAAAAAAAATTTGATTTCATCAAAAATATCTTAATTTGTGTTCTGAAGATGAACAAAGGTCTTACGGGTTTGGAACGACATGAGGGTGAGTAATTAATGACAGAAATTTCATTTTTGGGTGAACTAACCCTTTAAGTGCATTTATAGACAAATTGTTTTGCTTGTTTTTACAAACTGACTTAATACTGAAATCATTTAGTGGTAATAACAATTAAATGAAAATTAATAACAGTTAAATTAAAAATAAATTAAAACGTCATTAATTAAAAAAATAAAGACTATAAGTTGCGTTTTGTATGATCTGAAACATGCTGCAACTTATATTCCGAGCGACTTATATAATGCTATTAAGGTCAAGCACGCAAAATAGAGTACGAATAAACGCGCACATATATTTGAAAAACCAATCAGATCTAGCATTGGTGCCATTGGTGTTGCAGAAACTAGACTACTTCAAATGAAGAAGACTAAAGGTGCTAATCCACACTTCCACTTTTGTTTCATCAATTTGTTTAGGCTTTACAGTATAGGATTTACAGTATAATAAATATTGTTTATATAAACTAACACCACTATAAATTATGTTATGCATTGCTATTTTACATTATTCCTGAATTAAAAATAATAAAAACTTCAACAACGCAATTTTGCCCCGGCCGGTGCGACTTGTACTCGGGTGCAGTGTTAGTAATCAATTACATTTGTAATTACCCAACTACTAATTACTACCTCAATAGTGTAATTAGATTACTGTACTAAAAAGTATTGCATTACTTATTATTACTAATTACTTTCTAAATCCCATATCAACATAATCCCATATCGACCAGTTGAACAATACAAGGATAGACATGAAACTGCTCTTTTAATTCTTTCAGATAAATAATATAAAATTGCATAAATTATTCTTTAACTGACCAAAGTATTTAAAGGGATAATGTTACATTAAAAACACATTTAAACATTAGACATTAAATTGTGATGTTAA
Source organism: Mylopharyngodon piceus (assembly GCA_039654765.1). NCBI lineage: Eukaryota > Metazoa > Chordata > Actinopteri > Cypriniformes > Xenocyprididae > Mylopharyngodon > Mylopharyngodon piceus. The sequence continues at coordinate 35,944,820 of CM077443.1, read as the reverse complement.
ATCCATTATTGTTTTTATATATAATTGTTCCAAACAGTATTTTATTTAATTACATCAGAAGGAACTGTAATTAAATTACAGAAAAAGTAAGAGTAATCCCTTCAAGGGAAAAGTATATTAAATTACAGTAATTAATTACTTAGTAATGTATTACACCCAACACTGCTCATGTGTGACTTATTTTCCGGAAAATACTATACATTCACTAATGAATAATGAGTTAGTTCATAGCAGAGTTGATTCATTAGTCAATTACTGACCAATTTTTGTTCTTTTTGTATTTTTTTTTTAATAGGCCAATAACTCACAAATCACTATTGTGATGTACTATTGTATTGTAAATCACAAATTACTATTTCCTAAGGTTTCTGATGCCATATGTTGAGGAACACAGAAATTTGAACAGCGTCATCAATGGATGAAGTGCCTCCATGTCGCTGTGATTGGCTGATCAAGTTGTCAACCAGATAATTCCCACCTATCATGTTGTAACAGTACCAATCACCTGAATGTGCCATGCTGATAAAAAAAATGGTGTCAGAACTCAGTAATCATTTTTCACTAATAATTTTCTCCTCCACCAAAGCTCTGAAATCTCATTTGTCACCACATTCAGTTTCAAAAAATGGCCCACTGAAGTGCTGCTCACAGTTGGATGTCTTTGACAACAGCGGCATTATTTCTTAAATGTGTTGTAACTGAATGTGGGCACGGCAGTATGACTGTGCAGAATGGAAGGATATGAAAAATTTCCCTTTCGTGAAATCTGCATACAGGCTGACAGGATTGTAGTTTTTGGGTGAACTACCCATTTAATCTTTGTCCAGTGATTGATTTTTGCAAGTTTGCGAGTTGTAGCCACAGCAAGACATATAATATTGGCTCTGCAGTCAACATCTATCCTCCTCTGACCTTTAAGTCATGATATATCATGTAACAATATTCTATTTTCTCTCTAATTTAAACATTCTCTGATATAAGCCCTGTGTTTGGTATGGAGAGGTTAGAGGTTATATGGCATATGTTATCTGTCCTATTCCCATTCTCAATCTTAAAGCAATACTGAGCCGCAGAACCTCATTTCTTGCTTGGCAGGGTTGACTAACCACACATACACGCGACCTGCGGCCGCTGCTGTAATCCACTGGCAATATGTGCTTTGGTGACAAATGATTTGATGATGAGATTCAGTGAATAGTGTAATAACATTCTAACTTGCCCCTCTCATAGCACACATCTCACAGGGTTTGACTCTGAATCTGCTCACCCAAGACCAAAGCAGAGAGTTTCCACCATTTCCACTGCTGCCATTCATTATGACATGTTCATTGGACGTGATGAGGTCAGTGTCACCATCACTTTGAATGATAGTGCTGTACCGATATGCTTTGGGGATGAAGGGAGACACGTGACGACTGAGTGTGAACTGCACTATGTGGCCAAACGTGTGTGGACCCATAGTTTATGATGTAACTTGAAAATGAGAAATGTTCATTGTGAATTAAATTAAATAAATATAAAATTGAAGATGTTTTAAAATTCATCTATTAAAGGTTGGCATCACTTAAAATTGCATTTTCTCTGCTGGTTTTAGAGCAAAGTCATCAGAATTCTCAGCTGCGGGCGGACGCTACATGGTAAAGGGGGGACATGGTTAGGGCTGGGACAAAATAAGCTGTTCATATCTGCAATTAATATTTGCTGTTTTAAATGTTTTAAAAAATAATTAACGCAACTAACGTAGCTTCCCTTTTTTCACTTCCTGAAGTAGCTATGGTAATGTTTTACCCCACACTAGCGCTACAGTATATTATTCAATTATACTGTAATGTTGAATAATTTTATCACCAGAATTTGAAAAAAAAAAATCAATTTACCAGTAATAGTGGCTTTCATAGATCTTTAAAAAAAAAAAAAAAAAAGATGCCATTAAAAAATATTTAAAAATCTGTCTTGTTGTTTCCACATTATTTTAGATGTGAAATGTGAAAATATATTTATGATTACAATTTTAATGTTAGGTGTGATTAATTGCGATTAATTACAGAAATCTGTGATTATAGTTTTTTTTTTTTTTTTTTCCCTAATATTTTTAGTAATATTTCCATTTTATTTTTGTACTGTTTATTATTTTTTCATCCAAACTTTTAAGAAAATAATTTAGGTCATAGGCCCAGAAGTAATCTGCAGTTTATATGTTCTGCACTGATTTTGAGGGGGAAATCCATGAAATGGGAGGGATTTAAACTTGGTTACACTATTTTAATGGTCCACTTTAGTCCAACTAACTCTCATTAAAGTATCGGTAGACTGTTAGTAGACTGTTAGGTGTTAGGGTTTGGGTTTGAGTAAGCAGAATAAGTTAAGCAGACATGTAGTTGCAAAACACTTGTAGTCAATAGAATGTCTATTGGCAGACCATCAAAATAAAGTGTTAGCAGATATTAAGCAGAAAGTCTACTAATACTCTAATGAGAGCTAGTTGACATGTAGTTGCAAAGTTACTTATAGTTAGTAGAAAGTCTAAAGTGGACCATTAAAATTTTGGGCCCCATCATACACCCGGCGCAATGCGACCAAGTAGTTGCTAGTTTCAGCCCGACGCAGAGATGAGACGAGACTATAATTGGTTTATTGCACGTTACGCCCAAAACACACCAATGACTCATTAAGAGACTAGGTACAACCCTTTTGGACCATGTGCCTGGCGTGCCGACCATTTTTTCTGTCGTTAAACTAGCAAAAGTGGATTCAGACATGCCCTGAGTGCACCTGCGCCTTGCGCTTCAGACCATGTGCTTAGATCTTTAAAATAGGGCCCAAAGTGTTACCAATTTGTTTGTTTTTTTTATTATTATTATTTAGTGTAAAACATAAAATTTGCCTAAATATTGAATAAACAAACACAAAGGGATGGGGCATATGGTACTGTATGAACGACAGGCTTTCAGTTCTGTTGAAATCTGAGTTTTGTGGGTACAGATTTTGTGTTGGCCTAGTCACAGAAGTTCAGCTGATAGAAAAGATGGAAAACCCCAGCACTAAACATTAAACAACAATTTAAACTTGCTCTAAGTTTAAAGTTACACTTGAGACTATAATAACTACAGACTTCTCTCTCTCTCTTTACTCTCGGACAAGATATGATCTGAAAGCCTCATGGGTAATGAGGCTGTACAAACAGTGAAAACTCCTTCTGAAGCTCATGCTCTCAAATACTCACACTCACATAGAGAGTAAACAGATGAGCAGAAGCAGACTGTCTTCACACCCACATCCCTGTCTCTGTAAATACAGCTCTAGAATAGTGACTGAGACTCTAATGATACTTAATTATCAAGTAACTCTGCGGCTGGCTCAGTGCTCTCTCTTTGAGCCCCTGAATCCTTCACAAATTACAGCGCAAACTGTTAAGCCTTCAGATGAAGAGCAAATTCAGTTAAGTTATGCAGTGTACATCAGAGACAAGGCCTGAAGGATGGTGCAGCACTCTGTTGACATGCGGGAGATGTAAGTTCGAATCTGGCTCATGCCATTTCCTGATCCCATTCCCTCCTCTTTCTCATTTTGTGTCTCCTCTTTCACTGTGCATTGCATCACCATTCATATAAGGTTTTGAGAGAAAACAACAGTAATACGATGGAATATAATTATGTTAATTCAATTATTAATTGCATCACAGGTACCCTTAAAAAAATATTGATTAAAATATAGATTGCTGATACTTCTGGCAAACACTGCTGCTAGTTCAGTGGTTTTCAACCTGGGGGCTGGGGCCCACTAGGGGGCATCAGCAAACTTTCAAGGGGGCCTCAAGATGACTTAAAATGATTGAAGACAAAACAAGCATTAAAATGAAACAAAACAACTCATCATAATATTTCTTGTTTCATTTCACCCCCTGAACAACTGTATTCTAAAGTCAAAATCATGGTAACCCACTAGTAATGACTCAAGTGTTACTACATCCTTTTAAAGGAATTACTAATTATTTGGATCAGTATTCTAAAGTGAAGATCATGGTAGTCATGACTCAAGTGTTACCAAATCTGTCAGAAGCAATTACTAAAACCACACAAAAACCACAAAAGCTTTAAATGACTTAAGTAATTACTAGGGACTTGTCAACCTGTATATATATATATATATATATATATATATTCCAAATAATTAGTAATTCCTTTTGAAGGATTGGTAATACTTGAGTCCTTACTAGTGGGTTACCATGATCTTCACTATAGAATTAATTATAAATTTTGCATTATTTGCAATTATTATGAACCTGTATATAGTAGTTCTTAGTAGTCCTCTGGGAGGTATGAAAAAATAGTAGTTATTGATTGACTAATAGTGAACTACCTGCTATATTACTGTGCTATTACTAAGTTTTTTTTCTCAGCATTGTGATATAAACTCACAATTCTGACTTTTTTTCTCAGAATTGCGACAATTTTCTCACAATTCTGACTTTATAACTCGCAATTCTGACTTTATATCACACAATTCTGACTTTATATCACGCAATTCTGACTTTAACTCACAATTCTGACTTTATATCAAACAATTCTGACTTTATAACATGCAATTCTGACTTTATAACTCACAATTCTGACTTTATAACTCACAATTCTGACTATAACTCACAATTCTGACTTTATATCACACAATTCTGACTTTATAACTCGCAGATCTTACTTTATATCACGCCATTCTGACTTTAACTCTCAATTCTGACTTTTAATCACGCAATTCTGACTTTATATCACGCAATTCTGACTTTATAACTCGCAATTTTGACTTTATAACTCACAATTCTGACTTTATATCACACAATTCTGACTTTATAACTCACAATTCTGACTTTATATCATGCAATTCTGACTTTATAACTCACAATTCTGACTTTATATCACGTCATTCTGACTTTATAACTCGCAATTCTGACTTTATATCACATAATTCTGACTTTATAACTCAATTCTGACTTTATATCATGCAATTCTGACTTTAACTCGCAATTCTGACTTTATATCACAATTCTGACTTTATATCATGCAATTCTGACTTTATAACTCACAATTCTGACTTTATAACACGCAATTCTGACTTTAACTCTCAATTCTGACTTTATATCACGCAATTCTGACTTCATATCATGCAATTCTGACTTTATAACTCGCAATTCTGACTTTAACTCTCAATTCTGACTTTATATCACGCAATTCTGACTTTATAACTCGCAATTCTGACTTTATATCACACAATTCTGACTTTATAACTCAATTCTGACTTTATAACACGCAATTCTGACTTTAACTCTCAATTCTGACTTTATATCACACAATTCTGACTTTATATCATGCAATTCTGACTTTATAACTCGCAATTCTGACTTTAACTCTCAATTCTGACTTTATATCACGCAATTCTGACTTTATAACTCGCAATTCTGACTTTATATCACACAATTCTGACTTTATAACTCGCAATTCTGACTTTATAACGTTGAGATATAAACTTGCAATTGCGAGAAAAAAAGTCAGAATTGTGAGATAAAAAGTTGTAATTACCTTTTTTATTTTTTTTTATTTCATGGTGGAATCAAGCAATGATAAAATTATTTAAAAATGATTCTCTGAGGTGTGAAGAGCAGCTGTTGTGAGTGCAGCCCTCTGTTGTGAGTTGTTAGACTTTGTTTGCCGAAATATTCAATTGTGTTCATATTTTCTGCACTACTACAGGTGTCTCGCACAGGTGTGTCGATTAGTAACAAGCTTTTCCAAATTAATCTCCACTGTCATCTTATCTAGTCATGAACCACTACAATTAATGACCAAACAAATAAATGGTTAGCAAAATTTTATTACCCATAATTCTCTTGGTGACTCTGCACTATATTCAACAACAGGCTGATTTAGGGGCCTGTCTCTGAGCTGTTGGCAGGCAGTCTAACTGCTCCCAAATGCATTTAGAGTTAATTAGACAGCAGTGAACGCCACCTAGATTGAGTCAGGCTATCCAGGAGTCCTCTCAGTCCCTGCATGATGACTTCATTACAGCTGCTCTGCATCTCTGCTCATCTCTGCTCCTTCAAACCACACAACTTCTGTCTCTAGTCAAAACGAATTAACACAAGGAGTTTGATGTTGTGATTTGGTTAGTGTTGGGAGGAGCACAGGACTGGATTGAGTTACATTTGAAGGAAAAGAAAGATGCTCACAATCACAATGTCTGTCTAGCTTGTCGTAACAGGCTTAATCAGCCTGAGATCACTATCTCTGCATGATTACTGGCACCGCTATTCTCCAAACAGCACACACACACACAGAACTGTACAAACTGTATATTCTACCCCTACCCATCATAGAAAACTTTCTGCATTTTTCAAAGAACATCATTCGGTATGATCTAAAAGCTGTTTTTCTCATAGGGATGAAAAAAATGTCCCCACAAGGACAAAGATTTTGGATACTGGCATCATTGTAGGGACATTTTGTCCCCATAATGTAGGGTTTACCAGGACCCCACACACATACACGAACACACACAATCAGAGAGAGAGAGAGAGAGAGACAATACAGTGGAGCAGAAGAAAGGGAGGAAAAGAGGGAAAAGACAGTCTAAATACAAGGACAAATGTTGCTGTGCTTATCTGTTCTGCACTATGAACCTTCTTTGAAGACAACAGGCACAGACACACACCAGAGCCACACACAAACACACACACACACACACTTACATAAACATACTAAATACACAAGAGGGAAATGGGTCTCCCTGTGACTGTGTGTGTGTCTATGAGAGTCATCGCCCTCATAGTCATCAGCTGTCTGTTTTTCTCTTCTTCCTGGTGGTGGGTGCATATATCTGTCCTGCAAATTTAGCAAATATTTGAGGTTATTAGCCCAAAACTTATATGGCTGTGCTATAATAAGTCTATATAATATTTTAAGTTAGAAGAGAGCTAGCTCATGCAAAACTGTCATGAATGCAGAAGATATAGCCTTATATATAGTGTCTGTTTTCCATGTAAATATATTTAAAATGGGGGTTAAAACCACGAGAAAGGTATAAATATATAAAAGTCTAATAAATCTTTATTTGCCGGCCCTGCTCTGGTTTATTTGCTGAGGCTGGTGTGCTTGTCAATGATGAAGCGAGGTGACATACGGCATATGCTGAGGGGCTCCACCAAAGCCCAGAAATATTGTTTAATTACGCCTCCACGATGCTGCAATATATCAAAACGACTTTTTCTAAAGCTGTTCTTTCTTTTGTTTTTGCCTTTTTGCTTAAAACTCTTTGTTGTATCTCTCTTTCTCTCTTTTATTGATGCAAAATGCAAAAAAAGAGCACAAAAGGACAAGTACTTCAATGCTTCTTTTGATCTTGTATTGTTGATCAGAAACTTCTGCAGCAAGTCAGAGCAGATGAATAATTACTTTTAAATAAGTAGTATTTGTAAACTTGCCCCCATTATTTTTAAATGTAATATGAAAATATGCTTTTTAATGCCTCAGTCTTCCTAAACCTCCCTGAACACACATATAGTGGAATCCACAATGATGTGACCATATTGAAAATCTGGTATTTAAAAAAAAAAAAAATTCTTATCAATTTCAAAGTAGTAACATAACGGAAGTAGCGAAAGATCTTTTCTTGCGTTTTGTGATGTACATCCGAGTGACGGATTATTGGAAAAGAAAAAAATGTAAGGAAGGAATTTGGTTATATCCAATGGTTGTTGATTGGATGGAGGCAGATATTAATGTGAGCTTAATGTCTAATTTAAGAAAGAGGCGGAGTTTAAGCAGAAAAAATTATTGGAGAATCCTGCATACATCACCAGAGAGAAGTCTGTCTTTCACTGGATGATTGAATTAAGACATGTTGATTAATAATTACGAGCTCAAAAAAAAAAAAAAAAAAAAAAATGAAATTATGCATGGATGAGGTATTCACAATAAGATTAAAGGATTAGTTCACTTCAGAATTAAAATTTCCTGATAATTTACTCACCCCCATGTCATCCAAGATGTTTATGTCTTTCTTTCTTCAGTCAAAAAGAAATTAAGGATTTTGAGGAAAACTTTTTGAGAAAAAAATTCCAGGATTTTTCTCCATATAGTGGACTTAACCAGGGTATAACAGGTTGAAGGTCCACATTGCAGTTTCAGTGCAGCTTTAAAGGGTTCACCCAAAAATGAAAATTCTGTCATTAATTTCTCACCCTCATGTCGTTCCACACCCGTAAGACCTTCGTTCATCTTCGGAACACAAATCAACCTTAATGTTATGAAGTGACGACAATACTTTTTGTTCGCCAAAAAAACAAAATAACGACTTTATTCAACAATATCTTCATGAAGCTTCGAAGCTTTATGAATCTTTTGTTTCGAATCAGTAGTTTGGAGCGCGTATCAAACTGCCAAAGTCTTGCCCCCCAGTGGTGAACCATTGAAATTTCAAAACACTTATGACGTAACGAAGCCTCCTTTACTGAAATCACGTGACTTTGGCAGTTTGATACACGCTCCGAACCACTGATTTAAAACAAAACATTCGTAAAGCTTCGAAGCTTCATGAAGCAGTGTTTTGAAATCGCCCATCACTAGATATTGTTGAATAAAGTCATTATTTTGTTTTTTTGGTGCACAAAAAGTATTCTCGTCGCTTCATAACATTAAGGTTGAACCACTGTAGTCACATGAACTGTTTTAAATATGTCTTTAGTAGCTTTCTGGGCATCTGAAAGTGTTAATTGTCTTTTTGGCAATGCAGGCCTCACTGAGCCATCGGATTTCATCAAAAATATCTTAATTTGTGTTCCGAAGATGAACGAAGGTCTTAGGGTGAGTAATTAATGACAGAATTTTCATTTTTGGGTGAACAAACCCTATAATGTAAATTCAAACAAAAAAGTAAAAAGAGAAAATCACACACTGCTCTTGACTGAGTAACTTTAGTAGCTTTAATAAGGATTTATACAAGGAAGACTATGCACTGCTATGTTACATCACTTTATTCAATTTCTGTAGGTAGTATTTCTTAGCTGAATACCATATTGTTTCGAATATAAGACGACCCTGATTATAAGATGACCCCACTTTTTCAAGATGTACCTTTGGAAAAAGTCTTTTTGAAGACCAAATCTTGTATTTTATAAAGAAAATGCTTTAATTTGAAAATAAGTTTCATATAGCATATTTTTCATGTTTTAATTTTTGTATTGATTTACCATATTAGTATGTTAAATACTGGTAAAATGTACCAACGATCACATTTAAAAATAAACACTTTTTGGCATACCATAAAAATAACCTGTAGCCCATCTTAATTATATAACAGTTAGGCTATCCATCTCATAGTGAAAACCATGTAGCCTACCAAATTTTCATTAACAGTAGAAATGAAATCTTATTGTAGTTTTGAAATCTGGGCACTGTCTTACATTTTAAAATCATGTACGAGGGAAGTTTGATCCCATCAGCTAGGCACGCAAACATGACAGTAACGCGACTCTTAGGTGGTAAGCTTTTCTTTGACTGTTAGCTTTTTTAAGACTGTCTTTTTGCACTCACGATGTTCTAACATTACACTCTGACATACCATATTTCTTGGCACAGACGTTTTACGTGTATTTGGCGCCACCTATTGTTGCGGGTGTATTACTGACATGTAAAAGTCTAAACCCTGAATATAAGACGAACCCATTTTTTCAGATGTATTTCTAAGAAAAAGACATCGTCTTATATTTGGAACAATACAGTACTACTGTTAGACCTACCTGACAAACTTAAAGCACTGTTTATTTCATTTCTATCTTTGTTCTATTGTAATTATTTGTTCTTATTTTTGTTTTTTATTTACTGACTAGATTTTAGTCGACTAAATCTACTGTAGATTTAGTCAACTAAAATCTTATATTTAGTCGACTAAAATTAAAACAATTCAGATGACTAAAAAACATAACTAAAACTAAATAAAAATTTGCTGTCAAAATTAACACTGCCCCAAACACATGCCATTGGTCGAGCCTATGTTGCTGTTATCAGGCAGATAGGGACGCTATAACAAACAGAGCAATGTTTTGAGAGCGCCAATGAGCCACAGTGTTTACATTTTCAGGTGAATCGACTTGCATATGACTTGTATTTGTTTCTACAGATTAAGATGAAATTCGATTTGAAGTGTTTTAACATCAAAAAAAAATTTAAAAGTATGCAAAATTTCACTAGTGGTCTCAGACTTTTGGATCCCACTGTACTCACACAACTTTCATCATCCTGTAAGTCATTTCTAAGAGTAATTCTCAACAATATGAGGAGGAGATGTGGCAGAGGGAAATCACACATCTCTTGGAAATTGCTATTCATTGGAGGTGGACCGGGAGCTATTTCCATTTCCCTGTGCAGGCGGCCAGCTGACCCGCCGTCCCCTTTCACTCTCTCTCCACCTGTCTCTCAATCAGTCTGAGAAAGAGACGAGAGGAAAAGCACCTTCAAATGTCCAATATTACATTACATTACAGACTTGTCTGATATTCAGAGCTCTCTCTGTGTGTATGACTGAATATGATTTAAAAAAGCACATTTTTCAATATAAATGCTGAGAAAATAAAATATTGGCGGTTTCTATCTCAAACAGACACTGAAGTACAGCAAATCTAATCATGGCACATGCATTATTCTGTATAAAGCAGAGAGCTGGATGTCTGGGGAATGTGAGAGGCCGTTTGTAATGACTGCATTTGTCAAATTCCGCCGAGTGGAGTCTGATTTTCTGCGCTCACTCCAATCATAATTACATCTGAAGTGTTTACTGTCTGTCAGAGTCATTCGTTATCAGAGTCAGGGTCATCTCAGAGAGACAGCAACAGGGAACAACTACACAACATATGAAAAGCTATTAAATCTCAATGAAAGAACTGAGGGAGAGAGAAAGAAGAGAGTGGAAGTGAAATACCCTGATTGAAAAACAGCGTCTGAAAGCTAAGGACAAATGATAACAGGAATAATAAGGGAATCAAGCAAAACACTTGACAAAGGCTATCTACGGGAAAATGTCACTTTAAAATGCTCAGTACAAGTTGAATCTAAAGTAAAAGCAGCTATAGTACATGTTTTGGTTACCACTGACTTTCTGAGACATTTCTCAAATTATCTTCTTTTATGTTCCACATAAAAAAAAGTCATACAGGTTTGAAACAACATGAGGTGAGTAAATGACGAATATTCATTTTTTGGCAAATTATCCCTTTATTACTCATTTAAAACCCATTAAAGGGTTAGTTCACCCAAAAATGAAAATTCTGTCATTAATTACTCACCCTCATGTCGTTCCACACCCGTAAGACCTTCGTTCATCTTCACAAATTAAGATATTTTTGATAAAATCCGATGGCTCAGTGAGGCCTGCATTGACAGCAAGACAGTTAACACTTTCAATGCCCAGAAAGCTACTAAAGACATATTTAAAACAGTTCATGTGACTAAATACCAATTCTGATGCAGCTTCTGAAGAAAAAAAAAAAAAAAAATCATGGCCGTAGCCTAAAAGTTTGTGTAATAAATATTGAATCAAATAAAATATTTATTTCTAAAGCTTCTTTTTTTATAACGTTTATTTGATGCTTTTCTCATTTAACACAATAATGACTTTATATTATCTTTTTTATTAACTTGCAATTAATTAGATAAAACATTTTAATCGCTTGAAAGCTGTAATATAGTCTTAGGATTTGGAAAAATTTAAAACAATTATTTCTTTTAAATAATAGAATGAATTGAAAGAAATATTTGTTGAATATAGTAGGTCTAATAAAAACAGTACTATTCCACTTTTGATGGACATTATGACTGTTTTTTTTGTTTTTTGTTTTTTCAATTAATGGTCTTACATACAGGTATTTTACACATTTGTTTACATATAGTAATATAACTGAAATGTTGGCAAGCAGACTACCTTACTCCCTTACTATATTCTCCAGTACATATATACTACTATCTATGTACTCACAAAATCCATGTCACAAAATGATTAAACACACGATCCTAGTACGTGTATACTGTCATTAAAAATGTATCAAGTGCATTCATGAGGGACTGTATCTTTTCATGCATGTTTCATGTGTGATTTGTGGTGCATATAAACTGGCCATATGCATCAATGTAAGAGGTTAAGCAGTCATCTGAATAAGACTGAGGACTCTATGCATTGATAATTCAGTTTAAGATCTACTCGGGCACTAGGCATTTGTCTCTATGTCATAGGCCATCTATCTTCTTAATTGCTTTCTTTACCAGGTATCCATTCACATCGTAACGCATACAATTTACATATGAAACGAAGTGCTCATCTTTAAATGTATACACTCTGTTGAAGCAAAAAGTCTTAGGGTTGAAAGTTGGCTGAAAGCCAAGGTCAATCTGTAAATTTTATGAAAAATGTCAAGAACGTGCCCGGGTCATTAAAAGAAATAAATAAATAAATAAAACAGTTATTTTAATACACATATTCAATAAGTAGTACAATAAAATAAAATAATCAATTTAATGTTAATGTCAGTTATCTTAATATGAATTTGAAAAAGAAAAAAAGTTATTTAAATATTAATTTATTCAATAATAACTAAAATAAAATAATAAAAAACACAATTTCAATAAGATTACGGTAATGAGATTTGAGGTCCAAAATGCAAAAATAACAAACAAATAAATGTGAAATGTGACCTGCATGTATTCATGAGGTTCTTACACTTAAACATAACTCTACAAAGTCTTAAATCTTAAACTTAATTCCAAAAGCTTTTGAAAAGACTTGTTACACTCCTGTGACCTCATCACCTGTAAACAGAACATCGATTTCCAAACAATGAGGCAGACTGTGTGTGTGTGTGTGTGTGTGTGTGTGTGTCATGCTCTGTTGCTCATGCAGGTGGACACACTACAGTAAATACAAGAGGATTCACTCAGGTGTGATGATTGAATTAGAGCTACAGCCAGACCTGTCTGTCTAAGAATGAACACATGTTTTAAGATGACTAACTAACTCAACTGAAACAAGTCTCTCGGTGAAGCCCTGTTTAACCTAGTGTCTGAGCGCTATTCAGTGTGTGTGTGTGTGTTTGGGTGTAGCTGGTTCATCTCAAGAGAATATAATCTGCCAGAAAGACAAAGGACACACACCTGAGCACTGAGGTACCATTAATCTGTCTGGAAGTGTGTGTGTGTCTGTGTCTGTGTGTGTGCATATGTGTCTGCTGATATACATCCTTAGTTCTTAATGCATATCTATGAATGTATGTCAGGCTGTCCTGATGCTTGCAGAGGTGTACCTGCATAGATATTTCTCAATCTCAGTCCAGACTCAATCTCATGGGCATGTATGTTTATACACAGACACACACACACACACACACACATAAATGGTTTGAATGGTAATGAATTCCTTCAGGAGCAGACAGAGTTCGTGCAGAGCCACAGTGATAAAGCTGGGGTCTGTCATGTCTGTGGCCCCGCTGGAATTAAGATGAGATAAAAACCATTCCCATCTCCCGCTTTAGGACCAGCAGGGGGCCAACAGGGTTGACAGCTGCCCGAATGAAAGAGACACGCGGGAGGTAAAGAAGAGCCAGACAGGAGGATGAAAAGTCATATCTGATAGATCTGAGCCCAAAGAGTGTGGGCTAAAAAGATGTGTGTGTGTGTGTGTGTGTGTGTGTGTGTGTGTGTGTGTGTGTGTAATGATTCATGTGAAGTCAACATTTGAATTTTGCATGTGGCTCAATGACAAATAAAGAGTGTCTACAATCAAAATACACGTGTCAAGTTCTTTGAAATGTAGTCTTTGTATTCATGCCAGTTTTTGAAAATGTTTTACCATTTACAAGAAAAGCTTAGATTTAATGACTCAAAAATGTCATTAGTAAAAAGTAATCAATATAATAATATATTTTCCTTATACCTTGAATGCACATGAGTGTACACATTTTAATCATTATTTACAAACTATTTTTAATATTTTACATTTTAAAGTTTGTTTTTTGTTTTTTTTACAAATATCATGAATTTTAATTATTGAGTAGGCTATATGAATTATTAGTTCATAAATATTACATTTTTGCAGAGTAAGACCCCATGATATTTCACAACCTTAACTAAGCCATGTCATAAAAAGGTAAATTATCAGATATTTTAAAAAATGCATTGACCTTAACACAGTGATGAGGGTCTTTAGGGTCATCAGGTACAAAAACGATTGATTCATGATATTTGTAAATAATAATAATATTTAAAAATTGTTTTGAAAATAAAAAGTCAAAGTCTAAAAGTCAAAGTCTAATAAAAATATTACTTACTATATTTATATTTTATATTTATTACAATACTTCTTTTTACTTGATGTTACACACACATACAAATTGCAAATTATATCAATTTTTTAAAATTTAATGAAACGTTTTTTTAAATCGCAAACTATATTATCATTTAATATATAATTCATTCATTATTAATTTAATTTTATAATATTTTTATTTTTATATCTTGTAAGGGCATAAAATATGATATCTTAAAAAATAATTATATAATCAAATTATAAATTATTTAATAAATTCTATATTAACAAAAGTAATTTAATTTGTAATTAAAATAATCGTTAAATTATATATATAAAAAAAATACACTAGTGGTCTCGGGTGTTTAGACCCCACTGAATCTGTGTGTCGGAAGAGAAAATATACGCAAAGCAACAGACTCACTCAACCATCGCAGCACACCGAACACATCCTATAAACCCAACCAGAACACAAGAGAGTGATTCAGTTCAGTGCTGATCCTCAGGTTGGCCAGTTTAACTGTTCAGACACTGTGGTATCTAATCAACACAGCTCACTGAACACATGTACACACACACACATACACACACACACACTGTAGTGACAACCTCTGTCAAACTGAGCAAAGAAACAAAGAGAGAACTTGTTTACATGCTCTGATTTTGAAACTTCTTCTGATAGGATCAGCTATAGGCCAGTGTCAATTCCCATGCTGGTTCAGACTGCTAATGCTAGTTTGTCTAGTAGACTAGTTGGTCATTCTTCAACTCCAAAAGGTTTTTCCTTAGGCCTAAATCACAAAAATTTTGGGCAAACTTTTTTTTGATGTTACCCTTTAGTGAAAATCTCTTAAAAATACCAAATTTATTCAAAGATTGTTTTGAATTATCATCTGTGTTCCTATTTATGAATAGGACAGAGGACGTACCTCCAGTTTTTATTTCATCCCTATGAGAAGCAATCCAGCACTGGAATTGGTAAATTTTAATGTTTTTCTGAGTGATATGGTTATCGTGTCAATATGGTATGGTGATCATGATATGGTTATCATGTCACATTAAGATATGTTCTCTCAAGCACACATAAACTCATGCCCTATTTATCCGCTCTACTGAAATCAAAAATTAAAAAAGCAAACAAATATGTCTCAACTGCTGACATACATGATGCACAGCTGCAAATGTAGATTATTCAAATAACGTGATTAGAATTACCTGGTTGTCCTTATGCTTTATGGTATCTCATTGTTCACTATAACACCACCTGTTGTTCCACACCTGCCTGCCAACACCCACAAATCCCAGGGCTGCTCCTGTCTGTGGTCTGTTCCCCAGTTAACCTCTGCTGCTAATGAACTTCAGAGAGACAATATGGCCCTGCTGAGATTTATAGTGACCAGGGACTGTCAAGCTCCAAAAATGAACAGAAAGCAGCATAAAAGTACTGTAAAAACTGTCCTTGTGACTTGTGCACTAAATTCCAAATGTTTTAAAGCCACATAACAGCTGTGTGAGCAGACTGAAATTTATAAAATTCACTAGCAATGCAATATCTCATTGACGCATATGCATTTTGATGTCAAAAAGTGCGCACCAGGTTTGAAGCCATTGAAAACGAAATGCCATTGGTTCTAACAGGTGTTCATGTGTCCTGGTAATCTTGAATCAAAATAACTTCCCCTCGCTCTTGCAGCATCATCTGTCCTCTAATGACGTGTTTACAGGCACGAGGGTGGAACAACCTGTCACTCACATGACATCACAGCAACAGCAAACCACAATGATCCAACCATCCAATTAATCCCTGATGGACAACATCAAGTTCCGCCCTTTCGTTTCTGCTCTGACAGCCGCAAGACCACAACAAATGCAGTGAGTCCATGTTAAAAATCAGGAATGGTAAGAGAACTTTGTGCTTAGTATGTTTTTCATCTTCAGCCAACAATGTTTAAATCCCATCTGGCTAGCGCGCTTCCCATAATGTTTACACTTTAGGACAGTAGGCGGAGAGTAGGCGGTCTTTTGCACTGTTCGAACACATTCAACCTCTACACTACAAAAGAAATCCGGTCGAATGAGTTTTCGACTACCTCTGGAAGTGGTCGAAAGTGGACAAACTTAAACCGTTTTAGACCCCGTTTACACCAGTATTTAGCGTCGACCACTTGTGATCCGATCGACCAAAATGCATCTTAATACCAGGTGTAAACAGACCTTACACAGACACTTACTGCCTTGTGTCCATTCTTATATATTCACTTTATAACCTCTTGTGACACACTTTGTGTGCATACGAACTTCTAAGTAGGGCATCAACCCTGCAGAGAAACACACACAACCGATGAGAACAGCCTGAAAATTCTGCCTATTATTGGATCTCATGCATTCATCCCTAGTGTAATAAAAAGACATGAGATGATCAGCTTGTATACTGTAGATCAAAGATCTTTCTTTCTTTCTTTTTCGCTCTTTCTCTCCTTAAAAACGTAATTATAGCACAAAGACAAACTGACACAAAAATAACTTTAATATTTATGAAAAAATAATTGACTTTCCTCTTTATTTTCCTTGTTTCTTCTCTATTAATGTCACATATGATACTTTATAAAGTAAATTATGTTCAAATGAGTAAACTCTTTGCTATAAAACTTTCCTAATGCAGCCTGTTTATGCAACAGTTTTTCAAATCCACATTGTGTCTGATATTCTGTGTGTTTATCAGAGGGCGACAGGGTGTAATTTCCTGTCATTCCTCGGCTATGATGTTAAGATGAGGTATTTTCACCCATGAAGAAACACAAGACATGAAATGATGGGTGTGCAGACAGGGGTCATGGAGGTGTTTTTCAGAGGCAGAGGAGAGGTGACGGCATGGTGTAACACATGAACGCCACACTCTTTAATCACTGGGTCACTGTGGTTTGGCCATAAGACACAATGAAAGGGTTTGATGCTGGTGTTGTGCAAGTTTTTTTAATTTTTTTTTAGAATACAATTTTAGAACGTTTTAATTCCATGCCGATGCGTCTCATGCAGCCACACTGTATGACTTTGTCATGCAAAATATTCACAAATTTGTTAATTATATCATGTACTATATGGTATATTCCGATTGTCAAATATGTGGAAGTGAACGTATTTATAATGATTAAGTTAGCTGATCTATAACGCTGTTACAGTTACAATGGCAAGAAAAAGTATGTGAACCACTTGCAGAATCTGTGAAAATGTGCAAAATTTTAACAAAA
The DNA here is from genome assembly GCA_039654765.1 of Mylopharyngodon piceus. Lineage (NCBI taxonomy): Eukaryota > Metazoa > Chordata > Actinopteri > Cypriniformes > Xenocyprididae > Mylopharyngodon > Mylopharyngodon piceus. The sequence goes on along the minus strand of CM077443.1, from coordinate 35,927,235 downwards.
TAAGAGAGATCATACAAAATGCATGTTATTTTTTATTTAGTACTGTCCTGAGTAAGATATTTTACATAAAAGATGTTTACATATAATCCACAAGACAAAAAAATAGCTGAATTTATTAAAATGACCCAGTTCAAAAGTTTGTGAACCATTGATTCTTAATACTGTGTGTGGTTACCTGGATGATCTACGACTGTTTTTTTGTTTTGTGATGGTTGTTCATGAGTCCCTTGTTTATTCTGAGCAGTTAAACTGAGCTCTGTTCTTCAGAGAAAATCTCCAGGTCCCAAAAATTCTTCAGTTTTCCACCATCTTTTGCATATTTGAACCCTTAATAACATAAATTGATACATTTCTCCCAAAATACATAAAAGTAAGTGGTGGGAGAACAATAGAGTAAACTTTATAGTTTCCTATACAATATGTATCTGATATGAATAAAACACTTTGTCAAATTATAATTGAAAGGATTATTATTGCAGCTTCCATCAGTGTATGGATATAAATGTATTTTTGGTCACACTTTAGATTAGGGTCAAATTCTCACTATTAACTATGACTTTTGCCTCAGTACACTCCTAATTACTGCTTATTAATAGTTAGTAAGGTAGTTGTTAAGTTTAAGTATGTAGGGACGTAGAATAAGGTCATGCAGAATAAGGCATTAATATGTACTTTTTAAGTAATAATAAACAGCCAATATCCTAGTAATGTGCATGCTAATAAGCAACTAGTTAATGGTGAGAATTAGACCCTAAACTAAAGTGTTGTCTTTTTTATAGTACTTAATTTAAATGTCTATTTAAATGTCTGAAACCTAAAATAAACATTATGTGGTTAAAAAAAAACACTGAATAGTTGTGAAATATGAAAAGCATGTCCGTCTCTGGCTCAGTGCCAGCCAAAGTGCCGAAAGCATGTTTGAATTTATCAGTGGCACACTGAACGTTTTAATCACAACAGTGTGAACGTACGTGTCAAAGGGTTAAAATCAATCATGTTTCGGGGGGTGGAGGAGGGACACATTGAAATTGAGGGGGCAATGCCCCCTTTTGCCCCCTCGTGACGCTGGCCCTGACTCTGAAGCATGCACGTTTTCTGTACCAAGCTGTAGGGTTAGGGAAGAGTCATACTTGTAGCATTCAAATTAGCAGGATTACATTAACATGATCTTTCCAGCTGTCATTAGGACTTTATTTAGTATGTATGCATGTGAGTAACCGACAGCTGTGTGCCTGCTGGCCTGTATTGAAGTCACGCTCTCTGCGGCCTGAAGCCATTAGGAGCTATCAGCACAGAGCGGCAGGGCAAACCTAATGGAGCTGTTATCTGTCAGCCAGGTGTATGTGTGTAAAGTGGGCTCTTGGGAGAGACACGGGTGGAGAAATTATAGCGCTCATTGATGAAAATTATAAAACACATACAGAATGACTTATATGCTTCTCAAAGTATGGAGGTAAGGGGCACATGGCAGACTGCCCTAGATCACAAATCTCAAATTCACATTGCTGCCATATTGATGATGAACACAAGAAAAAAAACAACATTTTGCAAAGTCTTATGGATTTTGATGACTTGGAAAATATCACACAAGTGTATGAACTACTGTTATGGAACTTAAATACCATAGTTACAAAAAAAAAAAAAAGGTTTAGAAAAAACAACATCTTGACAATCTTTATCCTCTCATCCGTAACTCTTCTTCTGTGTTCCACTGAATATTAAGGCAGAATTTGTTGGGTTAATTAACTCTTTAATATCCTTTTTTATTTATTCATTTATTTTTATATTACATGTTTATAATCCTTTAATAAAATATTAAAGAATATTTTTGCAGCAGCAACCTTTACAGATTTTTCAATGAGTGAAAGGAAATCATTATTCAATCAAACAATAAAAACTGACAAAGAGGCTAAATTGTGTTTTTCTTCATTTAGCATCTGCTACATAAATATAGTACTGGGTTACACTTTATTTTGAGAGTCCGCTTTAGACATTCTACTAAGTAACTTTGCAATTACATGTTAACTAACACTCAGAGTATTAGTAGACTGTTAGGTTAGGGTTCTGGTTAGTAGAATAAGTTGACATGTAGTTGCAAAGTTACTATAGTCAGTAGAATGTCTGTTGGTGGAGCATCAAAATAAAGTGTTAGATGTAAAGTTACTTGTAGTTAGTAGAATGACTAAAGTGGACTATCAAAATAATGTGTTACCTAATACCATACAATGTACACTAATGTTCAACAGTTTAGGGTCAGTTAGATTTTTTTGAAAGATATTAATTATTTTATTCAGCAAAGATGCCTTAAATTGATCAAAAGTGACAGTAAAGACTTATAATGTTACAAAAGAGTTCTGTTTCAAATAAATGCTGTTCTTTTATACTTTCTATTCATCAAAGAATTCAGAAAAAAATGAATCATGGTTTCCTAAAAACAATTAAAGATTAGTTCACTTCAGAATTAAAATTTCCTGTTCATTTTCTCACCCCCATGTCATCCAAGATGTTCATATCTTTCTTTCTTCAGCTGAAAAGAAATTAAGGTTTTTGGGGAAAACATTCCAGGATTCTTCTCCATATAGTGGGCTTCACTGGGTTGAAGGTCCAAATTGCAGTTTCAATGCAGCTTCAAAGGGCTCTACGAGATCCCAGGCGAGGAATAAGGTTCTTGTCTTTTTATTTAAAAAAAAAAAAATTAAATACTTTTTAACCACGCTTGTCTTGCACTGCTCTGCTATGCGCCACGCATTACATTGAAAGGTCACACATGGCGTTGGCGGAAGTAAGCTTTAGGGCCAAAAACTTCATCTAATTTTCTCCTCCAACTTCATTGTTTAACCTTTTTTGGGTAAAGGGCGTTTGGCTTAATCTTTGCACGTTCGCTTTGTAGACACTGGATCGGTACTTCCACCTATGTCACGCATGACCTTGCTAATGTGATTACCTCATGCGTGTGGATCACAGAGCAGTGCATTTGTGTTTAAAAAGACTATAAATTTTTATTTTTTTTAGAAAATGACCAAGCGTTTCGCTAGATAAGACCCTTATTCCTCGGCTGGGATCGCGTAGAGCCCTTTGAAGCTGCACTGAAGCTACAATTTGGACCTTCAACCCGGTGAACCCCATCGAAGTCCACTATATGGAGAAAAATCCTGGAATGTTTTCCTCAAAAACCTTAATTTCTTTTCGACTGAAGAAAGAAAGACATGGGGGTGAGTACATTATCAGGAAATTTTCATTCAGAAGTGAACTAATCCTTTAAGCAGCAATTTTGATGATGGTGATATTAATAATAATAATAATAATCAGAAGAAGAAGAAATGTTTCTTGAGCAGCAAATCAGCATATTAGAATGATTTCTGAAGGATCATGTGACACTGAAGACTGGAGTAATAATGCTGAAAATTCAGCTTTACCATCACAGGAATAAACTATCATTTAAAATATATTAAAATAGAAAACAGATATTTTAAATTGTAATAATATTTCACAATGTTACTGTTTTTACTGCATTTTTGATTAAATAAATGCAGTCTTGGTGAACATGAGAAAAACATCCAAAAAAAAAAAAGAAAACTTACTGAACTCAAACTTTTGAAAAGTAATGACAATGTTTTTATTATTATTATTCAAAATTAAGTGCCATGACGAAATGTATTGTATGATTGTATGGTATTTTTCGACATGACGGAAAAAAAAAAAAAAAACCACTGACTTATTTATATAGCCTGAAATGTACACACACAGTCAGAGACGGAAGATTTCTTCAACCTACACACATACGCAGGTCTTGTAGATGTCCCCGCAGTACTTCTGAACAGATTTATGAAGTGTGCAGTCAAACTAAAACGTGTGACCCTGTCAGACAGCACAGCCAACATCTGATACACTCACTTTACAACAGCCAACACACTGAGGAAGAAAACAGAGCACTTTAGCTGCATTACACACAACCACCGCTGTCTTCCAGCACGACTCACTGTTCACTTTATATCTGTTATCCTGACCTAAGAGCAGCTGTCTATTCTGATTCAGACATGAAGGGCCTGAGCTATCAAAGGATGATCACATTTATAAAATAAATAGCTTACCTCATGTTCTCCTGGTGCATTCACAACATGTTCCTGATAAATTCACAATACGCAAGAACTTCTTTATTTGCATTCAGCTAGAAGTCTGGTGCATTTGAAACTACTGAAAATGTATTTATACTACTGACATTATTTATTCACCCTCATAATGTTTCAAACTCGTATAACTTACTTTCTTCTGTTTCAAGTTAATAAGTGTTTTACAGATACCATGAATTCATTATACATTCATAAATATGATTGAGTGTTTTGAGGGAGTCGCACCACCTGACATTTTACAACCTGAACCTGTCAAATACGGTCAAATTATCTGATATATTAAGAGGGTCTTCATGTGTCCTCTCTATGATATAATTTCCTGTTTTGAGTTTTGTTTTTTATCTGCATGTTTCTGCATGGTTTTGTTGGTTGCGGTTTTTAAATGCTTATTATGTAATGAAGCAGCTTTGTTAATTTTTTTTAAGAAATAATAATAAAAGATTCTTTTCATTTCATTTTTTGTTTTGATCAATTTGATCAGTTTTTTTTTTAAATATCTATATAGGTCTTGCTAATTTTTAATTTAAGTTTTAGTTTTATTCATCTTTTACATTAAACTAAAAGAAAAAAAGAGAAATTTTGCCCAGGCAACTAACTGAAATAAAATAAGTTTACTTTTTTATATTTTATTTTATGTTATTTCAGTTAAGAATTATTTTATTTCAAGTAGCATTTTTTTTATATTGTTTTAGTTTTAGTTAACGATAATAACCCTGGTTATACCTCCCTGACATTTTTTACTTTATGCCCCATAAAATCAAAATGAATTTTAATTCAGAAATAAAAACATGTTCATAACAGAAAATAGGTTTTCAAGTCAATTAATGTGTGAATTGCTTTTTAATGTGTTTTAGAAAAAAATAATAGTAGATAGGACAAAAAAAATGTCATTGACACATAGCGCAAAAGTCAAACAGATTTCTTTTGTCTATTAAAACACACTGTGCAAAATGAATTTTCTGTTTTATATGAATTATTCCTTTAATGGACCTGTAATGTGGTGGGTTTTGAAAGTAGCTTTTAATGACTTTCTTTGTGGGCAGAAATGCGGCTAACAGAACAATGTGATGATGAACAAAGACATGAGGTCAGATCTCTGGTTTGTGTGCGTGTATGTGTGTGTTGAGAGGGTTATTGAGCGCCACGGTCCCTCTAAAGAGACTTCCACAGCACTGTGGACTATAATGATAATCTATGTCTGCAGTAAAGGATTAGATTACACTGTTTGAACTGTCACTCGGCATCATTAAAATGAAATCAACCCATTAAGCATATTGATAGGCCTTCATACACACACACACACACACACACACACCCATCCTGGGCATCACAAAACACCCTCATTAAATGACCTAGAGGAGAGAGAGACACATGTCTTGTTCTACACGGTCCCCACAGCCCCCAACACTGCCTCTCTCATCTCTAATGCATTAGTAATTAAAACGTAGCAGCCGTGCACAAGTGTGTGTGTGACACAGCACATCTGTGTTATAGATTACCTCCACTGCTCCTAGCTCACGGCTCAATTTCCCTTCTGAACGGAGGACATTTAGTGAATGCCTTGAATGCAGAACTCTCAATGCATCATGGGATTTGCATGCATGTACATGTGTGAGGTGTGTGTAAGGTCAGTACATCTCTGCTGTTGTCCTGACAGATGTGTGCACGTGTTTGTACACTTGTGTTTGCCTTTAGCAAAGAGACGATCAGTAAACATCCCGCTGATCCATTAGGCCGTCAACCCAAACGTAGAAACATTTCCTGTCACTGACCTCCAACAAACATGTCTTGAATAAACAGACTGTGATAACATCCCATTCACAGATAATGAGGTTTAAGATCTAGATATGTTGTGATATTGTTTACATCTGTATTTGATCCATTTTTTGTTTTTTTTTTGTTTTTTTTTGCCCATAAAATGGCAGTCAATAGTAATCAAAACTTTTTGGTTACAAATTTTCTTTTTTCTATAAAATATCTTCTTATTTCTTTATTCATAAGGGTTAGTAAATGGCGTTTATTTTTAGGTGAACTATGCCTTCAAAACCGAAGTATAGTTTGCAATGCAAACATAAAACAGTCAACAGAACAATCAATTTAAGATTACTTTAGATGACTTTTTGATAGCTTGATCACCCGAAAACGTCCAGCAGGGTCCAGCCGGCATTCGGACATAAACACGGAAGCTCTGCAATGTAAATAGTGTAGCAGAATTTGTTGAATAAACCCTGTCGAAAAAACCAGCATATGCTGGTAAGGTAGGTTTTGAAGCTGGGATGCTGGTTTGAGCTGGTTTATGCTGGTCAAGTGCTGGTCCTAAGCTGGTCCAGGACCAGCATGGACCAGCACAGGACCAGCACTTGACCAGCATAAACCAGCTCAAACCAGCATCCCAACTTTTGTTTTTGCACACAAAAAGTATTCTTATCGCTTCATAATATTAAGGTTGAACCACTGTAGTCACATTGACTATTTTAATGATGTTTTTACTACTTTTCTGGACCTTGAATGTGGTAATTTCGTTGCATTCAATGGAGGATAAACAATCCTCTCGGATTTTATCAAAATATCTTAATTTGTGTTCCGAAGATGAACAAAGGTCTTGGAACGACATGAGGGTGAGTAATTAATGACAGAAATTTCCTTTTTGAGTGAACTAACCCTTTAAAGGTGAAGTATATAAGATTTTTTTATATTAAAATATATTCTCTTAACCCAGTTTATTGTTCATTGACTACTATTAGTACCATTCCCTAAAAGTGTGAACATTGAGCCTCCCAGGAACCATCAAAACATTGGTCCGCTCAGATCTGTCAATATCTTTCCAAACTAGCGTGAGTTTGGGGTGTGGCTACTGTAGCAGGCGGAGCCAGAGGGTGTTTAGCTGGTTTGGGACCATGGCTGATGTGTTACATGGGAAAAGATATTCAGCTTCTGTTACAGAAGTGCAATCCAAAATTCACTGCATTTAGACATCAAAGATTAAACAGGTCATGAACACGTCAAAGCGAATGGGGCACTGAGATGCAACACGCTACAATGGACAATAGCTACAATAGCATACAACATCATCATACACCCGTTCAGAAAGACAAATGTACCAGTTTATATTGTTTACGTTGATGTGTTCAGTGTAGACAGCCTCAAACAGTTGTGGCGAGTCATGTCAAAAAATGGGCCCGGTGCAGCGAGATGCTCCTGTTCGTGCTCGTGTTCGCTCTAGACCAGGGGTGGGGAACATTGATCCTGGAGGGCCATTGTCCTGCAGAGTTTAGCTCCAACCCTAATTAATCACACCTGAAGCTAATCAAGGTCTTCAGGATTACTAAAGTTACAGGCAGGTGAGTGTTTTTTTCAGGGTTCGAGCTAAACTCTGCAGGACAATGGCCCTCCAGGATCAACATTCCCCACCCCTGCTCTAGACAGTGTTAGATTACTCAATTGCTTAATCATGACACATAGCAGCACAGAGATATGCCTTCACAAGCACCCGTAAAACCTGTGTTTGTGATGTTTGAGGCATGATGTGCGAAAGGGGTGCTTGCAAGGTTGTCTGAAAATATGCTTTATTTTTGTTATTTTGCTAGGTGCCACTAGTGTCGCACAAACTACACACTTCACCTTTAAACATCAATGCCACCAATCAAGACGGCTCTTTGCTACATGATGTGCTTTCAAGTGGTTTTGGTGAGAAAAAAATAGTTTGCTCTAATTGAAAAGTGTTTCTTCAGAAGACATGGGTTAAAGGGATAGTTCACTCAAAAATGAAAATTATCCCATGATTTACTCACCCTCAAGCCATCCTAGGTGTATATTACTTTATATGATCCTCTTTCAGACGAACACAATCGGAGTTATATTAAAAAATATCCTGGCTCTTCCAAGTTGTATAATGGTAGTGAATGGGGCTCAAGATTTTGAAGCCCAAAAAAGTGATCATAAAAGTAATCCACATGGCTCCAGCTTTTGGCGGAAGTGTGACCTTTGACTCGACGTATGACGTAGGATGTAGGAGTAGTGTAAGCTTAGGTGAGAGTAGACGCCTCTCGCTGTTCAAACAAATCAGGCTGGGCAACAAACTCAAGCTCCTCTTCTCTTATATTGAAATCCTCTGACATTTCTCTTTAAAAATTCTTGTTTTAGACTTCTAATTTGTGACCGGTGATTTGTTTTGCTCTATCCTCTGCGCTTCTGCATTCATCAATTATTATAGTTATTATTATAGCCAGTTATTATAGTTCATAAAGTTTACAAAAACCCATTGCTTCACTTCAGAAGGCCTTTATTTATCCCCTGGAGCCGTATGGATTACTTTTATGATGAATGGATGCACTTTATTGGGCTTCAAAATCTCGAGCCCCATTCACTATCATTATAAAGCTTGGAAGAGCCAGGATATTTTTAATATAACTCCGATTGTGTTTGTCTAAAAGAAGATAGTTGAGTCAATCATGGGATCATTTACATTTTTGGGTGAACTATCCCTTTAAACTGCTCAATTCATATGGATTACTTTTATGATTTCTGTTTTTTACTTTTTGAAGCGTGCAAATTTTGGTTGTATGGACATTCAATGGATGGACAAAAATGAATATGAAAGGAATATGAAAAACATCTTCATTTGTGTTCCGAAGATTATTATAACGTGGCCTGAGCTGAGCTGAGCTTCTAGAACCTGCAAACTATCAGTTTGAGTTCAAGTTGTTGGCCTTTCTCGTGTGGCTGGTACAATGGAGTCAATCTACTGCTCCTTCACAGTACATCAACAACAGTTCAAGCGTCTGCCTTCTCACCAACCTGTCGAGAGCTGGGTTTAGCGGTGATGTTGAGATAATGAACTGTTTTAATGTCTCTATTCCTCTACTGTGGTGACATATTACTCATGTAAAATGCAGCATGGACTGACCTGATGGATGGCAACTATTTGGATTTGATTGATTGCCGTCGTGTAGCTTTCCTAATAGATTTAACAGATTCCACTTCCAAGGGCAGGACCCATTGATTTTTCCAATACAGCCAATCACAGAGAGCGAGGAGAGACCTGACAGTGTGCCACTAACACCACGCTTCAAACACACACACATTGCCACCACATGTACTCGCCCTACATGATACCAGACATAACAGTGCGCACACATAAGCAGACATTACGGCTGTCGGAAAAATACACAGAATTGATTTTCTCTCTCCATATGTCTTCTTGCTTGATCTCTCCATTTGTCTTCCTCTCTCCTTCTAGACACTGTGCTGTCCCAGGGTGGTCTATGAATAATAACGTGTAAAGTAATAAGAAAAAAAGATGCAAATGGGTTTTTTTCTAATATCATAACAGCGGGATTAAATGAAAGCAGCTGAGATTTCAGCAGACAGGTAGGTTTTGGAGAGGGATGGGTTGGGGGTAAGATTGACCAATGATCAGTTTGAATGATATTTTATTTTTTACAGATGTTCAAACGTTTCTACTTAATTGGTAATGGTTCTTGAATATCGGGGCTAGAATTTATATTTTGTGTGTCTCTAAAGGTTAGCAAACAACAAAGGAATTACACTACTGTGCGTTCAACAGGAAACAACAGTATTCATGGGTGAATCTTATAAATAAGTTACTTATTTAATGTATTCATTGCATAATTACTTGAATGCATTTTGTGTGAGAAAAGGCATTGCATTAAGGACAGTAAAAGTAAGGTATAGCCCAAAATAATAAAAACAACAATAGTAATAATAGTAATACTGTATGTTTTTTTTTTTTGTTGTTGTTGTTGTAGTCTAATGATTTTTTTATTATTGTGTCAAAAAGCAGTAAAAATCAAATCAAATTTTTTACTTTCAAAAAGCATTAATTTGATAAAAAAAAAAAAAAAAATCATTCAGACCCTTAAACATAAAAAAATCATACTTAATATATAATAATTTTTAAAAAAATAGACCATCTTGGAGTAAGTTTTCTTTTCCATTGCTATTCACTCTATTCTTTTCTCTCACTCTTTGTATACACTTTCAATTAGTCCTCCAGTTTTCCTTTTCTTTTATTGTTGTAGCAGCATTTCTAAATCTCTATTCATGTAGCACTCTGTCTCACAGACTTTGTTCATTTTCATTTTAAAAGTATTTTATTGCCATTTATTTTTATTCTACATACAGTATTGCCAAAGCATCAATGCACAAAAGCAGTGACAAGAAAAAAAGGTAAAAAAACCCCCCAAAAAAACATTAAACGCAACTACATTTTATCAGCTCGTACATTTCTAGGCACAGAACCCACAGCCTTGGCATAACACTATAACAATGGAGCTAAAGGAACTCTATGTGCTAAAAAAAAAATCGGGTTACACTTTATTTTAAAGGATTAGTTCACTTTCAAATGAAAATTACCCCAAGCTTTACTCACCCTCAAGCCATCCTAGGTGTATATGACTTTCTTCTTTCTGATGAACACAATCGGAGATATATTAATAAATATCCTGATGCATCCCAGCTTTATAATGGCAGTGAGCGGGATCAACGTGTATGAGCGGACGAAAGTGCCTCCATCCATCATAAACATACTCCACATGCCTCCGGGGGGTTAATAAAGGCCTTCTGAAGTGAAGCGAAGTGTTTTTGTAAAAAAAAAAAAAAAAAAAATCCATATTTAAACAAGTTATGAAGTAAAATATCTAGCTTCCAACAGACCGCCTTCCGTATTCAACTTACGAAGAAAGTGTAAAACTCTCGCAGTTCAAAAAGCTTACGCTACGTCCCACGCCTTCCCTATTCGACTTACGGAAAAAGCTTAACTGGCACGGCGCCATTTCCGTTTTTTTTTTTTTTTAAGTAGAATATGGAAGGCGGTCTGGTGGAAGCTACATATTTTACTTCATAACTTGTTAAATATGGATTTTTTTTTTTTTTACACAAACGCATCGCTTTGCTTCAGAAGGCCTTTTTTAACCCCCTGGAGCCGTGTGGAGCACACGTTTATGATGGATGGATGTGGATGGAGACACTTTTCTTCAGCTCATACTCGTGACCCCCGTTCAATGCCATTATAAAGCTCGGCTGTGTCAGGATATTTATTAATAAATCTCAGATTGTGTTCAATAGAAAGAAGAAAGTCATATACACCTAGGATGGCTTGAGAGTGAGTAAAGCTTGGGGTAATTTTCATTTGAAAGTGAACTAATCCTTTAAGGTGTCCGTGTTACAGTGTAATTATACATTTAAGTACTGAGTAATAAGAATTAACTACATGTACTTACTATAGGCTTAGGACTGGAACAAGGACACTAAAATAAAGTGTTACCAAAAACCGTAATCGTAATAGTAATAATAATAATAATAATATCAATTCACAAAATAAAATAAATATAAAACAGGATGAAATAAAATAAACTGAACACTCAGTTTACATCTAATGCTCTGTTCATGATTATGAAGATACAGTGTCATCCGATAACTGCATAACACTTGCATTTGATGTTGCTGCTAAACTGAAATGATGTGCAATGAGGGTTGAAAGTTTTTCAAAGTATTTCTCTCTTATCTAGAATGAAAGAGAAAGTGTGTCTTTGTGACTCTCTTTCTTTTGTCTCCCTTGTACCCCTTAATTTCACTAAGGGTTTTAGGTGAAGGCTTTTTAATAATTCAGTAACCAGCTTCTCAACAGCTCAAAAACCTCAGCACAAATCCCATTAACAAGCCATGAATTATTTCAACCTTCACATCTGTCCACATCCCCTTGTGAACACGCGCGCACACACACACACACGCTCAGCTCAATTTGCCTAATGGCCTTAGTCTAAACAGTTTTTTTCTGTTATCTTTTCTGATGTGGTCCTTAGTGTGCACAGCAATATTTCAGTCCGTTTAAACTGCACATCTGATTAAACTAAACACATCTTGACTGTATAGGATTATTTAGGAGTCTCAACACAAACATCTATTAGTTTTAATGCAAAGTTAGCATAAAAAGAACATGATAAATGCTTTACATAAAACATGGAAATGCAATGCTAAAAAGTGCCAATACAGCATTTATTTTTAATTTTTTTTTTTTTTTTTTTTTTTTTTTTTGTCACCTGAATATTTCTGCATACAGTAAGCGCTGTTACACAGAGAGAGTCAAATATGCCTCTAAATCAGCCAGGACTTGAGCTAACTGCTTCCTATGAATGATTTGCTTATAATTCATAAATCAGCTGCCTAGAAGTGGACTCATAAATATTGCTACTGTATTTTGAATTATGTGCACATGAAGGGCAATTTCAATTTTGGGTCACTGGCAAATAAGAGTCTCAAAAAAAGATTATTTATTTATTTATAAATATATAAATTACATATATAATTTTATAATATATATAATTTATAAATAATTTATTACTTTTTATTAAAATATCATATATGGCATGATATACATACATACATGTCATATATATAATATATATAAATAATAAATTATATATATAAATATATAAATAATAATTTAGATAATTTAAATAATAAATTATATATATAAATAATAAATTATATAATATTATATAATAAATTATTTATATATATATATATATTGTGCTACTCCCCAAAAACAATTACGTTGACATTTTACATCCTGAAAAATAAATGAATTAATATCAATAAGCAGTAAACATTTGTCCAAATATTTTTTATAATAAAAGATTATGGCAAATTACTTTTCATGAATGTCATTATTTTAATGAGGCATTTTTCTTCATTATGATATCAGTACAGGTGTGTCAACCTGACATTTTTGACAAAAATAAATTATTTTAATTAAAAAAAAAATGCTCATTATAGAAGAGGTCTATTCAAGTTATTGCATATATACATTTCTTAATTCTTTGTTAGAATATACAGTCAAACCAAAATTTATTCAGACACCTTGAACATTTCATTCATTAATACAGTTTATTCACTATAGTTTAAAAAAATGGTAATAAAATATGACAAGATCTCAGAGCTAAACTGTCAGAAAAAAATAATCTTAATTATGTCAGATAACACTTAAGCAAAACATGGTCAGGTCAAAGTTTCTGAATAATTTTTGGTTCCAAATTTTTATCAATTTTACTGGTAGTCCACTGTATGAAGAATTTTTGGGTATAATATGTCACAGTTTACTTTATTTTGCTATCCTCACTTACATAAATGAACTATAGTGTCCTGCACCCACTAGTAAAAATATATCAAAAATATAAAAAATGTCTGAATAATTTTTGGTTTGACTGTATATAAATCACTTGTAAAAATAATGGAGGTATATTATTCATTGATACTAGAGATACAAGAACTTGCCAGGTTGTCAATTCTTTAGTTTATTTCTGACTTGAATGCATGATAAGAACTGTCAGAAAGGAGTTTGAAAGCAACAATAGCCTCAAACAGCATTAAGACAGAGAAGACACACACACTGGAATGAAGGGACTTGAATGTATCAGAGGATCCTGCTGCAGTAAGGTCTGCACCTTGCTAGATCTGCACAATTAAAAAGTAATTGGCAAAACCAGCACAATATCTTTGTGTAATTTGTGCATGTAATGAATCCATTATGGCTGGAGGAGCCAGGAAGCCCTGGAGGTTGAAGACGCTGAGCTGAAGAAATGAACAGTCAAAAGGGCAGACAAGTTTAACAACAGTCACGGAGTAGGGCTACAACATACTGGAGGAACCCAAGAGCTCTTGATGTTAATGAGAGTAAGGAGACGCTCACACAAGTCACGTTCTTGCATTCAGATACAGCGGGACAGAGTTCAAAGGAATGAACCTGAACAAATGGGTTACGAGACATGACTTTAAGAGTTGGGCTATTTTTAGCTTGACACGATATCTAAAAAACATAACATTTACCACATGAAATGCTGAAACATTGAAACACTGGTCAAGCTTTTTACCCTTTAGCATACTTTTAAAAAGATTACTTATTATGTAAATAGTCAAACTGAATGTAATGTTTTCAGACACTTAATTGAATGTTATTTACAATTAAATGACAATGTATATAGTTTAAATATATATTAAATGCAATTAGTTGCTTTTTTGACCAACTGAAGTAGGACTTACATTAAACTCAAGTACATCTTTATATGTAATTTCATAATTGCATCTATTGTCTTTTAAATATGGTTAAACTGTACTGTCAAATGTTCTGACAAGCATTTATGGTAAACGAACATATTTTTATGTAATTTCTATTGGGACTTGTATGTCATGCATTTAGATATATTTGAAATAATGTGTAATGATGAAGTTGCAATTTAGCATATTTAAAATATCTTAACTTGGTAACACTTTATTGTAGGGTCTTTTAACTAGTTGCTTATTAGCATGCATATTACTAGAATATTGGCTATTTTAAGCACATATTAATGCCTTATTCTGCATGACCTTATTCTACATTCTTAATCCTACCCAATACCCAAACCTAACAACTACCTTACTAACTATTAATAAGCAGTAAATTATGAGTTTATTCAGGGAAAAGTCATAGTTGATAGTTTATATGTGTTCCCTATACTAAAGTGTTACCATTAACTTTCAATGTTATGTCAAACAACACTACAGCTAAAATTATAATCATGTACTTTACATGTGCTTTAGGATTTTAGTCAACACATAAAAGTAAGTGTATGTCTTTAAAACACAACAAAAAATTAATCAAACATAAAATGTACTTTAAAGTAAAACTTTTAATTTGACAATTACAAAGTGGACTTTTTAAAAGTATATTTAAGTGTGTTAAGAAACAGTCATGAAAGTTTACTCTCTTTAAGTATGCTTAATATGTAACTTTTGGCCCTCTAGAGGTTAAAAACAAAACTGCATGCATTTTGCAGAAGAACATTGTTTTGGTTGTGCTTTGCCTCTGTGTGACTCTGCGGATGAATATGATTCTTTCTCATAATTAAAAAAAAAAGGGAGAGAGATTATCCTACTGCTCGTATGACATTTATTACAAGGCTTAAGAGATATAACCAGTTTAGATGGAAAGGATCTCAAGCTGACTAGCTGAAGATGTTATTGTAGCTATACCCGTTAAAAGACACGGTACTTCCTTGAAAATAAATTCCAGCACAGCCCTACAAACAACCATAATGAAATGACCCTTCACAATAGATAATGCTTTACAATGAACTCTGTTAGGGAGCTACATATGGCAATTTATCTGTTCAATAAAATACCTTACTCACCTGATGAATAATAAAAACGCTGTGTCGCTTTTACAACATTTCAAATCCCTCGGTTCTCACTATCTCCAAAAAACCAAGCTAATGTTGATTCTTGTTTTATTACGAGCTCTGTCATGTTCTCTTTTTGCCAGCAGACTCTCCTCTGTTCGGCGTTTTTTTTTTTTTTTTTTTAAACAGGTGATTCACCGGAGGTTCAAGATTTAACATGCTCCATGTCAACCTTTCTCACAACCTTTGCCACTCACACACCATACACGTGTCAAAGTACACTTTTTTGCAAGGGTTCAGCAGTCTTCATGCAAAAATATTTGCCTGAAGGAACTCTGCAAGATTTATAGAGCTGTGTAAAAAGCATAGATCATTTGTATTTATTGTATATTAGAGCATTGTGCAATAGATTTAATCAGCATTTTTTGTCATATGAGGTCTGACATCCATAAATCAGATGTAAAAGCCCCACCGGCTCATCGTCATCAATCCTGCTAAAGGTCAGAGATACTAATCACACTGGTTAACATCTTACTGAGACACAGCTGAAAAGACAGACATCATTTGGCTGTGTTTAGCACAGAGGAGTGAGCCAAGGTTGTTTTTATGCGTGCAGTAGAGCATTAACCACTCATTATTTCACTCTCATCTATTCTCTGATTTCCTCTAAACAAACAGACACACACACTTCACAGTCTGGGGTAAGTATCACAAAATATTTGGGGTTGGTAAGATGTTTTTGAAAGAAGTCGCTTATGCTCATGATTTATTTGATCAAAACAGTAATATTGTGAAATATTATTGCAATTTAAAATAACTGATATATATATATATATATATATATAATATATATATATATATATACACGCAAACACATCTGATTTCTGTAATATATTTTAAAATGTGATTTATTTTTTTGATGCAAAGCTGAATTTTTAGCATCATTACTCCAGTCATCAGTGTCATATGATCCTTCACACTGTTAGCCCAGATTTTATATTCAATTTAACAGGGACAATACACTAGGCATTGTTACAAACAGACAACCGATGCCATGTACATAGGACATATAGCATAAAGCTAGTTTGCAGCCCTCGTAAATTGTATTAAACAATTTAATTACAATATACTTAAAATATTTAAGTTTGATTGCATTACCTATAATATATATAAGTAGATTCTACTAATTTGTGGACATAATTTGAATGTGTGAATAAATTTAAGTTAAATGAACTCCAATTATGAAGTTTTTCTCCTGATCACGCCTCTCCCACACTGGTTTGGTGCTGCGATTCAAGTAGCGACACCATTTTGTCGTGGTTGAAAGCGTGTGTAAATTCAAGGAGCTGTTGATGAGAAGTTGGAACATTTGTTTTAGCCAGTTCAAGGAAATTTTTCCTGACATTTACCTTTTTATTGTTTCTTTGTTCCCTCAAGAGAAAATCATTGTTTGTTTAAACGACAGGACATTTTCAACCGTTAGCTAGCTAATTTTCTCACTTGCATGCAGCGGACATCACCGCACTGAACCCCTGACCGGCAAGTTTGACAGACGTTTTTTCAAGTAAATTCAATTTATCTGGGTTAACAGTGCAGAAATCATTCTAATATGGGATTGAGAAAGGATCTTAAACAAGGACTTGACCACTGGACCACTTAAACTCGACCACTTAAACTTGAACTCGACCACTGGAGTGCAGCCCAAGCTAAAGCTCCGACATTTTTTTTTTTTTTTTGTAAGTACAATTCAAATAATCCTTATTTCTTTTACACAACAGTAATGAGAATAAGAATTTAACATTACCATAATAAGAAATACCATTAAAAAATAATACCTCAATGCAACAAATTTTAATGATCCTAAAATAGGATTCACTTTCTTTAAGCAAAATATAATTTCTCATTTCTTGATTCTGATTTTGAGGTGAAATATAACAGGGACATGTTCCTGACAGGTTTTCGTGAGATTCACCCTCTGGCTCCAGAGCTTAGAAGAAAAACTCAACCCAAACGACTGAGCATAAAAAAGTGAATTAAAAAGGTGAGAGAGAAAAAAAAACTGCCAAAGCAAAACTAAGAGATAAAGAAAATAGACATTCTAAACCCAAGAAAGAGTGTTGGAGAAAAAGGGCAAGAGATACTAGAATAGACTCAATTATACTGAGAGAATAAGAGACAGTGAGAGAGAGACAGCACTTTTAAGTCATACTATAACAGTCTGAAAGTAATTACAGAGAAGTGGAGATAACATACTCCAGGTTATATGACGCCAGAAATCCACCAACACTTTCAGAAGTCTCTCAGATTAAGCTTAAACTCCTGAAGGTTAAATTCAGACTTAAGTGCTGTGCTTCAATCTGACATGAATCTTCAGTTCTGAGCCCTCCAGGGCTTCTGTGACCCATTCACCGTTTGACCTTTTTCTCCCATGTGAGTTCACCCCAGAAGGCTTAATCCAATGTGCTTTTTTCATTTCTCCACAGATTAGTCCACTTGGATCACTCCAAAAAATGTCACTAAGCATACTTTTCACAACCAGCCTTATAAAAATTTTTTCACAAAATATGCATGTAGAAACGATACATAATGTGATGATGACAGAGAGGAAGCTGGGGACATTTATTGTGTGGAAAAGAGCAGCTTGGACATTCTGCTTGATATGTCGTTTTGTAAACTAATACATTTTGATCTTGTGTATTCCACATGAGAAAGAAACACACACACACACACACACCACACACGTCTGAACCAAATGCTGTGGTGATAAAGACATGGCCTTGTACTTCATTTGAAGAATTAATTTGAATGCACTGACTCACCAACACACACACACACAATTGTTGTTTATCATCCAGCAAGCTAAGAAATTCAGCTCAGCACTGCGCTCTAAATAGTCACAGTTGTCATAAATAAGAGTAAATCTGTCTAGCTGTCCATACAGATGCTAATATAGATCATGTATAATGATTTCGTGCTCTTTCACGCAGAAACACAAAAGTTGTAACATGTATGTAATGATTCACGTAAAGTCAGATGTTCTTTGTCAGTAAATCAAACCAGTGACTAAACGGTCAACTTCATGTTGTTTCTCTTAGTAGGATGAAAATAATGTTATTTAAACGGTGATTAAATTATATATAGAAAGCGATCAAAGAACGCTCCCTTTACAATCAATGGAGCTGTCAATCAAACAGCGCGAGTTTATCAGTGACTCAGTTCTGGACTCGCGCCAAAACTCCCATTTTTTTTAACGAATCTCTTAGTTACATCACGTTTGCACTGTTAGTTATAATGAAAGCATTCGTTAGTATGCAGAAATTGAGCTGCAATGACGAGATCACTGCTTTCATGTGCTCAACAACATGTCTGTGATCGGCTACAATGTTCATCACTACAACCTTTCATGCCACGATCTAAATGTAATGCTAAAATCAACACTTTTCACAATTAGTTAATCTTGAGAGTTGTAATAGTAAAAACGTGCTAAAAGTTTTCGAGAGAGTTCCACATAAAGAGTAATACTTAGCTATTTCATATGCAAAGATGTCAGCCAATCACAGCAGTGAGTGTTTACACTGAAGTCTCACAGCAGACACGCCCCATAAAGCAGAGCGTCCAAATAAAAGGGCTAAAATCAGGGCAGGAAAAATGCCTTTTATTTCTAAATTATGACAATTTTTGATGTAAAACGCATACTAACATTATAAGTGCACCCCAGGAAACATTATAAAACAATAAAACAACACAGTTCATGACCGCTTTAAAGTGTTTTGAGGTCATAACATAGTATTGTGCAAAGAACCGTGAAAATAAATCTTTATTAATTAATGTGAAAAGGAATAAAAGTAATGGTGTTTTACTGCCACTAGTGTTAAATTTAGTCAGAAACTGCAGTGAATTGTATGTGTACAGCAGGTAACGTGCATATTCTGTACGCTCAACTCGCACATGTGCCTTGAATTTTTGTTGCACTAATTAGTTTGTCTACAAGTTGGCAACACTTGCCCATTGTTTCATAGTTGAAAAAGAAAAAGTAGCGTCCAAACAACAACAACAACCACATAATACTACTGGATACACAACAACAGTCTGTGTGTGTGTGTGTGTGTGTGTGTGTAAAAGGTTTAAGGGATATAACTCATAACTTCTGGAGAGAAATAGCGCAGAAACTTGATAAAGATGAAACTTTCTAGTGGGCATGTATAGATTGCCTGTGCTTGCGAATGCTTTTAAATGGAGTATCATTTAAAAAGGTTATGTATTTGGCAGTATGTACACGCTATATATTCACTGGGATTTAGAAAGTGTTGACCAGTAACGCCTATTAATGCTGGTTAAATGATGCTTTAATTTCTTCTTGGTAGTCACACAGATAAAGATTTTACTGGATTTAGAAGTCTGATATAGCAAGTTTTGGCGTGTTCAATCATCTGAGTGAATTACGCTAGATGTGCTTGGTAGTATGACAGCGGTTTATTGTGTTTGGAGTTAAATAGAGTGAGGCATGATGTATTTAGCAGTCTAACGGAGGTTTGGAGTATTTGATCGTGATGGCACTCAAATGCACTGCTGAATACTGATGAAGTACAGACACGCCATTTCAATTCATGAGCTGTCTGCTATCAAAACAAAGCCTTTTAACACAGCTTGAGTAGATGTGTCCATGTTTAACACATTTATAAATGTATGGAGGCTTACGGTGGTCTCTCTCGCTCTGTTTTTCTCGGTCTGCCCTTTTTGTCTTTGTCCTAAGATGTTTATAAATTAAACCGGGGTATTTTTTTCACTGACAACTTAAGCGTTTTCTCTTTACTTTTAATCCTTCGAGACAGGGAGCTGACAATCATCTTGAAATAGAAAAGTAATTATGGCACATCTCCTTTGCCTGATGATATAGGATAATTACTTTTTTATTCTCTCGCTTGGACAAAAATGCACGCCTGGTGTTCGGGGAGAGACGTAACCTTTGGCGAACAATGTTTGATTGATGAGGTGACTCATTTTTCTGTATGAAGTGATTACCGATCACAATCTGAGGCTAGCACCTCTCCAACTCACTCGCTCTCTGGGTCTCCAATTTGCCTGACTGAATTTGGTGTCAAAACTACAGGAAAGGAAGGGAGGGGGGATACATTTTGGAATATTGTCATTACTTCAACATCAGATACTTGTGTCTCAAGTGGAGGGCACTCATTTACAGAGCTGAGCTTTTATCTGGGGGATGAACGAGACATGTGTTCAGCATACACACATCTGATGGTACAATCAGAGAGGGACAATGGTAGGGGCAGATTTATCTGTCTTCAGCTGAGAGGCGCTTCTGCCTGATAATGACAGTGATGAATGCACTCACATCCGCCATTTGATACATTTGTCCTGACTTCCAGTTCTGAAGACAAGAAAAAAACATGCTATCTGAAATTAATATGAATTTTTATTTGTGTGTGTGTGTGTGTGTGTGTGTGTGTGTGTGTGTGTGTAGCTGTTGAACAACAGTGACTGAGAAAGGGACAAAACTTAGATTGATGACTCAGATTTGATCTGAAGGGTGAGATGTATTGTGAAGCACTGTTGTTAGCCCTTAGTGATCCAAACATATAGGGCCCTATTTTAACGCTCTAAGCTCATGGTCTGAAGCGCATGACGCAGGTGCACTTAGGGCATGTCTGAATCCTCTTTTGCTAGTTTAATGACGGAAAAAAATGTTTGGCTTGCCAGGCGCATGGTCCAAAAGGGTTGTACCTGGTCTCTTAATGAGTCATGGGTATGTTTTGGGGCGTAACATGCAATAAACCAATCAGAGTCTCATCTCCCATTCCCTTTAAAAAGCCAGTGGCGCTTGCACCATGACGGATTTGCTATTTACATGGCGGAATTTGCAAGCGGAAAGACGGAACGCTTCTCCAGAGAGGAATCCTTTTATTTTAAATATTTAAAAATGTTTGTGTGCTGCTGTGCGTCCCTGTGTGTGTACCAAGCAGAGTGTAGCGTGTTGTGCACCCGCATATAGGTGTATATTACTAACGCGCTCTTTAAATAACAGAAAAAATACTGCACCATTGACTTTAGACCAGGTTTTTATTGGTCAATAACGCAGTCGTTTTCAGTTGCCTCAAAATAGCAACACGCCAACAATGTGCCTGAACACACCTCGTTTTCAGACCAGCACGCCCATGGGCGAACAGATGGGCACGAGTGCATTTGCTATTTAAACAATATGGAGCAGGATGTGAAAATCATATCTGCGTCGGGCTGAAACTAGCAAAAAACACTTGTGTCGCATTGTGCTGGGTGTATGATAGGGCCCATAGTGATATAGGTTATTAAAATTGTGATAGTTATGCATATTATGTTTTGGTGTTAGAAAAGTTGCAACTAGAGCTGTCAAAAATAATTAATATTTTGTTTAATCCGTTAAAAATATTTATGTAGCATGTAGACTTATCATATGATCAGCCAATCATTCATTCGTAATCTGATTACGTAATTTGTGTTACTTGTAATGTGTTACCCCCAACACTGAGCGCACACAACGCCTCTGCACTTACAATTTCACTCAACGATAAATGGGAAAACAAAGTAACTTGCGTTACTTATTTGAAAAAGTAACTCAGATATTTTGTTGTAACTTTAAAAGTAATGCGTTACTTTACTCGTTATACTTGAAAACAATAATCTGATTACATATCTTGTAATGCGTTACCCCCAACACTGGTCAGCAGCAATATAATACAAATAATAAAATGCAACTAACCATATCAGTGTGTATAATTAGAACAGCACCATAAACTGGCTAATCCTCTTTTAAAAGAGAGGAGAAAATGCTTCTTATACCTATTGTTGTTGACATTAAAGGTCATGTGCCCAATCAAACTCTACAGTATTATTGGGGCAAATTCTTCTGGCAAATTCAACCAACCAAATCATGTGGGCACCAACTTGGACAATAAAGTACTACTAACAATTTCAATGTTTGATTTTAAAGGATATTTGAATGATCTTTTGTATGAACAATTTTGATACTGTGTTGCATCACCCCCTAATATAAAAATCTATGTAAAATCTATGAATTTTAAAGAATATTTTACCTTGTTCCACAAATGTAAACATTATGTCTGTTTGCTTCATTCAGTGGGGTGTACAAACAAATCACACAAATTCCTTAACTGTAATTGACATATTGTTATACTGCTAACTTGATTCCGTATTATCTGTCTGTGTCAAACACATGATAACTAAATATAATCAAGGCTTTACAGATTCCTCCAAAACAAGGTTAAAATGTTCCCTGAACGGCGTTTTGGTGGTACGCAGATAAAAGCTGCTAGAGCATCGTTTCTCTTGTGTGTTTGACCTGTATCAGCGAATTTCACCTGAAAAAAAAAAAAATCTAAGGAATCTATAAAGAACTAAATCACCTACATTATTCTGTCCACCTCTCTGATATACGGAAGAGCGAGATCCACTGCATCCCCAGCTACATATCCAGTGTCCTGTCTGACAGCTGATAAATGTGTGGCTGCATTCTTCACCTTGTTACTCACGGCTCCTCCAATGATGGGGGCTTTTGGCTGTTTAATACCTCTGAAATACAATTATTCCTTTATTGCTGCATTCTGGGAGCGGCAGAGATGGATGGCAGTAGTAGACTCTAGTCGAGAAAAAAATGTGTTTAAAAGCAAAGTCAGAACATAAAGAACACCACCACGCTGTTATACCCTGACACCAAAGGTCAAGAAGTCAGAGCTGAGAGTGAGAAATGCATGCAGGGAATTTTAGAAGAGTCAAACCACATAATGTGGAAATACATATCCTGCATCATATCCTAATATGAAATCACTCTAACCTATGATCCCTGAGGTCAGTCAAGCAGCAGTGTTGAACATATCAACAACAAAACTATCCTATCATTCATTCTGCAACAGTTTCTAAAAGCTAAAATACTAAAACATCCATTATGGTGCCAGCCTAATTCTTGATATAAGTTACATAATTTAAAGTTGATATTTTTTGTCAAATTGTTTTCAGACCTAAAGGAATGCCACAGTATTATAAAAGTAGTTCTTATGACTGTCAGCGAACAGATCATAATTCAGTGAAAATTCTGTAGCACTCAAATCTCATTTGTATCTTATGTGAAGTAGTTTGGCAATTATTATTATTTCTTGGAAACAAAAAGCCTTACCTTGAAAATATACACTGTATATTTGAAAAGGGAAATATGTTTTTACTTTTACTTGATGGTTAGATCAGGTGACCTTTTCATCAGTCATTCAATTTAGACCTTTCTTGAAGGGAGTGTGACTCCCTTTTCAGTAGTTTAGAGGTTAAAAAGACATTAAGCTAATAAAACTGCATCATTCCATTAAGGGTTTGTAAGATTTTTTTTAAAGTAATTATTACTTTTATTCAACAAGGACACATTAAACTGATCAAAAGTGACAGTAAAGCCATTTATAATGATACAAAAAATTTTTTATTTCAAATAAATGCAGTTATTTTGAACTTTCTATTTGTCAAAGAATCTTGATGTATCAGTTTCCACAAAAAATATTAAGCAGCACAACTGTTTTCAACATTGATAATAGTAAGAAATGTTTCTTGAGCAGAAAATCAGCATATTATAATGATTTCAGAAGGATCATGTGACACTGAAGACTTGTGTAATGATGCTGAAAATTCAGCTTTGCCATTACATAAATAAAATATATTTACAGAGAACGGTTATTTTTAAATAAATTCAGCCTTGGTGAGCATAAGAGACTTCAATTTTTTTTTTTTTTAAATCTTACCATCCCCAAACTTTTAAACGGTAGTGTATTTTGTTCTGACAGTGTGATTGAGTGTGCTATATACAATATCTGAATGAATGAATGAATGAATGAATGAATGAAAAATGTTTATTTTGGTTGCATAACATATGAATGTATGATTTACGTACATAAAAATATAAACAGAATCAACCGAAAAGGTGTAGGCTGAAGCCATGGCTTATTACACCTACCCTTATTACACCTACCCCTATCTCACAAAAGTGAGTACACCCCTCACATTTCAGCAACCATTTTAGTATATCTTCTCAAGGGACAATACTATAGAAATGAAACTTGGATATTTTAGAGTAGTCAATGTGCTGCTTGTATAGCAGTATAGATTTACTGTCCTCTGAAAATAACTCAACATACAGCCATTATTGTCTAAATAACTGGCAACAAAAGTGAGTACACCCTAAGTGATAACAGTTGTATGTCGTTTAACCATGCAAAGCCACATGTCCTATTCATCATGTTCATGTTTTTGTCTGCTTGACAGGACCATACAAATGTGTGGATCTTGTATTAGAGCAGTTAAAATTTGGTGCTTTGAGTACAATTCTCTCATACTGATCACTGGATGTTCAACATGGCACCTCATGGCAAAGAACTCTCTGAGGATTTGAGAAGTACAAATGTTGCTCTACACAAAGATGGCCTAGGCTATAAGAAGATCGGTAACACCATGAAACTGAGTTACAGCACAGTGGCCAGGGTCATAGAGAGAGGTTTTCCAAGACGGGTTCCACTTGGAACAGGCCAAAGAAGTTGAATCAAAGAAGTTGAGACCTTGTGCTGTGCATCAGGTGCAGAAGCTGGCTTCAAAAAACAGACGTATGAGTGCTTCCAGCATTGCTTTAGAGGTTGAAGAAGCGGAAGGTCAGCTTGTCAGTACTCAGACCATACGCCGCACACTGCAACAAGTCGGTTTGCATGGCCGTCGTCCCAGAAGGAAGCCTCTTCTGAAGCTGGCTCACAAGAAAGCCCGCAAACAGTTTGCTGAAGACAACCTGTCCAAGAGCATGAATTACTGGAACCATGTCCTGTGGTCTGATGAGACTAAGATAAACTTGTTTGGCTCAGATGGTGTCCAGCATGTGTGGCGACGCCCTGGTGAGAAGTACCAAGAAAATAGTGTCTTGCCTACAGTCAAGCATGGTGGCTGTAGCATCATGGTCTGGGGCTGCATGAGTGCTGCCGGCACTGGGGAACTGCACTTCATTGAGGGAAACCATGGATTCCAACATGTACTGTGACATTCTGAAGCAGAACATGATGCCATCCCTTCAGAAACTGGGCCGAACGGCAGTTTTCCAACATGATAATGACCCCAAACACACCGCCAAGATGACAACTGCCTTGCTGAGGAAGCTGAAGGTGAAGGTGATGGAGTGGCCAAGTATGTCTCCAGACCTGAACCCTATTGAGCACCTGTGGGGCATCCTCAAGCGGAAGGTGGAGAAGTTATTTAGACAATAATGGCTGTATGTTGAGTTATTTTCAGAGGACAGTAAATCTGTACTGCTATACAAGCTGCACATTGTCTACTCTAAAGTATAACCAATTTTTATTTCTATAGTATTGTCCCTTGAGAACATATAATAAAATGGTTGCTGAAATGTGAGGGGTGTACTCACTTTTGTGAGATACTGTAAATATCAGAGAAAAACAGAGAAAGTGATTCTGAGACTATTAATTAACTAAATAATTGTCTATTAACACTTTTACAACAACACTGCCACGTTTACAAACATCCCTGTTGGCGAGGCTGATGTTGCATAAAGAACCGCTGTGGGAACCCTAATTTGTACAGGGTCACAGAACAAAAGACTCAATGGAAGTATTTTCGTTGAATGTTTGGCGATGCAAAGCACCCTTCTAAGAAGGAAAAGAGGGAAAAAAGGCCCTCCTTCTTTCATTATTTCTTCATCTCGCTCCTGGTCTTTGAATCCTCCATTCAGACAGCGCTCTACCCTGCAGTGAATGGCTTGCGAGTTCAGTCTTTGGATTTGAATAGCAGAGAATAGCCCGGCTTCTGCATTCTCCTTCAAACACAATTAGCTATGGAGGGCTTGAGTCTGTCCTCCCTACATTTAGACTGTGTTTGATGGGTCGCCAGACCCATGACTTCATCCAGCCTGGATACCGCTAGTCGCTATTGCAATGCAAAACAGGAGATGCCTCTCGCAAACTGCCTCCATTGCCAAATCCGGAGGGGGAAGAAACAGTCTACCGCAGCCTTTAACCAGACCATCATTGTGTGAAGGCAAATAATGTGTTTATTTTGTGCAGGCCAGATTTAGAATTTCTGAATGGCCCATATGATGGTGGGAAAGCTGGTGGAATCTTTACGACATGCAGAAGAGAAAGGCATAAAAGAATAAAGAATTGAACATTGAAATAAAATACAGGTTTGGAGGTTGAGATCTGTCTCAAAGAGATGAGCACCATGACAAGTGCATAATTTCCATATTACTAGTGTCACTAATTGAAATTTTTCAAAACTAACGAGTGCTGCTTGAATAACGAGTCCTTCTGTTTTCCATTTGTCAAACAAACAGATGCCATTGGTTGAATAAATGTGACAGGATGGTCAAGATGCTCAGTGTTTTGATTGCGCTCACTCTAAGAAAAGTATGAAGGTATTTTCAGTATTGAGTTTTCACAGGTGTTTAACCCATATTTCGAATTACGCATGGCATTATGTTGTGTTTGAGGGTTAAAGCAAATATCTGTTCACATAACACATAATGTCTTGGCAGAAAATTGCCAGTACTTTTTCCATTTTACAAATGATATACAGCGCTACTTTTTTGGAAATCAACCTACAATTGGCTTACTGTGACTCTGAAAAGTACTTTACCACCCAAAAATTTACATAATTAACCTTTAAAGGATTGTAAAAATCATAAAGGAATGTTCTGGGTTCAATAATAGTTAAGAAATCAATTTAATACACACTGGAACAAAAATATGAGCTGCACATTTGTGCTTTTAAACCTTTCTGAATGTCTTGCCCCATTGACTACCATTGAAAGTCCATTAATGTTACTGCAATATGTGTTTGCTTTTACAAACTAAGTCTTTTCTGTAGTAATTGACAACATGCCACAGATGCTGCTTCACTTCCTTTAAGAGCAAACACAACATCTAAGGCAAAAGTGCCTCAGAATGACATTTTCCTGCTCTACATGACACATTTTAGTATGCAAACACAAACTTGGGTTTTATATCAAATGATGAGCATAATTCAGAGAGGCAATATAATGGCCATTTCATTTAAAGGGATAGTTCACCCAAAAAAGAAAATTCTGTCGTCATTTACTCACCCTTATGTTGTTCCAAACCTGTATGAGTTTCTTTCTTCTGTTGAACACAAAAGAAGATATTTTGAAGAATGTTGGTAACCAAACAGTTGATGGTAGCCATTGACTTCCATAGTAGGGAAAAAAAATATTATGGAAGTCGATGGCTACCGTCACCTGTCTGGTTACCAACATTCTTCAAAATATCTTCTTTTGTGTTCAACAGAAGAAACTCATACAGGTTTGGAACAAGTGGTTGAGTAAATGATGACAGAATTTTCATTTTTGGGTGAAATATCCCTTTAATGTGGAAATGGAAGTGTACCTTAGTAGCCACTAAGATCTTAAAGAGGACACATGTCCTTCAATTCCCATCAGTGCCATTGCGATGTACATCACACTAAAGGGTAGCTGACGCGTAACATGTCCACAGCCCTTACCGGTAAATGCTTAGTGCACCATTTGGGACAGGACCATTAAAGAACAAATGTTCCTTGTAGCTTCACAATTAGAGTTAGTTCAACCAAAAATTATAATGTACTTAACCTTCATGTTGTTCCAAACCTCACTGTAAAAAATCAAAAGTTGAGAAAACTTAAAAGTTTTAAGGCAACAAACTTCAGCAGATTTTTGAGTTTTCTCAACTTGTTGTATTCAGGTTATACAACAAAAAGTTGAGAAAACTCAAAAATCTGCTGAAGTTTGTTGCCTTAAACTTTTAAGTTTTCTCAACTTTTAATTTTTTATAGTGCTGTATGACTTTCTTCATTCTCCAGAAATATCTTCCAAAAAAAAAAGATATTTTAAAAAGTCTCACTTCCGCCAACATCACGCATGACCTTTCCAACGTGATTACATAATACGTGGCGCATCGCAGAGCAGTGTAAGATGAGCACTTGAGGTTAAAAAGTATATAATTTTTTTTTTTTTTTTAGAAAATGACCAATCGTTTCGCTAGATAAGACCCTTATTCCTCGGCTGGGATCATGTAGAGCCCTTTGAAGCTGCACTGAAACTGCAATTTGGACCTTCAACCCGCTGAACCTCATCAAAGTTCACTAAATGGAGAAAAATCCTGGAATGTTTTCCTCAAAAACCTTAATTTCTTTTCAACTAAAGAAAGAAAGACAGAAACATCATGGGGGTGACATGGGGGTGAGTAAATTATCAGGAAATTTTAATTCTGAAGTGAACTAATCCTTTAACACTGTAAAACTGCTTGCTTTAAAGCGATCTATTGTATAAAGTGCTATATAAATAAACGTGATGTGACTTGACTGGAGGGCCTTAAAGAAAGTTATACAGGTTTGGAATGACTGAGGGTGAGTTAATAATAACAGAAAATAGCCTCATTTTTGGGAGAATTAGCCCTTTAATTTAAGAAAGATGTTAGGAAAAAACAGCATGTATACAGTAATAATTACAAAAAATTTTTGCAAAATGCTGTTTAAAATAGTTTTAGATGGAGTATAGCATGTCACACCCCAGTACATGTCAACCTCCCAAATGTATTACAAATCAAATACCCATAAGACACAAACCTGCTCTCAAAATAGTTCAGAAGGGCACAGATCAATAAAAATGAGACACCGAAAGATATATAAAATACAGTGGGACACAAAGAGGAGCTGACAGTTATATGATTAACATTGACTGGAGCCGAAGCATCTACACCTCAC
Organism: Mylopharyngodon piceus; assembly: GCA_039654765.1. Classification (NCBI taxonomy): domain Eukaryota; kingdom Metazoa; phylum Chordata; class Actinopteri; order Cypriniformes; family Xenocyprididae; genus Mylopharyngodon; species Mylopharyngodon piceus. Next base: position 35,898,134 of record CM077443.1, on the reverse strand, counting down.
TATAACAAAGCACTGAGGGCTCCCATGGGAGGTTGCATTGGTAAATGAGACGCAGTAAAATAGAAACTTGCCTTGCCAATATATGTGCATGCAAGTGTGGGTGTGTGTTTACTTCAGCACCAATTACAATGCTTCTTGCAGACGCATCTGATATAGAACTGGTGAATAAATAAATATTTAGCACTGTTATAAAATAGCAGAGCAGATGACACTAACGGCAGGGAGAGAATGAGACAGTGACTCTCCAGTCAAATGCAGGATGAGAACAAAGGGTGGGGAAAGAATAGAGCAGACAATGAGAGCTCAACAGATGCAAGTGGAAGAAGAAAGAAGTAAACCGGACATCTGGGCAAATTTACATGTCTTGACAATCCACGCACAAAGAGTTGACTCTTTGTTGACTCGAAAAGAGTAGACAAAAATGTCTCTGAGGCGAGTGTTTAAAAGAGCACTACATTAAAGAAAGAGTTGTTGCTGTCATTGTTTTGCTGTTGTTGGGGAAAAATTAAGGTTTGTTTTAAACTATTACAGTGAACAGAAGGCCATTTAATAGCTATGCTTAAATGTACCCAAATTATCCATTTATAATCAGATTGATGGTTCAATCGGACCGAAAAGCCTTCATGTAAACACCTCAATTAATCTGACTGAACTCGATCTGAATGAAATTTTGATCAGATTGAAAGGGGTGGTGTAGACCTAAAATAATCTGAGCAACAGGAAAAAATGACGCATGTAAACACTTGAATCCTACGAAGCCCCGCACATGACATGCAGGATTTTTTTTTTTAAATCGTGGCCATGAATTAACAATTCGTTCCCATGACTTACTAATACATCAGCATGTTTTACTAATTTGTTTCCTCGTTTTAAGTAAATTGTGCGCACAATATAATAATTCGTTCCCTCAATTTACTAAACCGTTTGTGTCTGCATGACACAAAAGCGCAAATTTGCGAAAAGGGCATGTGTATTATGTGTTCAGTCTATAGGCGCGTAGTGTTTCTTTACAAAGTGACATCGCCAACTACTGGCCTGGCAACAGAATACAGTATTTTTAAAGTCCCCCTGTAGTCAATAATGTTATCCCTTCAAACTCATCTTTGATTACCAAAATGACATATTTAAACGTTTTTCCTTGAAAAAAATTTCTTCATGCCTTAAAATAGCTTGAATGTAACGCTACACCCTTGCCTCATTTAGTATACGCAGTTCAATGAATATGCAAATTAGACCCGCCTCCACTCACTCACACCATTTCAGAGATCCACTCATTGATGATCACACATTGACGTGATTGGTTACAAGGTAGTTTGTGACGTCAGAAACACCAGCGATTTCAAACCGCGGGTTTGAGACTGTCTTTAGATCACTGCAGTTTTACGGAGAAAATACTCCACAGTGGTGTTGACTTATGATTTTGCACATGGTTTGTCTTAAAACATATTAAAAACACCACATAGACATTAAAAACTTGATTTTTACTGCAGGGGGACTTTAAGCATTTTCATTGATCCATGTGAACAGGGATCATTTTGACAACGTTGTCGTCTACTCGAAAAACGCAAAGGAAAAAACTTTTCAGTTTTTAGTGTATTGTTGTCGTGTAAATGTACCCTAAAAAAAATTGTGCATGTAAATATACCTAATGTGGGTTTGGGAACAAGCTATAAAGGGAACAAGCAAATACTCTTAACCTTGGCTGGTAAACACCAATGTGTTGCCATGGAGTCAGTGAATACGCAAAAGGTCACGGTGGGTGGCTGATGGAGGTAAAACCAAAGAAAGCCAGAGACACAAAGAGAAGTGAGCTATTAAAGTGTTAAACAAAGAAGCATGACCACACACACACACACACAGGAACCCTTACATGAGGTGCATTATACAGTAGAAGCATCACTGACGGTTGATGCAGTGACTCACATTTGTATGTCAATACTTAATTTCAACCACCATTATCCACTTTGACCTTTAATTACATGTTTTATACTGAGATGGCTTGTTATTTGACATTTTGCCTTGACTTGTTACTTAACACACGCTCTTCTTCTTTGTGTCATTCCCTCTTTGAAAAAATAGAGATATAAACATATAATATTCTCATTGACAAATGGATAATTCACCCTTCTCCTGGAGTTTGACTGACAGGCGATCTGACCAAATCATAACACTGATATTATGCTCCCCTGTTGCTATCTGCCATTTTGTCCGACAAACAAACCAGACAGTAGAGTTAGTAGATCAATATTGGTCGACTTGTACTTGAAAAATGATGTGTATTGACGTAATTCTGCAGTTGAAACAACATACCTTCTCATGTTCTTTCATGTTTATTTCATGCTATAACTACACAGCAAAACATCCAGTGTTAAATTAACACTTCCAGTGTCACCCGGTGTTTATATAATCCGGTGTGGATTATATAAACACTGGCAATGTTAATTTAACACTAACAGTGTTCATTTAACACTGCAGGTTTTATTGTGTAGTAGTAAAGAGGAAGAGATGATCAGTTCACGTGCTGCTTGAACTGAGGCACTACAGAGATCTGTTATGATATATTAAAGAGCCACGAAAAGGGTATTTATTGAATTTGAATTTCTTTAAAAATAACAAAATTTGAAAGCCAAAAAGTAAGTCTTGTCGGTCGGCGTGTTGTCAGTGTCCTCTTTGCTCTGCAATATATTTTCACTGCATTCTTTCTTTGCATCGTCTCTGTATGAAGATACAGAGCAGAGACTTCGCAGCGAGTTGTGGAGGGAAAACTTCAGATTCAAAATCCCATTATAATCGCATTATGAGTGTTCATGTAAACATACATTGACGTGTGCCGTGAAAGTGCCATGGCTGGTACCAAAAACTTGCCAGATGTAGCAACAGTAACTAAGAAGCGCGGGTCTTTGTGAAGGGTCAATTGACATTTGAACTTTAAAAAAAAATATATATATATAATAATAATACTTTTTTAACAGGAATACATTTTTCAGAAGGCCAAATGTTATATATATTTATTTATATTTAACTTGTTTTTTTTTTAAAATAATCAATTAATTACAAAACAATAATATACAAAAACAAAACAGAACATATTGGATCACAACTGCCCCCATTTGGCAATATTTTCCAGAATTAATGATCCAGATTCATTTACTCTTATTTTCCCTGAGGATATCTGCACTCCTTGGAAGTTTGGCATTAATTATTTCTTTGTACTTGCCTGCATGTCTTTTTCTTTTCTTTGAGGAAAAGCATTTCTCCACACTCTTATATACATGAAAATGGCACGAAATAGCTCCCTAAAGCTTCCCTTCTGTCTTTTAATCCTTTTTTAATTCTTATCATCTTTTTTAATATTTTAGATTAATTTCTCTATTCCAGATCAATTAGAGTAATTATTGAAACATGTATGCCATTGATATGAGCTACCATGTGGCGCTTCTGGCTCATTCATCTTAATACACCAGCAGGCCACCAGCATACATACAACATCCCAGAAAGCAGTGCCAGTGGTAATTCAGTTATCACACACACACACACACACACACACACAGTCACATGCGAGGCTGTTTACCTCCCGTGCCAGATTGTTTCTCAGTTTTCATTAAGTTAAGCATTGAGCGCAGAAGTACGACCTTCACATACGCTTCATCAGAGAAACCCAAAGAGAGAAAGAGAGAGAGCTTTTACAGTGATATACCGCTCCCACCCAAATCACAAATGGTATTATGGAAAGTGGATATAAATATTCAACAGCTGGTTAATGAGAAGCGCATAAATATCATTTACATGGTCAGATATATTAAATGGAAGTGTATCAATACAAGCAGCGAAACTAAAGTGATAAATAATGAAGCATATTTATGCATGAGGGTTTGTTTAGATTCCCATGCAATCATAATTATTAATACAATTTCACTTAAATGTTTGTTTAAAAAATATCAGTAAACTCATACACTGCTGTTAGCAATGACAAAATCTTTTTAAAGATGAACATGTCAAAACTGCCACCACCGATTAAAAAAACATTCTTCACACTTCACTTCACACTGGAATAACAACTGAAAAATAAAAATGAAAGTGTGTGTATGTCATATTCTGTGCATTTGGAGGTTGATGATGTCAGACACAAGATAATTTTTTGTTCTTGGACCAGCAGCACAGAGAGACACATTATTAGTGTTTATATGTGCACTCTACAATTGTTCACTATTGTACTGTGCACTGCACACTACTAAGTGTACAATGTATAGCCTACTGCATATTATTTTTTTAAAAACTTGATAATAGTGACACCCAAAATATTCGAACTTACTTAAAAATGCATGAATCTCATTGCAATGGACAAATTAATTAATGAATTAATTAATTTTTAATTTAATCACATAAAAATTATATGTAAACAATAAGGTACGAGAGGCTGTGCTGTATCGTGAATAAGTCACGGCTGAAGGCCGTTGTTAGGCACGACGCGAAGCTTCAGTCGTGACTTATTCACAATACAGCACTAGCCTCGAGTACCTTATTGCTTTTATAAAATGGTTACCACACAATACAAATGTTAAAGCCAAAAATATGTATCAGTGCAGCTTTCATGAAGTAAACTTTCACTAAAAGCCTTCCTTCCGCCGGTAAAAATAGTCCCTGACCGTGAACAGCAACAGAAGTTACATTATTACGCCATTAGATGGCGGCAAAGACCGTCTTTATGAGTGTGTCAGTCAATAGAAGACTTTTATATTGAAAAGATTGAACACGGAACACGGAAAAGTTATGAACACGGAACAAGACACAACTGACAAATGTTTTGACTAGTGCTGTCAGTCATGGGAAAACCCCTTAATTGTTAAAAGGACAAGATAATACATCGGACATTTAAACAGATTTTTTATTATGAACATACGACTGACCTGAAGGAAAATGCTAAATCTGAATGCAGATAATAAACTCGCTCACTCGATCTCTTTCTCACAGTACTCTTCTACATAATACAGGAACAATATCAATTGAGAACAAACAGTTTACGTTGCTAAGAGTGGTTGCTAAGGGTGTTGTGTAGTGATACACAGAACCGCTGGGTGAAGCGATCATAGCCGTGTTTTATCATGAATAAAACAACTATTGACCAATCAGAATCAAGGAATTAACCGTTTTATAAATATGTGATGTTGTGAATATGAGAGTGAGGAAGGAACTTTTAGGTTTATGTTCAGTGTTGTGCAAGTTACTTCCAAACTGTAATACATTATAGATTACTTGTTACTGTTATTTAAAAGTAATTCTTTACCTTACAATATTACTATCTCAGAATTGTAATGCGTTACATTACTCCTGTATTACTTTTGAGTTACTTTCACCAAAATAACTACAGAAGTAGAACTTAACTGCAGAGCATTTTACATCCAGTAAAGGGCGATATGATGTAGCATAATGACTGTGGGCTATCCAGGCTACTAACAATATAGCTTATGTTTGGCAAAGTGAAGGCTCAAGACAATGCAAGAAAGGATGACAGACAGAATCACAAACGATCCAAGTCTGTTAAAAGTATGATAGAGGTATAAAGTGATTATCTGACAAACTCGAAGTAATGCGCATACGTCCATCTCACAATTGTACAGTCTTCTTCTGCCATCTTCACCCATTAGCCGCTTTTCCACTGGCCAGCGCAAGCACAAAGGCCGAAATCATGCCGCGTTTCCACTGTCGGGCCAGTAGCCTCGCGGCACTCCTGTAAAACCCGCCCTAAACAGCCTTCACTGGACTACGTCACACAATACAAAGTTATACCAGCGAGAGGGAGATGAATGAAATAAATCGCTAAACAAATATATCAGAAGCTGTCATTTAGTCTTTATTTACAAACTTGGACACCACACACGGCTATTGACTGACCACGAACAGGAAATAGAGCTTACTTGCGGCATTTTTCTTTCATTAAAGTCCACTTTCTAATAAAAATTTCCTGATAATTTACTCACCCCCATATCATCCAAGATGTCCACGTCCTTATAGTGGACTTCAATTGGCCCCAAACGGTTAAAGGTCAAAATTACAGTTTCAGTGCAGCTTCAAGGGGCTTTAAACAATACCAGACGAGGAATATGGGTCTTATCTAGCGAAACAATCGGTCATTTTCTTAAAAAAATGAAAATGTATATGCTTTGTAGACACAAATGATCGCATCACAAGTGCTTCCACTTGTGCTTCCATAATTCTTCAAAAAGCTTACGCTGAATGCCTACGCCTTCCCTATTCAACTTACGCGGCACCAGTTCTGTTTTTTCCATAAGTTTAATAGGGAAGGCGTAGGACATTCAGCATAAGCTTTTTGAAGAATACGGAATCGTGGTCTGGTGGAAGCACTTGTGATGAGATAATTTGTGTCTATAAAGCATATACATTTTCATTTTTTTAAGAAAATGACCGATCGTTTCGCTAGATAAGACCCTTATTCCTCGTCTATCGTTTAAAGCCCTTTGAAGCTGCACTGAAACTGTAATTTTCCACCTTCAACCATTTGGGGCCAATTGAAATCCACTATAAGGAGAATAACCCTGGAATGTTTTCATCAAAAACCTTAATTTCTTTTCGACTGAAGAAAGAAGGACATGGACATCTTGGATGACATGGGGGTGAGTAAATTATCAGGACATTTTTATTAGAAAGTGGACTAATCCTTTAATGTCTCGCAGTCTTGCTGGGTTTTTTTTGACAGAACAATTACAACAATTTTTTTGAGAGAACAATTCAATTTTGGGCTAAAAGTGTGTTGTAACGCAAGCGTTACTGAACATGTACCGAGTAAAATATTACTGAAAATTGATTAGTAATGCCTTACACAAAAAGTAATACGTTACTGTAATGCATTACTTTTGTAACGCGTTATTCCCAACACTGTTTATGTTGTGTGACAAGTTAACAGAGGGATGATAGATGAATGAAAAAATAAGATCCTATCAAACAATACTAATGACAACATCAGGTACGAGAGATCCCTGACAGCTCATCACCTTTAGCACTGGAAGAACATCTGGACTGTCAGTGTGTGCAGAGACACAAGACATGTTTTCACCCACAGACAGATGCTTAAACAACAAGAACATGTGTCTGTATATTACACATACAATGAACAAGAGGTCTAGAAAGCAAATGCATCTCCATATGCACATGAACACGAACCCGTGGCTGTCAGAGAAAGTGTGTGTACACACTGTGACCGTGAACATAAATTGAGGAGCAGCTGTGGAATTAATGTTGCATATCTGAAAGGACAAAGAAAGGGACACCAGACAGATAGAGAGAGAGAGAGAAGAATACATAAAGGAAGGAGAATTCACTAAAACTGCATGTGGCCGCTGATAGCGTCGTTTACTTGCACATGCTTCCTTTTCTGTTTCACTGAAGGAATTATGCAAATTAGATAATGGTGCAAACATTGTGTTAAACGCAATTTTCACTGCACATTTCACATCGGTTCTGAGTGCTCAGTTGTGAAGGATGCAGCAGACTACCACAGTCTGACGTATTTCACTAGGACAGTAGTGTTTCCAAACATATCGATAAAAAAATATAAGAAACAGTTTCAATACCCACTTTCCCCATTGATAGGTTGATATCAGCTGCGATTTCTCACTCTCTCTTCTCACTGACAGCGAGTTGACACACATAACTACATATAAGTACACTGCTCAAAAAAATTAAAGGAACACTTTGAAAACGCATCAGATCTCAATGGGGGAAAATATCATGCTGGATATCTATACTGATATGGACTGGGTAATGTGTTAGTAATAAAAGGATGCCACATCGTTTGATGGAAATGAAAATTATCAACCTACAGAGGACTGAATTCAAAGACACCCCGAAAAATCAAAGTGAAAAAATGATGCAGCAGGCTAGTCCATTTTGCTGAAATTTCACTGCAGCAACTCAAAATGGTACTCAGTAGTTTGTACGGCCCCCACGTGCTTGTATGCATGCCTGACAACATCGGGGTATGCTCCTAATGAGACGACGGATGGTTTTTCCTCCCAGATCTGGACCAGGGAATCACTGAACTGGTGGCTGGTGGCATCGGATGGACCGAAACATAATGTCCCAGGGGTGTTCTATTGGATTTAGGTCAGGCGAGCGTGGGGGCCATTCAATGGTATCAATTCCTTCATCCTCCAGGAACTGCATGCATACTCTCGCCACATGAGGCCGGGCATTGTCGTGCACCAGGAGGAACCCAGGACCCACTGCACCAGCGTAGGGTCTGACAATGGGTCCAAGGATTTCATCCCGATACCTAATGGCAGTCAGGGTTCCACTGTCTAGCCTGTAGAAGTCTGTGTGTCCCTCCATGGATATGCCTCCCCAGACCATCACTGACCCACCACCAAACCAGTCATGCTGAACGATGTTACAGGCAGCATAACATTCTCCACGGCTTCTCCAGACCCTTTCACGTCTGTCACATGCGCTCAGGATGAACCTGCTCTCATCTGTGAAAAGCACAGGGCGCCAGTGGCGGACCTGCCAATTCTGGTGTTTAATGCCAATCGAGCTCCACAGTGCCGGGCAGTGAGCACAGGGCCCACTAGAGGACGTCGGGCCCTAAGGCCACCCTCATGAAGTCTGTTTCTGATTGTTTGGTCAGAGACATTCACACCAGTGGCCTGCTGGAGGTCATTTTGTAGGGCTCTGGCAGTGCTCATCCTGTTCCTCCTTGCACAAAGGAGCAGATACCGGTCCTGCTGATGGGTTAAGGACCTTCTACGGCCCTGTCCAGCTCTCCTAGAGTAACTGCCTGTCTCCTGGAATCTCCTCCATGCTCTTGAGACTGTGCTGGGAGACACAGCAAACCTTCTGGCAATGGCACGTATTGATGTGCCAGCCTGGAGGAGTTGGACTGCCTGTGCAACCTCTGTAGGGTTCAGCACCTCATGCTACCAGTAGTGACACTGACCCTAGCCAAATGCAAAACTAGTGAAAAACAGTCAGAAAAGATGAGTAGGGAAAAAATGTCAGTGGCCTCCACCTGTAAAATCATTCTTGTTTTGGGGGTCGTCTCATTGTTGCCCATCTAGTGCACCTGTTGTTAAATTCATTAACACCAAAGCAGCTGAAACTGATTAACAACCCCCTCTGCTACTTAACTGACCAGATCAATATCCCAGGAGTTTAACTGACTTGCTATTCTCTGATTAAAAAGTGTTCCTTTATTTTTTTTGAGCAGTGTATATAGTCTGTTGCACTGAGTGTTTCAGAGCAACAACATGTGGCAGTTACAGTTTTTCACATTTGTATAATCTCCAACATTTTTTGTGGACAGATGATTTCAACATTTAACTCAGATTAGAAGCGTCTGTAAATCTGTTGTCATAGAAAATTAAAGCCTCCCTGCAGTTTTCCATCAAAATAAAAGCTTGAGAGTTATATAATCCACCTCATAGCTATTGGGGCTGAGGAATCTTAGTTTCAATTGATAAGAAAATACTTTGATGATAGTCAAAAGTAAATTAACTATGATACTGTTCAAATTTATGTTTCAATTTTCCCCCGTTGTATCAAAAATTGTATCAAATATTGGTATTTTTCAATGTATAAATTCCAGTATTGTGATAACTGCAATTCATTGTTTGCAAAGACCTCATGAAATCACAACAAGGTCATCTATATGCTATCACACCATATATCTTCTTGTTTTACAAATATACGGATATGAATTTATTACATACAGATTTAAAATCTACAGTCTCACTCTTCCAGCTAAACAGACCCAAGAAAAATCATGATGTCAAAAACTTTGTCCAGTCAGATGCTTTCAGGAATAACAATGTCCCTCCTGCTTTAATTGGACTGCAGGTGAAAGCACTGAAATCCTGTTCACAAAATGGCTGTTAAAACTGTTTAGTAAATTTGCCCCAGAAAGAAAGAGAACAGAAAATATCAAACTCATCCTCAATTAAAGATGAATGCAGGAAGCAGTCTCTCTCCCTCTCTCTAAAGAGGATGAACTGTGTGAACTCTTGATGGGCTGCTCCCCCACAGATATATCATGGGGCTTCATTTCTTCAGCTGCAGGACCCTCATGTTGACAGATACTAACAATAAACACAGTAACAGCACTCAAAAAGCTTTCATAAAGAGGATAGGCCAACTGCAGAGAGAGAGAACATAATACACTACATTTTTTCCATTTTCTGAAGAAAACATAAATGGTACTTTCCCATGCAAAGCTCTTTAATTTTACATAGCCAGACTTTTGACAATAGCATAAAGTCTGGTCACATTAAACTTTATTCTGGCCATAAAATTCCCACTTAGACAGGAACAGACCATCTGATTATCTGATCATGTAAAGCGACCAATCAGAGATTGTTTTGTTATTGTGTGTGCCGTTTACTGTTCGTCATATCTGAAATTTATTACGATAGTAAAAAGCATGAAAAACAATTATGTGAATGGTTGTACCCTCAAAAATGAGTATATAGATGGTATGATCAGAATTTGGGTCCATCCAGAGTAAAAAGTGCTGATTATTTTACAGACATTGCTGAGTAAAAATGAGTAAAATGTATATAGACAGTATGATCAGAATTTGGGTCCGTCCAGAGTAAAAATAACTGATTATTTCATAGACATTGCTACTGTAGTTGGATATCTAGTTTACTTGCCACTAAGCCCTCTTGAAAAAGAAGTGTGGAGATTTTCCAGGGAGGAGATGAAGGAGTAAGGAGCCATAGTGTGACCCAGAGCAGTGCCAAGACAAAGATCCACGGTGGAACCGATGGAGGGAGGAGCCAGGGTGGAGCCAGGAGCCTGACTGACTGAGGTGGAGTTGGGAGAGGTAGAGACCCAGGCAGAGCCGAGGAGACAAAGACCCAGGGTGACACTGATGGACTGGAGGGGCGAGGCAGAACCGCAGGCTCGAGGGACCGAGGTGGAGACAGGGGCGAGGCAGACCAGGGTGAAGCCGATGGGAGTGAGGGCAACGGTGGAGCCGGAGGGAAGGAAGAGCCGGTGGAGCCGAAGGGGTGGAGGGACAAGGCGTAGCTGGAGGACCGAAGTCCTTGGTGCAACCAGGGTGATGGCTGACCAAGGCGAAGACGGAGGGACAAGGGAGCCTGGTGGAACCTCAGGGATGATGGACCACGGTGGAGCCGAGGGAGCATAGAGCCAAGGTGGAACCGATGGGTCGACAGGCAGAGGGCTCGGAGGCCCAATGTTGAGCTAGGGAAGCGACACACCATGGCGGAGCTGGAGACCTGGAAGCCCAAGGGGGATCCAAACAGCTGGACAGAACCACTAAAGGAGATTCCGAGGGGCTAAAGGGAACCAGTGAAGATGGGGCAGCGGAACTGGATGGCCTTGGCAGAGGAGGAGGGAGAGGGAGGCTGGGCTGGACCATCCACGCCGAAGAAGACCTGAAGCTGGGCAGAACCAGCAGCAACAAAGACGACTTGGGATTGGGCTGATTCAATGGCGATGAAGGTGACTTGGAGCTGGGTTGAACCACCGACAATGAAGACAATTTGGGACTGGGCTGAACCAGCAGTAACAAAGACGACTTGGGACTGGATGGGACCAGTGGTGGAGACGAGGCTTGAAAGTAGGAGGGAATCAGGGAATCAAGGAGTTTACATGAGGAGGAACAGACTTCAAGGACATGAGGATGAGTGGAACTCTGCTCCATGATGTCCAACTCCACCAGCACTCCCTCAGGGATGAACATAGATACCAGCTCACACACCTGGGCAGACTTGGCAGGCTTGGGCTCTGGGTTTGCGGTGGGCTCTGGTTCATTGTCCATGAATGTACAAAATGCAGGTTCGGGCTCCGGGATGAGCAATGGCTGAGGCTTGGGCTCCTGGAACTACATTGGGGCCAGCTCACACACCTGGTCAGACTCGGCTAGCTTTGGCTCTGGGTCTGCAGTGGGCTCTGGCTTTGGGTCCTTGGCAGCCATTGGCACTGGCTCTGGGTTCGTGGCAGGCGTGAGGAGGAGTGAGGAAGGACTAGGGATGGAGGGATGTAATGTCACAATCTTGTCTTGTTTAGTTTAATTACTTTCCTGTTTAGTGTGCAATATGCATCAGATGATCAATGAACATACTGACATATTGTTTAAATTATTAACTCAAATTATGAGCAAGTGCATTAGCAAGCATTGCTAATTACATAACATATCTTTACAGAATAAGGTAATTCATTTCACATCATCAATTCATGTACAGCACTCAGTACAGAAAACTTGACTTTACATGATTTGCTTTGCAGTGATTGAAGCAGCAATTTGCAAATGTCACACAATCTGTCAAAAAGCACTTTAAAATTCCTATGTGGATGAGTTATGAGCTGTGTCTGAGATTGGGACATGAACCCAGACTCAGAAGCCTGATGGAGAGTGGCACAGCTATGAAGAAACCAGCTGTTTAACTGGCTTAGTTAATTGCTTATCGGGACTTGCTGGGGGCAGATTTTTTTTGTGTTTTTTATGAAATAAAACTGTTGTGTATGATTTTGGACATTTATAGAGACACTGTAGTCCACCCAAGAAAGAAAGAAAAAATCTGTCATCATTCAAGCACCCTCATGTCATTCCAAACCTGTATGACTTTCTTACTTCTGTCAAAGACAGAAGGAGATATTTTTCAGAATGTCCAAGCTGCTTTTTTCTATACAACAAAAGTAAATGGGGATTTGAATTCCCTCCAAAACATAAAAAAGCATAATAAAATATCCAAAAAGCATGCCATATGACATGTGAGCTATATTCCATGTCTTCTATGACAGTTTTGTGAAATCATTATGAATTGAGTGAATTGAGTCCTATTATGCTTTTTTTTTTTTTTTTTTTTACATTTTCAAATTTCTCAAGTTACAAAGCACAAAGTCCACACCAAAAGGAGTTATTGTCTATATCAGCGTGCACTTTTTTTCTGAACTCCTTGAAATGACTTGATTGTAGTCTCTGTAGTTTTTTCCCAGGATCGTACATTACAATATTCCTCATGTAAATAATTTCCGCCTAAGGCATACACAAATTGGGATGAGGCCTGGTTGAGTTGTGTTAGTAGTGTGCTGAAACTCACGGTTATGGTAAGGGTGTGACATTTCCCAAACACGCTTGAAGTGGGTGACCAATCACAACACACTGGTCCAGCCGACAAATCACAGGACATTGCGCTTTTCGGAAGTAGGGGCTTCATTGAGACAGGAACTAAACAGAGTGTTACTGACAGACTGGGAAGGGAGGTGCTGCAATAATATAAAATATGTGAAAAATAATATTTTTTGAACATTCAAGCATGAAAACCTATTCTAGTAGACCCCCAAAACAAAATCAACACTTTGAAAAAGGGCATTATAGGTCTACTTAAAGAAAACATGAAATTAAAATGATCTGTTACTTAATGTAAAATTGTAACATTTTACTTTTTTAATTGTTCTCTAACATTTAATCATGTAGCAACTTGCTCTTCCTCTGAAATGACTTTCCTTTTCTACTGATGTCCCTCAGGGCTCTTAGATAATGGTAGTCAATAATGTTGAGTATCCTGTTTCACTCGAAAATATGTCACATTAGGGAAGTAAAATGGGATGCAAACGACAATCCACATTGACTTCAGCACCAATTTACACATAGTATAGCTCTGTGAGAAAATCTTTCCTTATAAAAGTATTGATTTGCCAATGAGATAATTGGTTTTTAATGCAGAGTGTCTCAAAAGGTCTGAGAGAATAAAGCCTTTGCTGGACAACAAGATATTCAGTGATCAATGTTTCTCATAGTTGCTCATCCATCATAGCCCTGTCAGCTCTAACAAGGTCATTAACATAATCACACTCTGAGCATTGTGGCCAGTCATCCCAATTACGTCCAATCACTGCAGCTTCCCTGACTGATTGAACCTCTGCAGAACCTCGGAAGAACATTTGGATGCATCTGTAAGTGCACTGATGAGGATCTCCATTTGCTTGAACAAGCTAATGGTGGTCAATCTTCATGTCTCAAGGGCAGGACAATACAATGTCCACCATTCTGTGAGTCAATTAAATTACATTTTTGCTTGGATGCGTTGTCACCTAAAGCATTTCACACCCTGCAGGCGAAGAGAGTGAATGATAGCTGATGAAGGAGTTAAACATCTCTCTCCTTCATCTTCTCATGCTATCTCTCCTTTCCTCCGATAGATGAATGAAGCACCATCCATCCGTTTATTCTTCTTTATTACGCACTCTCTCCATCTGGATCACTGCCAGGTTCATGACCATGGGAGGGGAGGTAATTCTGTCTCATTACTATATGGATGTACCATCATTTATCTTTTTTGGGGGAAACAATCATACTGAAACTGAAACAAACACAGTATTCACACACAAAAGAATCTAGTTTACAAAAGTCAGAAATAATGTAGTGTTAAGAAAACAGAAAAAAAAAAAAAAAAAAAAAAATTCCAACTGAATGCTTCTCAAGAATCCTGTCTCAATGAAGCCCCTCCTACCGAAAAGCACAATGTCCTGTGATTGGTCGGCTGGACCAATGATCATACAGCAATGAGATTAAATGGAGAAAAAACAAGACATTTACTTTTCTCTGAATTTTCTCCAGAGAAAGAAACACTAGTGATCGCACATAACAAAAACAAAGCAAAACATAACATAACACAAAAAAACATAACAATCTAACATAATAAAACACAAAACAAAGCATAACACAAAACATAAAAACAAAACGAAAACTAAAGCAAAACAAAAACAAAACAAAACTTAACAATATAACACAACAAAACACAAAACAAAAATCAAAGCACAAAACATCACAACACACACACACAAGCAAAACACAAAACAAAACACTGAGAATGTTTTAAAATACCAATTTCAGTTGGATGAACTTTATGTCTCCTGACTGAATTCTGAAACCTTTTGTGTTTCTCTGTGTACTAAATGATCAGATTCTGCTGTGCTGGCTGCCTTCACATAATCACTTCCCACATCTACTGTCAATACTGTGTGTGTGTGTGTGTGTGTGTGTGGCTGCTCTTCTTTCCAAGCTTGATAATACCTGTCATCATACATGACAGAACATCTGCATTAAAGCGTTCAGCCTCTAAATTGATCAAATGAAATGATTCATTAATGTCAGTGCTGTGGAGAGATGGATATGAGCAGACCTCTACTCAAGATGATGACTGCGACCTCTGCCTTGGCCTCCTCAGGAATCAATGAGCGGTCTCGCCTCAACACTTTACATAATGTTTTAAATCATCTCTGTCTGTCTCACAGGATGCGTGAAATCAATACTCAATACCCAGATATAACATAAATGAATGTGCATGTGTATGACAGTGTGTGTGTGCTGAAGTATAGTTCATTTACTAATGGTAGTTTTATTTTAACTCATTATTCATCATTCCACAGCACACAAAGCTCTACTGCAGTCTTGTGTCAAAGAAACCAGAATGGCATACTATTATTCTGCTCACACTGTTGCAGTGTGTATACTGTCTACAGTATGCTAACTTTCTGTATGCATGGAATATGCAGATGACTTTCTGCAAATGTGCATTGTACTACCAGAGATATTAGATACTGTATACCACAATGCAATGCATTCAACCATTCCAGTGTGATAAATTAGACGAAAGCAACATCAACTGGAATTTTATAACATTCCTTTCCTGGTTCTTTGGTTGGACTGCTAAGTTCAGGCATGTTTAGCACAACATTGCATTTAACATGCAAATATGCTGCAATGTAATGAGGCATGTCAGCATACTACTGTTTCAAATGTTTTTTTGTTACACACCAGGGCTGTAACCACCTTAGACACTGAGGGGAGGATATTCTTGATGCTGCTCTGCTGCACTCTATTACACACTTTTCTGTTTGTTTTTAGGATGACAACAAGTTTTAAAAGTTATATTTTTAGGCTGGTCTGCCTCAGCGGTCTAACAGCGCTCATCAATGCCAACATGATTGAGACGGCCAATCAAATCAAAAGAGGCAAGGCTTACTGTTCACAGAAGACTAGTGCGAATTCCAACATGACACTTTAGTTTTACTACAGAAAGAGTGCATGGTGAGATGCAAATAGCTAAACATTTAATATTTGACAACTGTTTTACGATAGAAATGTTCAAAGCTGACAGTAATATCCAGTGATGCAAACGATTTAACTTTATTAAATGTTGCCATTTTTAATTTAAAGGGGACCTATTATGCAAAATTCACTTTACATGGAGTTTGACCATAAATGTGTGTTGGCAGTGTGTGTACACAGCCACCCCATAATGATAAAAATCCACCCACTCCTTTTTTTAATCCCCATAAATCATAAGCAGTGTCTCAGAACAAGCCATTTGCAGATTATACCTTTTGTGACATCACAAACTGCCTAAGCCCCGCCCACGGCGGCTGACGGACTTTGCCATATTAGCATAGACCCCGCCCTGAGCAAGCTGAGCCATTTTCTCTAAGGTGGAGCAGCTGTAGTGACAATAATGTCTCATTAGCGATTGAGGTGTTTTGTTGTCGGATGTAAGAGTGAACATAACAGTCTTCATTTACTCCCGACATCAGGACCACTGAAGACGCAGTGGATAAGTTTTATTTTTGAAGGGAATGCGCCCCCATATACCTAACTTCGTTTATGTCTGCGCGAATAATTTTACACCAGACACCAGGACAATACAAAACAGGTTTTGCTAAAAAGTTGTTACTCAAGGATGGATCAGTACAAACTGTTCGTGATCCTACTTATAGTCTCCGGAGTGATACTGGATACGGCATAATGATAAGGGAGAGCACGCACTTTATTACAGTTCATCAGAGTTGTAAAGTTTACCAGTTTATTAAGCATCCCCTGAAAAGGCATAAGTTCTGTATATATTTGTTTACTGTTAGTTGTAATGAGTGTTTTTGTGTAATTCGCTGTGTATGTTGATGATAATGCAAGGGAGAGAGATACAGTAGTTTATGGATATGACTTTAATGCGCACTTTTGTAGTGTGTTTTATTCAGCTCTTACAGTGATTTTCTGGAGTGAAACGGACGTTTCATCTTTTGTTTTGAAGTACAATAAACTTCATAAAACTCGTCAGTAAAGTATTGGCCATCATTCGGACAGGGTCCGCTACAACAGGCTTGTACTAATAGTGGATAAAAGCAAGATGACAACATAAGTTATAACCGTAATTAAACTAAACTATACCTGTTCTATCTCCATGCAGCATATATTCTCTGGCTCTGTAGGCATCATTGTCCGACTCCGGTTCAAACTGAACACCACTACTGACAGTTTCTAACATTTTCAGTGCGTGAGATTGTCCTGTTTTGTTGTTGTCGAGATTGAGGACAAAAGAGACTTTGTTATATACTACAAAATTAAACCTTTATTTATACATTCATTCATTCATTTTTATGTTCTCGAATTATTTTAAAATGGACATGTTTTTATTTATTTCTTTTTTATTATGTCTATGAAAACACTTTGAATTACCATTGTGCATGAAATGTGCTATTTAAAAAAAATATTACTCCTAAAATTTCCTATTATTTAAAAAAAATAAAATAGTATGTCTAGATGTAAGCAGTATGTGATTTTGAGTATTTTTTTACACTTCATATAAAAACATCTCAACTAAAAATAATAATGAGTCAATATTAATGAGACTCAAATAATGAGTCAAGAATTAGAAGTTAAAAATCACAGTTCACAGTTCGATTAAACGGTCAAAGCACATTGCATTCTGGGATACAGTACTGCTTACAGAATTCCAGGTTTTCTTTAATAGAGAAAATAAATAGTGCAAAATATACATACTGTACTTCTCTGTATGGAGCTATTACAATGCAGGTCTTTATGACTGATGGCTTCATTCTCATCTCTCTTATGGTCACACGAGTGTTAATATTGACATATGAGACATTGACGTACCTGCTAATCTTTGCTCCTCTCCTCTACTCCCTCTCATTTCTCTCCTCTCTCTCTTGGCTGCTTATAAGAGGAAATACATGTTGCATTTCTCAATTTTCTGTGCAGCAATATTCAGTCTCTATCTCACAGACACACAAGGACAACCTGTGCTTGATTAATTCAGCTTGAAACGTGTGAGTGGGTCTATCAACACAGTCCAGATGTTCCACAGAACCTTTGTTTTGCCCGTCGCACACATACAAACATATAACAACACCTGCTTCCATCAATTCACGGGATGGTGCCGTTATTAAAAATTAAAGGGTGCTGTTTTTCACCCCTTTATCTTTTTCTTGCACTCTGCTCTCTGAGACTATCACTGTGATATAAAGAAAGCTGATGTACCAATCCCAGACACAAAGATAACATCAGAGTCTGTGAGGAGAACATCAGAGGAAAGCTACACACACACACACACACACACACGAGTGTGATACTAACAGACTGTAGGTAAGTCATCGCCAGGTGTTGGTGTGGTCGCACTGAAATCAATTACATCTCTGTCTTTTTCAATATTCAGTGTTCAAAGAAGCTTTACTGGCATGATAAACAAGTTTTACCATGCCAAAGCATTCATAAACATTACATACACACACATTAAAGAAACAGGAAAGAAAACTGGCAGCTGTGGGTGCCAGAATTTCATCAAAAATTGATATGTTTCCATCCACCTATTGTTATGCAAATTGTGGGATATTGCATTAAAAACACTTTATGGAAATGCCAATATGTGCATAAATTCTAGAAATATGCGTATGCACTCAACTGAGGTGGATATTTTTTTATTCAAACGGAAGACATAAACTGATGGAATCACATTTACTGAATAAATCTCTTGACGTGTAACAAAAAACTCACATGACATTGCCTCAGCAGTGGATGTGACTGGATAACTGCACTAACCAGCAGACCAATTTTACTGCACCGTTTCACGTTCCCAAACACTAGGCATCCGCCTCTGAATGCAAGATAACATGACGCTGTCTGCACGCTTTGAGGCGCAAGTCATTTATGATGTACAATAATAGAGCCACAGTGGCTTTCCTGATTCCAGCAACTTCCATTTTAATTACTGATATTTTGCACCAATTTCCCAGGAAGTGGCGATTTTGTTCTCGGAAACGGCTCGTTATTCGCAAATGTTTTATGCGATATTCCGATTTTGCGCTCAAGTTAAAGGGATAGTTTACCCAAAAATGAAAACTATCCCATGATTTACTCACCCTCAAGCCATCCTTCGCTTCAGAATACCTTTATTAACCCCCTGGAGTCGTATGGATCACTTTTTTTATGGATGGATGCATTATTTTTTACTTCAAAATGCGGCCCTCCATTCACAACCATTATAAACCTGGGAGGACTAAAGATATTTTTAAATATATCTCCGATTGTGTTCGTCTGAAAGAAGATAGTCATGTACACCTAGGATGGCTTGAGGGTGAGTAAATCATGGGATAATTTTCATTTTTGGGTGAACTATCTCTTTAAATTCACAGCTTTCAATGGAAACGTAGCAATTGTTTCAGGTATTACGGGATGGCATATTTGTGCCTGTATATTTATAACCCTATAACTTATAACCGTATTTCATTGAGTGATATAACGTGTATATATACCTGAAATCTTGAACTACCAAAATCTACTTTTACCTTCAAATGTACTGAAAACCACCATGATAATACAGGTGGTAAAACAGAAAGTCACATGATGAATCATGTTTCATCACAAGTGGCCTTTTTACATGTTTTTATTTTATTCTTACTTATGTAAAGCATATTAAACTACCCTTGAGCATGTGCTATTTAAAATATGTGTAGCTGTAAGCAGTATGTATGTAAATAATGCAATAAACATTAACTGAATCACAGAAAATGATAACACCCTAATGTACAAAAGTTAGAAGAAACAAAATTATTTACATAAAATATTTCATTTGTCATGTGTCACACAGGGACTTCCGGGAATGTCCTTTTACTGTTTTTCACTGTAAATTAAAATTATATGGTAACATTTACATTTACAGTTTTTCACTCTATGTAGTAAGGTATCTTACATTTAATTAACAGACTTTTACTGTAGCATTTTTACAGTTTTTGTGTCAAAATTTGCATATCTGTACATCATCCAGACTTTAATGAGATTTACTAAGCAGGTCTGAACTTACACTAGACCAATCAGATAGGGATTGAAAAATCAGAATTTGCACAACCTTGTCTGGTTTTCCATGCAGTATAAAAAAGAGCCATAGCCAACAAGCCTTTCTGCATCTGTTCCTTTATATTCAGTTCATTCTAACCTTTGGACCCTTTTAAAATACTACTCTTCCCTTCTATATTTCTATATTCTCTCTTGCGATCTCGAACCGTAGAGAAAATGAACAAGAGTAAGAGTACAGTGGATGGTTCAGAATACTCTAATCACATGTGTCCATTTTATGGTCAAGCAGGAACAAAAGGGGGTCAGGGGGTACAGACATAGATTTAGTATCCCATAAAGTCTGCTGCACAGTAGTTAGCTAGTGTGAATTATTAGTTCAGTCAGAATGGGACACCAGCGCCTCCCAGTACCACATCAACCCATTACTTACTGTAACTGTGATCAAATATCTTGTACACACTGCGGTATTAAAACCATTCCTGCACAGACACACTAACATTAAAGTCATTTTTCTTTGGTAGGGTTATTTCACACTTGTTTGGAGTAACTGTGTTGAAAAGGGGCCCAGTGTAGTTATCAGGTAGATCAGCAATCATATGTTTACAGAGGAAAAAGAGCACCCGGTTAACTGGTTATAACAAGTTTTCAATGGCTAGAAATGAACTCTCTCTGAGAAAATAATAGTACATTGGTGGTTTATACTGTAGAAAGACTTTAAATTAGTGCTGTCAAATGATTAATCGTGATTAATCGCATCTAAAATAATATGTGTGTGTACTGTGTATATTTATTATGTATATATAAATACACACACATGCATGTATATATTTAACAAAAATATAATATATTTATATATAAAATATTTATATTTATCTATAATATAAATTATATATAAATATATTTATATACATGTATACATGTAAATATTTCTTAAATATATATATGTATGTATGTGTATTTATATATACATAATAAATATACACAGCACACACACATATATTATGTAAACACAAACTTTTATTTTGGATGCGATTAATCGTGATTAATCGTTTGACAGCACTACTTTAAATTGAATTTAATACTTTAATTTAATTACAATATATTTATTTAACTTTCATTATTAAGTAAAATCAAAATAGTGTCAATATTATAACCTGCACAAATTCATTACATTTTTCGATTACGTTTGTATTATGTCTATGTAAAGCACATTTAATTAGCATTGTGCATGAAAAAAAACTTGCCTTATTTCTATTATTTTAAAAAATAGTATGTGTACAGTAGCTGTAAGCAGTATGTGTTTTGAGTATATATATATATATATATATATATATATATATATCTCAGTGGCAAGCGGTGACTTTTTTAACCGGGTATGCTGGGTGGTGCGTCATGTAAAAAAATGTGGCCGATGCAGTTTGAATGGGTTCATAGCTAATATGCGAGACGCTCGAGTTCTCAGTGTTAGTTTACTCATTTGCTTGCTCATGACAAATAGCAACACAGCGAAAAGTATTTCTAATATGTTGGACCTTTTATTGAGAGTAGCCCATATTTACCTGTTGAGACGTGCCTTCACAAGCACCTGTAAGAGCTTTTGTGATGTTTGAGTCGACGGAGGCGCGACATGCGAAAGGTGCGTTTGCAAAATATGCTGTATTTTTGCAATCCGCTAGGTGGCGCTAGTGTCACACAAACAACATACTTCACCTTTAAACATATCAGTTTAGGACACAGATCTAAATCAGACACGACAAATAAAAAACACCGTGGCGTCAATTTAAATGTATGCCAGAAGTACTTTTTAAATTAATAATTAAAAATAAGTATAACATAATTAGTATTAGCAGCCTATTATAAGTAAAAAATAAAATGTAATTATAATAAATATAAGTAGGCTATAATAAATAAATATATCAGTATTCTTTAAAAAATAAGTTGAAATTATGCAAACTGATGACTTTAACAAACGCAAAGGCTATCGATTAACATGCTTTGATAGTTACAGTAGGACTGTCTTAAACAATTTATAAGTTTTCATAAAAAATAAAAAAAAAATCCCTATGGAGAAAATGAAATACTATGAAAATAGTTTTAGTTATGATTTTTTTTTCCCCATTTGGCTAAGTCTAGTTAGTTTTGTATCAAATACAATGTGATTTTCGGTGATCGAGATCTGGCAGCAGCTCATTTTTCCTCTTGGGCGAGCGATCTGCTCACAGCTTATCCTGCCATGCAATACGCCATAGGCCAGCAAACCAATGAGAACACGGGACAATGATGACGTTCCATAACAAAAGCGCGAAGTCGCAAAAGCTGCTGTAGATCAGCTTACCTGGAAGTCTCCGTAACTGGCAGATTTAAAGAAAATTTCTGTCGTTTGGCAAATAAATAAATTACGGACAGTTACATACGCATTACCAATCATGTAGGCTTTATGGTACACCTCAAACAAGGGATTTAATAGTAATTTATAATGTTATTATTAATTGCCGAGTCTACGAATGGCTTGGGTATGCAGAGCATTCGCAGCTTATACGGACCGCACGCCACTGACATATATATATATATATATATATATATATATATGACTTATTCACGATACAGCACTAGCCTCGAGTACCTTATTGCTTTTATAAAACGGTTACCACACAATACAAATATTAAAGCAAAAATATGCATCAATGCAACTTTCATAAAGTAAACTTTCACTAAAAGCCTTCCTTCCGCCAGAAAAAATAGTCCCTGACCGTGAACAGCAACAGAAGTTACATTATTACGCCATTAGATGGCGGCAAAGACTGTCTTTCAGTCAGTCAGTCAGTAGCGAAGACTTTTACATTGAAAAGACTGAACTGTTGTGAACACGGAACAAGACACAACTGACAAATGCTTTGACTAGTGCTGTCAGTCACGGGAAAACCCCTTAACTGTTAAAAGGACAAGATAATACATCGGACATTTAAACAGATTTTTTATTATGAACATACGACTGACCTGAAGGAAAATGCTAATTCTGAATGCAGGTAATAAACTCGCTCACTCGATCTCTTTCTCACAACACTCTTCTACATAATATAGTAAGCTTCAATGAACAATATCAATTGAGAACATACAGTTTACGTTGCTAAGAGTGGTTGCTAAGGGTGTTGTGTAGTGATACACAGAACCGCTGGGTGAAGCGATCATAGCCGTGTTTTATCGTGAATAAAACAACTATTGACCAATCAGAATCAAGGACAGGAACTAACCGTTTTATAAATATATATATATATATATATATATATATTATTGTGATGAAATGAGTCAAGAATGAGATGTTAAATATCACACAACTACCTACACACAAACTTAACAACTACCTTACTAACTATTAATAAGCACTAATTAGGAGTTTACTGAGGCAAGGTCATAGTTAATAGTGAGAATTGGACCCTAAACTAAAGTGTGACTGAAATTTTGTATGTTTTTTATTTTATTTTACAGTAATAAAACACAACACACACAAAAACCTAAAACAAATAGCAACATAATTCATCACAAAATAATGAAAATACAACCACATTCAAATCACAACTACCAAAGACACGGAATCCACAGAGTAGAGTGACGTTTCATTGTAAGTGTGTTATATATTCCCATTTAAATCTCTATCCAAACAAAACTAAGAACCATTCAATGGAACAAAAGGAGTGCAAATGCCAGTTGATCCCATGTCTCCGAGGAAATCCACTGAGAACTGCTCGCCTAAACAAAGGTCTTGTGAGTTTTATGCTGCATATGTTTTAGCTCTGTTGCCCTCCGCTGTCCCTCTGTTATCAGTCACATGCACAATTACAGACAAACTACACAAAGACACTTGTGAAACAGAAATGCAATGTATTTGACAGTGTGTGTGTGTTTTAGTGAGCATGTGTGTTTGAAGTGTAGCCCTTACACAAGTATGCGCATGTCGAGTGCACATGCTTTTCCATTTGAGTCATTCTGAAAGGCTTCTCCATGATGAATTATTGATATCACAAAACCGAACCCACAAGGCAACACACATTATAATTGGTGAAGCAGCAGTGGATGGTGTGATTTACTGCAGGGTTATTTCTGCATGTGTGGGGAGAAAAGGATGCATTTGAATTGATTTATTGCACGTCAGCATTCAATGCATGGCGACATTGTTAGTTTACTTTTTTGTCTTGTTTTCTTTAAAGTTCTCCCTGCCTTTGTTCTCATCTTTCTCACCTTTCCCCAGTCGCTTTACTCTTTTCTTACCTATTCATTTGCCTCCGGCTCTTTTCTACTCGATATCACACCTGAATCTTTCTCATCTTTGTCATTGCAGAATGAACTCTGAAGTCAGGACGTGCCATGCAGAGAACGATAAAAATAGAATGACTGTCATTAGAAAGACAATGAAGTAGTATATCCACAAAAGAATAAAAAAAATCTTGCTCTTTTCTATGTTGTGAGAGGGAATGAGATAGTCTAGACCTCCACAGGTTTGTTTACTCAAGTTCAGACTGATACACACTCTATTGCCAGACTGAAGGGGCTCCTAAGAGCGTTTCTTACACTACACTCGCCATCACTGTAAGCTCAGAGGATGTGTGGAGATCAACGAGCGCCTCAGATACAGTCCTAATGGAGAACGAGAGAGAAAAGAGATTTGGAGGACTTTACAACGACTGTAAACAACAGCAGAAAGACAAAGACACAGGAGGTCCATCGAGACCATCTAAACTTCCAGGTCTTTTCTGACAATGCTAAAATCACATATATTACAAAAATGGATTATTGAGAAAATAGGACATGAGATGCAAAAAAATCCAGCGAAAGTCCCGTCAGTTTGTGTTCACGACTCAATACTTTGGTCACTGTCGATATGGTCACTGGTTAGAAAATACGGGCTTGACTCCCGTTGCATGTTCATATAGACTTACTTTACAGTCCTTTTCCCCAAGTACATACTATGTACTTATTACAGTAATTACAATAACTATATAGGTACCTTAATCCCTGTAGGTACCTTATATTACCAAGTATTTTCTTAGGTAAGTACACTGTAAGTACATGTAAACGCACGTACTGTAAAATAAAGCACAACCGAAGACGCTACTGTAAGTTGCTGTTTGAACGGGATATTTCAAGACTCACACCTGTAAGTAAATGCAGTTGTCAATCCCAAAAACCGACAGTGTGAACGTAGCCATTGTTACAATGAATGAACATCTTAAATTCAGCACAAAAATCTATATTTGCCAAGCAACAGTGGCCATGTTTATGGAAGCTTGTTTCCGCCACTAAATAAAAAAAATAAAAAAGGTTATTGCAACTTTTTATCTCACAATTCTGACTTTTTTTTCACAATTGCATCTTATAAAGTCAGAATTGCAAGATATAAAGTCGAAATTCTGAGAAAAAAAGTCAGTCTTTTTTCCCCTCACAATTGGACATTATAACACGCAATTGCGAGTTTATATCTCACAATTCTGACTTTATAACTCGCAATTCTGACTTTATATCACACAATTCTGACTTTATAACTCACAATTCTGACTTTATATCACACAATTCTGACTTTATATCACACAATTCTGACTTTATATCACGCAATTCACACAATTCTGACTATATCTCACAATTCTGACTTTATATCACAATTCTGACTTTATATCACACAATTCTGACTTTATATCACAATTCTGACTTTATAACTCGCAATTCTGACTTTATAACTCGCAATTCTGACTTTATATCACACAATTCTGACTTTATATCTCACACCTCTGACTATATCTCACAATTCTGACTTTATAACTCAATTCTGACTTTATATCACGCAATTCTGACTTTATATCTCACACCTCTGACTATATCTCACAATTCTGACTTTATAACTCAATTCTGACTTTATATCACGCAATTCTGACTTTATATCTCACACTTCTGACTATATCACACAATTCTGACTTTATATCACGCAATTCACACAATTCTGACTATATATCACAATTCTGACTTTATATCACACAATTCTGACTTTATATCACAATTCTGACTTTATAACTCGCAATTCTGACTTTATATCACACAATTCTGACTTTATATCTCACACTTCTGACTATATCACACAATTCTGACTTTATATCACACAATTCACACAATTCTGACTTTGTATCACAATTCTGACTATATCTCACAATTCTGACCTTATAACTCGCAATTCTGACTTTATATCACGCAATTCACACAATTCTGACTATATCTCACAATTCTGACTTTATAACTCAATTCTGACTTTATATCACACAATTCTGACTTTATATCACGCAATTCACACAATTCTGACTTTATATCACGCAATTCACACAATTCTGACTATATCTCACAATTCTGACTTTATAACTTGCAATTCTGACTTTATATCACACAATTCTGACTTTATAACTCACAATTGTGAGTTTATATCTCTCAATTCTGAGAAAAAAAGTCAAAATTGTGAGATATACTGTAAACTCGCAATTGTGAGATAAAAAGTCGCAATTACCTTTTTTATTTTTTATTTCATGGCAGAAACAAGCTTCCATATATGTTAAATCCAATAATGTGCAAGAGAAAAGGAATATCTAACTCTTTAGAGATGGACTTTTCATAGGTTTAATTCCCAGGAAATCAACATATTGGTTGGTAAAATGTATACACTGAATGTAAATAAATAAGAAGGTAAATATTACTTCAAAAGGTGCAGAAAAGCAAAAATGTAATTCTATTCAAGCCCATATAATGACCCTGAAACACAAACACACACAATTAGCTACAGAATTTTTAAGCAATCTGAGCCATTTGAAAAAATAAAAAAATAAAAGTAAAGGTAAAAATGCAAATATAACACACACAACCTTTCAAAAGTTTGGAGTGAGCAAGGTTTTTTGAAAGAAATTAAAACTTTTATTCAGTAAGGACACGTTAAACTGATCAAAAGTGACAGTAAAGACATTTATAATGTTACAAAAGCTTTTTATTTCAAATAATTGCTGTTCTTTTGAATGTTCTATTCATCAAAGATTCCTGAAAAAAATGTATCACGGTTTTCACAAAAATATTAAGCAGCACAACTGTTTTCAACATTGATAATAATAATAACTGTTTCTTGAGCACCAAATTAGCATATTAGAATGATTTCTGAAGGATCGTGCTACACTGAAGACTGGAGTTATGATGCTGGAAACTTCACAGGAATAAATTACAATTTAAAATATATTAAAATAGAAAAGAGTTATTTTAAATGGAAACATTATTTCACAATATTACAGTCTTGGTGAGCACAAGAGACTTTGTTCAAAAACACTAAAAATCTTACCAACCCCAAACTTAATGTAAATATATATATATAAAGTATCTTGTACACAATGTCCCTTCCCAGTCAGTCTCTCTGGAGGACTGTCGAGAGGGTGGCAGTGCCCGTCTCTGTCCCTCCTGGGCTCAGTCTAAGATTCCAGCACTGGCATGATCTGATTCAGAAATACGATGAGATCAGTGGGCTTACTGTAGGAGATGACAATGGAGAGGTAATGATATATGCTTTCGTGGAGACACACACACACACAGAGAGACCTTGAGAGACTGATATTAGCCTCTATGGGGCATTCAGGACACCGTCCCACACCGTCTGCCCGGCAGCAATGTGGGATATCTGATACAAAAGCCAATTTATCACAGAGAGAAAGGCAGAGAATGAAGATAGTGACAATACTGTCCCATAATTATGACTTTATGATAATAATTAACTTCAGATGTATTAACATCAGTTATGTCATAAGCATTACTTGGTTTCTAAACCATCCACATACTATAAAACCTGATAATATCAGATGTTTTATTAAAACAATCATTTCACTAACTAGATTGGCTTTACTTTCTTCTGGACACACTTAACATTTTTTTTTTATTATTTCCTCATTAGAAGAAGTGCTGCGGCATTAACTAGGATATAGCCACTTGTTAAGCAATTAAGGTCTAAATGGTTATTTTGCACAGACGCTCTCGGTCCCTGATGCTCTGGTGCTGTGGAGGCACTAATTAAAGACGGTTTCACACGTCTGTGAGGTTTTACAAAGCTCATTATTGTAAAACAGCACCATATCAAAAGAGATCAATGACAGAGTGGGATATGAATTGGCACAATTAGATGGTACATAAACAGTGCAAAGAACGTGAGGATTCTCTTTCAGGGGGATTTATTCGTTAATGAGCTACATACCCCTAAGAACAGATGGATAGTTGAGGCATTTAGAAAAATCTAAAATATAAATACTACATGAAAAACTTTAACTTAAAAAACAAACAAAAATCAGAAACCATGCCTTGGCAACAAACTGATATACAAGTTTAAGCTGAAGCAGTAAAAAGTTGCACTAAAACTGAAATGAAAATAAATCTAAATAGAAAAACTACTAAAAATCTAAAAAATCACAAAAATAAAAAAAAAGCTAATTCAAAATATTAATAAATACTATACAAACAATACTAAAATAACACTGGTTATTATTGAAGCTTGTTTCCACTGAATAAAAAAATATAAGAAAAGATAATTGCGACTTTTTATCTCAAAATTCTGACTTCTTTTCTTGCAATTCTGACTTTTTTCTCGCAATTGCGAGTTTATATATCGCAATTCTTACTTATTTTCTCAGAATAGTGGGATATAAACTCACAATTGCGAGTTATAAAGTCCAATTCTGAGGAAAAAAGACTGACTTTTTTTCTCAGAATGGCAAGTTTATATCTCACAATTCTGACTTTATAACTTCAATTGTGACTTTATTTCTCGCAATTGCGAGTTTATATTACACAATTCTGACTTTATAACTCGCAATTGCGAGTTTATCTCATGCAGTTCTGAGAATTGCAAGATAAAAAGTCACAATTACCTTTTTTATTAATTATTCAGTGGAAGAAACAAGCTTCCACAGGTTATGGAGTTAGAATAGTATCAAAATTGCACAAAATAGGATGTGCACAAGCCTAACTAAATTCACATTAACAAAATCTAATTTACATGCATAAAAAGATACTTACAAAATGTTTTACAAATTCAAAACACTATTCACAAGTTTTTAATGTTTTAAATGTACAAATTGATCATTAAAAGTGCATTTGTAAATTGTTACGTGTTTGAACCACCTTGGATTTGTGTGTTTTTGTGTGTTTTTGTGTGTGTATTTTGAAACTTTACTGGGAGGTTTCAATTCACATGTGGATTCATCTTACTCTTTAGCCAAACAAATTTGAGCTTATCAGCAATGTACATTTTTTCCACGTAGCAAGGGTTATATCTTACTAACCATAAAGTTTTAGGTCAAAAGTTAACTATACAAAAATTTATTTTATCTAGTAGTGGTTTTGTATGTTGGATTCAAACATTGGAATTTTAGTTTGGAGGACAGAATTCACAAACACAATTCTAATGCTGTCTCAGTTATGGACTCTTATTTTGATATTCTGTTTTGTTTCCTTTAGTTTGGTTTCCTGGGTTACAGATTATGTCCTCGTTTGTATCTATGGTTACATACAATTTGCACCTGTCTGTCATTATGTTCGCCTGGTATTTATATTCCCTGTTATGTTCAGTTCAGTTGTCAGTTCTAGTTTATTAGTTAAAGTGCTTAGCGTTTATTCCTATGTCAGTTCCTGTGTTTAGTGGATTAAAATAAAGCCTGTTGTATATTCATATTTGTGCCTGCTTACCACAAAAACATGTTACAAATGTCATATTTTGCTCTAGCTGTTGGTTAAACAAGTGAGAACTATAAAACCACAATAGCATACATTCAGACAAGAGTATGTAACTATATAATGAGGGTAGATTTTTACTGAAAGCTTGAACTCTGGACAAGGGTAAAATGTCAAGTTGGGGAAAGCTATCACATTTTATAATCACGCTCAGGGCTTGACATTAACTTTTTTGCTCACCAGCCACTGTGGCTAGTAGTTTTCCAAAGTTACTAGCCACTCAGCATTTTCACTAGCATAATTTTGACATCGATACCATTGGGAAAAACTGCCATATAGATATTTTTAATATTATCTCATAATTTGGCAGCAGGCATATTAGGCTGCTGTCACTTTAAGACCTGACGCACGGATCCATTAAACTGTTACACATGCGTTTTCTTTCTCAACTGTTTACGTTCACTTAAAACATAACTGACTGTGTTTATGTGAATACTCAACAAGACTGGCATTTCGGCATTATTCTGTGTGTATTTGACTGTTTAAGCTCAATAAGCAGCAAAAAAGAACTCAGTTTAATACTGAGAGGCGGCTTTATGTGTGTGTACTTTGGGTGTGAGCACAAAATCTGCAGGAATGAGTAAAAGTATGCGCAAGAAGCACAATCCCACGCCGAAATTCAAGCCCTGTAACACCAACA
Source organism: Mylopharyngodon piceus (assembly GCA_039654765.1). Taxonomy (NCBI): domain Eukaryota; kingdom Metazoa; phylum Chordata; class Actinopteri; order Cypriniformes; family Xenocyprididae; genus Mylopharyngodon; species Mylopharyngodon piceus. Next base: position 35,867,583 of record CM077443.1, on the reverse strand, counting down.
ATATTCATCCAGAGCAATTGAAACAAGTGAGTGAGGGGAGGCGGGTTTATGCGTCAACTTGCTGTCAGAGAGATGAGAGAGCGAGAAAGTGCAGCTGGTATCGTGTATCTATTCTGTGGAAAATAAGTACTGGAAGCATTTCAGATATTTTACTATCGATATGTATAGAAAAATCAATATTTTTGACAACACTACATTTGCACTTAGTTTATTTTTTCAAATGTCTTTTTAAAAGACTACAATTGAAAAATGTATATATTATGTATAAAATTCAACCCGCCAAAGTGGCTAGTAGGAGTGACTGTGTTACATCCACTCGCATTTGGTGGGTTGGTGGGTGTTAATGTCAAGCCCTGATCACGCAGCATATGTATTTTACTCCAAGAAGACCTCTGAATGCTGCCACTAACACTTGGTGGGTTTGGTGTGAAAAATCCAGACAGACAGAAAATAAAGGGGGAATTAGTGTAGTCTGATGGACAAAAATGAAACGCTTTGTGGCAATTTCCCCACTGACCTCTCTCCTCAGCAGCCGTACACATATGATTGTGGTGGTAATTGCAGTGCCCGCGGCATGCCTCTCCTCAGTCATGACAGTGCAGCAAGAGGATGGCCTGCTGCTACAGAGCTTTCAGACAGAACGTCTCCTTCTGGCCTCCCACTTACACACAGACGGCCAGTGTGACAGCTCCTGCTCTTGAAAGTCGTACCACCATTGTGAGAGAATCTCCCACAGTGCTGACAACTCATAAAGAAGCGGCGTGTGTGGCAAAACCCGAAACAGGTGAAACGCTACAGGAAAAAGACTTTCCTGGTTGGGTCACATCGATTTACTGGTGTGAAACACATGATTTTACAGTTATATCGACCAAGAGTCTTGAAAAGATGAGTGATCAGCATGCTACCAAGCAAAGTCTTTATGATCTGAACGTTTCCTTGCATTATGATTCATCATTTTCCCTTCAAAAATGGCTTTTTTTCAATACACAGAGTAGTATATTTTTGTCCTTCCAGGGATATCTATTGCAGTGTCCCTGGTCAGGTCAGTATCAGTATGTAAAGGACATTTTCTTTACTTCATCCAGCACTGGCTCAAGAAAATGAGAGCTTATCACATACTAGGAAGCGACATGTTGTAAACACATCCTGCCAACAGCACAATCCTTACTGAGACTTTAGTTTCTGTTGCTCAGGCAACTCTTGAAAATAAAAATGCAACTTCTACAACAGGGAGACTGTTTACAGTCCAATTTGAAATCTTTGACAGCTTTAGGCAAATAAAATCTCTGCTATAGCCTTTGCAGATTCCATCCACATTGTTCAATTTTTAGCAAATATAATGGTACTCAATTAAATGGTCACTTTTTCAGTTTAGGGATTCACAATATTGACCATATCTGCGTTATAAATTGTATGGGATGTTCATAATAAATGTATTTAATGTAATATAAGTTCATATAAATGGCAGTTATTAAATACCATTCTAACAGCATGTCCTAACCAGACACAATACAATAAGATTCCAGCGACAAGCAATTTGTCTGTCCACACCAGACGTGACACGACTACGAGACGTGACAAAATCAATCAAAAATCACAGCCAATCAGAAGAGTGTGTGGGCGGAGTCTCTCTGCAAGAGCACTGCACTCGCAACAAGAAAATACTACGCCATTTTAACATTATTACAAATGCATGAGTGAAACAATCTTTGTCACAGAATAAACTTGTTTGTTCACACTGAGTTCACAGTTTCTTGTGGTCTTTAATTAATTTTTAAGATCTGAAGTTAATTATTCATTGTTGCTTTCAGTATGGCTATAAAGGTCACGCAAAATGGTATTCTAACTCACATTAAATTCTTTTAACATTAAATAAAGCACATTATCAATACCTGAGAATTTCATATTCATACTTTGTATGTTTTTTTCCAGCTGTGACTTTGCAGAAATAGAAACCATTTCTAAAGTAGAATCGTGTTTCGCGGTCGCAGCTGGTTAGGATAAAAACTATGAATACCATGGAAAAGATACTTTTTATCATGTGTCGCAGTGTTGTGTCTGGTTATGACATGGTGCAAGGGTTCATTTAGTAAACTATGATTTTTATTTATTATATTTTAATCTGCTTGACTACAATGGCTGGTTTCTCTGATATTTAAGAAAAATGTATAAAAAAAATAAATAAAAAAAAAATCACTATTTATAAGCCATTTCAGAGCAATAACATAAATATTGATGTATATAAATGGAATATTGTCACAAGACTAAAAAATATCAAGATACTGGCCCTATTAAACATTGATTATTATGAATATTATTTTTGTTAAAATATATGCTAAACAGTATAGATTTATATTGGCATATCAGTTTTCACTTTTCAGCCATAACACAACAACATTGGCACTCAATATCAGAAAAATGAGTAAAACTTTACAATAAGGTTTTATTTGTTAACATTAGTTCATTAGTACATTAGTCAAGCATGTACTAACAATGAAAAATACTTTTAAAGCATTAATCTTAATTCATGTTAATTTCAACATTTACTAACACATTATTAAAATCTAAATTTGTATCTGTTAATATTTAATGCCTTTGAGCTAATATGAACTAACAATGAACAGTTGTTATGAACTAACATTAATAAAGATTAATAAATACTGTAACAAATGTATTACTCATTGTTAGTTAAAGGGTTAGTTCACCCAAAAATTATCCCATAAATTATAATCTCGGGTCAGAGGTCCCCCTTTCACCGGAACTTGAGTCTCTCGTGAATGCGCGGATGGACGTTACCGGAAGCTAGTGATTACAGTTTATGAAGTTATAAATATGGATATTTTTCTTACAAAAACCCATCACTTTGCTTCAGAATGCATTTATTAACCCCCTGGAGCTGTATGGATTACTTTCATGATGGATGGATGCACTTTTTTGGGCTTGAAAATCTAGGGTACTGTTCACTCCCATTATAAAACTATAAAAAGAGGCACAATATTTTTAATATAACTCTGATTGTGTTTGGCTAAAAGAAAAAAAGTCTTATACACCTAGGATGGCTTGAGGGTGATTAAATTATGGGATAATTTTCATTTTTGGGTGAGCTATCCCTTTAATGTTAGTTAATGCAACTAATGGGACATTATTATAAAGTATCACCAAAAATTCTATGTTGGTACATTCCTAATTTAGAGCTAACAACGTCTCACTAGAGAATTTTCTAACCTTTAACCTTCAGCTAATTGGCTGACATGTTTAAGTGATGAATGACACAAGTTAAATTAGAGTCTCAGTACAGCCGACTGTCACACTGGAGGATTACCCAGCATCCTGCCGCTCCAAACACAGATCACACTAACAAGGATTTGTCAAGATTAACGCAGCAGATTTCAGTTGTTCTGCCTGAGCCAGAAGAAATAAATCCCCTCATTGGTTAGTGAAGACTGACATACGAGGAGTTTGGTGTTACTGTACTTGAACACGTGTGATATTGTGCATTATTAAACTACTGTATTAAGGAATCTTTTTCTCAAACTGTGGCTTGTCAAGCTACAGTCGGTACTTAAACTACCCTTTTAAAAATGTAGTTGGATGCCCTACAAAAGGGTCAAATATATTTTAGCATTTATCTAGCACAAAAACTGCATTTTAATAAATATTTTGCCTCAAAAAGAATACACATGGTTAAAATGAGTGAGTTAGTTCATTTGATCAGTGAATCAGTCATCCAGATGTGGTCAGGTACATCTCAATAATAATTCTATTATTTTAACTCTTCACCGTATATTTGCAGAATTATTCACACATAAACTGTGTTGTGACAAATGGGCCTATCACAGATGTTTGTGATTACAAGTCAAGTCACCTTTATTTCTATAGAGCTTTGTACAATACACTGTTTCAAAGCAGCTGTACAGTGATAAACAGAAAAAACGTCTCGGGTTACGGGTGTAACCCTTGTTCCCTGAGTAAGGGAACGAGACGCTACGTCAAATGACGTGATGGGAGTCGATAGTTCCCACGAAAGGGAACGTCTCGGGTTACGGGTGTAACCCTTGTTCCCTGAGTAAGGGAACGAGACGCTACGTCGAATGACGTGATGGGTTCCCATCACGTCATTTGACGTAGCGTCGATAGTTCCCACGAAAGGGAACAACGATCCAAACTTCATCAAATATAAGACAAAATCAAATTCTGCTGTAAAGCAGATCTACAGAAGACAATAGTTCCATCATTCAGATCAATTCAGTTTAGATTTAGATTCAGTTCGGTTCAATAAAGTATGTAAAGTTCATCAGTTATGAAATTAGTCCTATTCAGCTATAGGCAACTCTACAGAAGACAACAGTGTCGCTATTCATGTGGATTCAAGTCAGTTCAATAACAGTGTCGATTGCAAAATTCATCATTATTACATGATTAAAACACTTTACTGCAGGGGCAGATATTCATCTATATTCCAAGTACTTAGAATGAATGGATTTAGGCAAATATACCTTCTTTTATACTAATCTTTACTTAAACTAGTAACATATTCTGTATTGTGTCATATGGATGTCATGTGTGTGTGGGTGTGTGTGTACAGTTTAAGAGTGCCTACAGATGTGTTTCCTCCAATAAGTCTGTTGTGACATATTCCGCTTTGGACCTTCTTGCTGTCCGTTGGCTGAGTGGGAGGATTGATTTCATCATCAAAGTGCACATGTGAGAACAGCCACAGGCAACCAGATAAAGTAGACAAGAGATGAGTTTAAAAATATCACACATACACAATGGATGTACCGTTATGCTTTTATCTCACTGCAAAACAGCACTCAAAAAAAAAGTAAAGAGGTTTTCACACAATGTAGAATTAAGCTACTGAAATTAAAATGAAGCAAATGAAAACAGGAGAAGACAAAATAGAGCAATTTAGAGGGTTGGAGAAAAACAGGAGTCATATGATGATAATTTAATGGTTTCAGATTGATATTGTTATTCTTAAAGAATTGAATTAGCCACTAAAATATTATTTTTTCATGCCTGCTCACACCAAGAACGCTAAGTATAAAGTATAACAATAACTAAATTGGCATCCACACCGACGGATGATATCATTCTGTTTATTATGAGCACTACAGTTTTGTCCAGTAGCTCCTCAATGCAGTACACGAGATCCAGGGGGCGAGGTTGGATCCAGATCCAGGGGGTGGAGACGGGTAGGTTTAGGGATCAGTGTTTGGTGTAGAAAATCAGCACTGTAATTGACATGACCAGTAAAATCTTAAGAATCGGCTGCAGGGCGGCATTAGCCTGGCTTCTGACGTCACACTTGGATGTGGGCTGGGTTGGATGTCCACCGCCGGCTGCAGCAAGACGCTTCTCATATGTAAAGTGGGAGGAGTTGGATCTGGATAAACCTCGCCCCCTGGATCTCGTGTTCTACAGTGAGGACCTCATTTTGTCGTCTGCCACTTTAAATGCTCGAACTCTTTTACGATGGATGGATTCTGATTGGCTATCAATGATTTATCATTCATCAGTAGGAAAAAAATCTGAAAGAAATTTCAATGATATTTTTCTTCTGTGTAATTATCGTTATAGTTGTGGTGTTGGCTTCACTATTCTCATAGAATTAGAATGATTATTAAAACATTATAGTTATCATTATATTTATCATCTTTGGTGTAAACAGGACATGCAGGAAAACTTTTCCACAGATATGTATTTTTTGTAATTAATGGGATGAGCGAGACTGGTCTCAGTACTGGCCTTAGCACAGCTATTTCTCATTGCGTTAAACAACAAAACTATTGCCAATATAACAAAAATCTCTAAATCTCAAACATAACTGAACATTAAACACTTTTTCCTTTACTCAAATAGACATTAATAACGCTTTGTGAAATGATTGTTAACTTCCTTTTTACAAATTTAAGCAGATTGAACAGACTAACCCATTTTAATTAAGTAAATAACAAGCAGTAAAAAAAAATGTGTTGTTTTTCCACCTGCAAATCTCTGGATTCTTTAAACTTTCACGTTCCTACAGGAAAACAATTTTTTAAGCCCACAGGTTGAAATCCTCAAGAAACTAAAGCACACACACAAACTCAATCTCACCGCTAGCTCCTCTCTGACAGCACATGTTTGTTTGTGCATGTGGGTTAGTGCTGATCAAGGGATTTCCAGACATGATGAAAGAGCTTTAAAATGGTTGTGAAAACATTTCACCATGTCTACAGACACACAAACATGTGATTTGAGTGTGCTGGAATAGGTGAGTGTAGGATGAGAATGTGTTGTCAATGAGTATGTATGTGTTAACCGCTGATGTGAGAGGCTAGTGTGTGTGTGTGTGTGTGTGTGTGGGAGAAGTGTTTAATAAGAGCCCTCTCTGAAGTGGGGCCAGGTGATATTTGGATGGTGGTGCTTAACCACTGAGCCATGATGGCTGATGACAGGAGAGGGTCGACTGAATATATACGTAGGTAAGGTACAGGTATACGATTAATATGTGTCATTTGCACACAAGCTTTAAACATGCAATGGAGTGTGGCCATGTGACAATAATGTGGCATACACTTTACTGTTGCATACTGCATACTATTTCACATACTATATTTTAAGTAGTATTTTTTACAGCATAAATCCACAGTGGGGTCTAAAAGTCTGAAGAAAAAAAAAAAAAAAAAAAAAAATATATATATATATATATGTGTGTGTGTGTGTATATATATATTATATTATATATTATATATATATATATATATATATATATATATACATATAGTTTTAGACCTGTTTACTGTACACTTATGCTGTACATAAATACTATAGGGTGAATTCAGGTCAGTTAGGTCCCAGTTATCCTGAATTATTATAGTAAGTTTATATATTCAAATATTTATTTTCTACTTTAATAATGTAATATATTATAACAAAGCTGAATATTCTGATCCTTCAGACCTCATTCCAATATGGCGAATTGGTGCTCAAGGAAAATGTATTATTATTATCAATGTTGAAAACAGTTGCGCTGCTTATTTTTTATATAAAAAGCATGGCCAATCAAAAGAACAGCATTTATTTGAAATAAAAATTTCTATAACCAATGCAAAAGTCTTTGCAATCACTTTGAGCAGTTTAATACATCCTTGCTGAATAACAAGGATGTAGTAGTATATTTATTGTGTATTAAATTAGAAAGAAAAGAAAAAAAATCCAAAACAGAAGCATTTTGATAGTGGTCTCAGAACTACATTGGTAAGTCAATAGTTAAAATCTCCTGGCACTCTTAAAAAACTCTTCTACATCTTAGCGAACTTGTTAGACCTCATATCCAGATATCTCATGTTCCTAACTGCAATAATATTCCTCATATGGTTCTATATCCACGTCCAGCTCAGTTTGTAATCTGTATTTGTGAATATTTGAATAGAGCGTCTCCTTACTTGAACTCTTTGAACCGTCAAAATATGTGCACAATTTAGGCAAAGGGGAAAGGATGCTAGAATGCTGTTGCCATGGCATCACTGTCAATCACAGCAGTCCCAACAGTAGTCACACATTGACCCTTGCTGATCCTTTCCTTTGAAACTGACAGAATGTATGAGAGAAGAGGGAATGAGGCCAAAGGCAAGTATGGTGCGTAGGAAGTACCTTTTATTTGAATCACTTTCACTGAAGAGATCTCGCTCTGTTTTTGGGTCCTTCAGCGGTGAAGTTAATAAAAGCTGGCATGTGGATTATGGGATGTGTCCTTCAAATAAATCGGTTAAAAATGCATAGCAGTGTGGTGAAGCAGCTATCGTGCAGTACAAATGAGTGTTATACTATATGTGTGCGGTATTTAGGTCAGCTGTATTGTGGATGTATATGTACAATATTTCACAGCGAGGAGCAGTTGAATACTTCACTGCGCTCTTTGTTCACAGCTGAGTGGGTTTGACCAGATCAGTGGGATAGATTAAGTAGTATGTGGGTCAAACATGACTACTGACTGCTGATGTATATCAAAATAGCATCAACTGATGGAAAAAATTAATCATGGGTCAACGCTATATCATAATACGTTTCATATATGTATATATATTCTTAGTTCTGTCATGAAACTCTAGATGGCGCAGGCTGATGAGTCCTTAACGCAAACTGATGATATTCTCAGCGTTAACTACTTGGCACAAGCTGATCGGTTCATGTTGCATCTGCAGCCAATGAGCTGCTGCTCACAACATTTAAATGGCTGGTTAGCATTCACTATAGCAGTTTGCTGCACGCTTTCAGAGTTCCTCTGAAACCCTCCACCTTCCCCAGCTCCACCTGTATAGATCTGCTATGCTGTCTCTAAATATACCTTGTATACCTTGTATATACTACTATATACTATAAACTATATATATATATATATATATACTGCTCAAAAAAATTAATTAAAGGAACACTTTGAAAACGCATCAGATCTCAATGGGGAAAAATATCATGCTGGATATCTATACTGATATGGACTGGGTAATGTGTTAGGAACGAAAGGATGCCACATTGTTTGATGGAAATGAAAATGATCAACCTACAGAGGTCTGAATTCAAAGACACCCCAAAAATCAAAGTGAAAAAATTATGCAGCAGGCTAGTCCATTTTGCTGAAATTTCATTGCAAACCCAGGACCCACTGCACCAGCGTAGGGTCTGACAATGGGTCCAAGGATTTCATCCCGATACCTAATGGCAGTCAGGGTTCCACTGTCTAGCCTGTAGAGGTCTGTGCGTCCCTCCATGGATATGCCTCCCCAGACCATCACTGACCCACCACCAAACCGGTCTTGCTGAACGATGTTACAGGCAGCATAACGTTCTCCACGGCTTCTCCAGACCCTTTCACGTCTGTCACATGTGCTCAGGGTGAATCTGCTCTCATCTGTGAAAAGCACAGGGTGCCAATGGCGGACCTGACAATTCTGGTGTTCAATGGCAAATGCCAATCGAGCTCCACGGTGCCGGGCAGTGAGCACAGCACCCACTAGAGGATGTCGGGCCCTCAGGCCACTCTCATGAAGTCTGTTTCTGATTGTTTGGTCAGACACATTCACACCAGTGGCCTGCTGGAGGTCATTTTGTAGGGCTCTGGCAATGCTCATTCTGTTCCTCCTTGCACAAAGGAGCAGATACCGGTCCTGCTGATGGGTTAAGGACCTTCTACAGCCCTGTCCAGCTCTCCTAGAGTAACTGCTTGTCTCCTGGAATCTCCTCCATGCTCTTGAGACTGTGCTGGGAGACACAGCAAACCTTCTGGCAATGGCACGTATTGATGTGCCAGCCTGGAGGAGTTGGACTGCCTGTGCAACCTCTGTAGGGTCCAGGTATCGCCTCATGCAGTAGTGACACTGACCCTAGCCAAATGCAAAACTAGTGAAAAACAGTCAGAAAAGATGAGTAGGGAAAAAAATGTCAGTGGCCTCCACCTGTAAAACCATTCCTGTTTTGGGGGTCGTCTCATTGTTGCCCATCTAGTGCACCTGTTGTTAATTTCATTAACACCAAAGCAGCTGAAACTGATTAACAACCCCCTCTGCTACTTAACTGACCAGATCAATATCCCAGGAGTTTAACTGACTTGATATTCTCTGATTAAAAATTAGCTTTAATTTTTTGAGCAGTGTATGTATGTATGTATATTATATATATATATATATATATATATATATATATATATATATATATATATACACACAAAACTATATAAATCTAATTAAATATATGTTTCGCTTCATGTACAAGAAAAAATAAAGAGAGGTGTTTTAAAGACATGTTCTGTTCTATGTTTGAAATGTTCTATGTTTAATGTATTTTTGAATAAATTAATGTCCCATCAGGAAATTACCGGTACCATTTCCATTAAGTTTACAGACTTCTCGTTCAACCCTAAAACACAACATTAATTCACTTATTGTACCTGTGAATAATCATTACAGAAACTTCAACTTTTCTAAGAGCGTAGACAAAAAAGTAAGTGTCTGGTCATTTTTTGGTTTACTAAATCTCTGCGTTCTGCACTCAGATTCAACTGTGACACTTTCCTACAAGCAGCGCCAAAAAGAACAAAAAAATATCGATCTCTGCTTTTCCACAATAGCTCAGACTAAACAATCCCTTTATCCCAAGGCCAAACAAGATTAAATGGCAAGAAGTACAGAGATCCAGCAATACACAATTTTCAATCTTACCATGAGTGAAAGTGCCATCAAAATCAGTCCATCTACTGTACTACCACCACAAAGAGAGGATGCAACCCATGTGTCAGTCGATTAAGACTTCTCTTTTCCTTCCTCTGTGTGTGTGTGTCTGAGACTGAGAGAATCACTTCACACCTTGTTGCACCATCTAATAAAATCATCTCTCCTGTTTACAAATCACCTGCTGGCCCAATTCACAGCCGGCTCCAGTCACACACACTCACCCGCTTCACCTGTATGTGTTGTGTACAGGCTTTTAAATATCAGACATTACAGAGATATACGGTTTCTCAGTGGCTCCAAGCTGTGTTAGTGCACTGAGAGCTGAAAATACAAATGAGGAGCAGTAGCAGAGCTTTTAACACCAATAATAACAAAATATAGACACACACACCAACACAAATGCTCTTATCATCTCAGTAAGCTCCATTAGCCACCTCTCAGACTTCCCTCTGAAGAGTAATATAGCCTCCAGAGAGTCTGTCTTTTCATTCAGACACTAAAAACAAAACTAATGTTGCTTCTTCTTCCTCTTTTTATCTATTCCTGTTCCAAACTGTCTAACTCTATCTACTATCATGACACACATCTTCAGATGGTTTGATCAAAGGCAACAGTAAGTTCAGCAGAAGAGCACCAAGTTTAGAAGTTCACTGTCATCCTCCAGGTGAAGATGAGTATAAATGCTGTATATTCCTGCTGAAAAGCACATTCATGATTCAGACGAGGAATATCAATCGATTTAAGGGCAATCAATTTAATTAAATGATACGCCGAGTAATTTATACACAATTAAGAGCCCCCGAATGAAAATAATACATTACAGAGACATTACATTATTATGAGTAAAGAATTAAACAACAAGCTAATTTATCACACTAAATTAACAGTTTAAACTGGAAAAAAACAGCTTAAGGTGGTTTGCTGGTCTAACTACCTACCTTAGGCCGGTCTAATCTGTTTTCTCAGCAGGGATGCTAGGTCTGAATCTAGTATGTGTCTAATGAATGCGTATGTAACCATCTGAGAGTCTGAGTTACTTCAGAATGACCTTGCTTTATTAAAAGAACATCATAACTTAAGAGTTACTCAATGCTCTCAAGTATTTGCCAGTTATTAGGAAGATTACAGTGGGCGATGATAAAAAAAAGGACATATTTCTTTGATCTACATCTGTTTCAACCACCATTCTTAATTAAAGTCAGCATGAAATCAAAATGGACAATTCATATTTTTTATGAAATATTGCAGTGGTTATAATAAGGGATTTATCCATGCACATAATTTTTTTTAAAATAACGTGTGCCCTCATAATCTTTACTTAAAAAGCACGCTTGAGCTTCCATTTACCAAATGTGAGTGCTCTATGTGCATCTGCTGATCAATGTTTATATGTGAATAAAAGCCTAAATTAAATCTGTTCATCATATAAAATGATCGTGTCTCTTCAGAAGACTTGGATTAAACTGCTTGATTCATTGATTGATTTATTTTACGATATCTTTATGAATGTTTTGAACTGTCAGAGTCAGAGTTTTGGGTGAACAGACTTTCAATTCTCGCGTTAAAAATAGATGAATGAAAGTCTTATGGGTTTGGAGAGACATGAGGGCATTTTTTGGGTGAGCTATCCTTTTAAGTTATCTGTACTTAAATATTTAAGTTAATTCAAAGGTAAGACCCAACGTGATCTCATGAGAATACGTCTGTATTTTTACGTAAAGTGTGGTTCTACCACACGTACATTTACTTACGTTTTCATACACACAAAAACGTACAATATTGACGTATTTTTAGCACTGAAACGTAAAATACTTACATATTGACAGCAAAAAAACGTAAATTATTTACGTCAAGTGTGAATGTGTATGAATTCCCAAGTATTAATATTAAAATCGTGGCATTAATGTTTTGATTCTGTTGTATTCAATTGTCACATCAATACATGTTTTTAGTCGCATTTATTAAATGCAGTTCATTCATCTACTTAATATGAAATAAAATTTCTGTTTGCGGCAAACTCGTTTCGGAGGATTACATAATGTTACACAAGACTACATTTTAAAACCTTAAAATGAATAACATTTCTGTAATTGTTTAACCATTTAGTAATATTTAGTTTATTTGCTGTGAGACACAAAAGGCGTTTTCTCCTATGCAGCGACTGACAATACAACCTTGAGATAACGTTACACCAAAACACAACATAAATTCACAAATCACATCAATTTTATTTGTTCGCTGTACTCCAAATCTTTAGAAACAATATGTTTGCTAGGAACAGATCCAAATTCAGCCCTCTATCCAGCGATCTTCATCTTCATTCTCAGCAGCGACCATCACGGTCAAACCCCGCGTTCGTTATGATTCAAATTTTAAAAGTTGCACCCTAGAGAAGCGTTACAACATGGTTTACGGCACTGATATCGAACGCTCATTGGCTCTCTCACCTGCTTCGTCACAGATTGCGACATGCCGTTTTTCAGTGTATTGACTTTTAAAATGAGTGTGCACCTTCACGGACAGAAGCCGGATTCATATTTTCACGGATTAATAAGTTAAATTCTGCTCTGTACCCTATAAACAACTATTACTGCCAGAGAGGACTGCGACTGCAACTCATCATCATTTGAACTACTTTTGGTACCACTTTTGACATTTTCGCAATAAATAAATGATTGTGATTACGCTTGTTTATCCGTTATATTTATAACAGTACGTAGTTTTAAGAAATGGTTAGGGGTAGGTTTAGGGGTAGGTGTAGGATTAGCGGCTCAAAATTTCATTTTAATGCTATATTGTTACTAAAATTGTCCTACACATTTTATTTTATTCTTTTAATATTCTGTATAAAATGGGTATGTTTAGGTTCATGGTTGGGTTTTGGGATCTTACATTTATCTATAAAATGATTTTATACATATATCTTTATGACATGAAAGATTCCTAAATATTTTAAGTTTTTTCGCTGTAAAAACGTAATAATGCTACGTTTAAATGCTGCTAATAGGTCCATATTGTACGTTTCAGCACCTATGTACATTTTGTGTCTTTGAAAGTTACGTATTAATACCTACGTATTAACAATGAGACCAGGCTGTAAGACCATATTATGTTATAAACTTGATTAAAAACAAGTTTTGTTAGTCTCTTAAATTGGGGCAATTAGTTTCCTCAAATAATTTGAGTAGACTCAACTTATTAGGAATCACAGTGTAGTTAAGTAATAGTATATGCTAGTAAGATGCAGCTTATGTGCTGCCTTTGCTTCGCTGAAACATATTTAGATTGAAAATCTAACCGGAATATTATTGGCTCCTACTGTATATTGTGAAGGGTCCCTGCATAAGGCTGTGGGCTGTCCCATACGGCAGTCCTGCAAACAGTGGCACTGGAAAACCTCACTGTCACTCAAAATTCAAGGATGAGTTGTTCGGACCTCCTCTCTGGTGTACCCCCATCTGTGAGCTCACACTGTCAGTCATCATGTTTGGTACTAGTGCTGCCATCTCGTCTCATCTGCACACTAGAGACCAGATGTTATTCTGCTGTCATAATGACCAGAGCTGTCAAAGAGGAACAGAAATCTATTAGGGACACAGACAGTAACTTATACACATAATTTACTATTTGAACCCTATATTCATAGTTAGTTAGCTCAATAGCTGTGGTCATTATGAACTTTTTAATTAAAAGAACATGAAGACTCTTCAAAATATATATATATATATATATATATATTTTTTTTTTTTTTTTTTTTTGTTAAAAAAGTTAAATGAGTTTGGAACAACATGAGGGTGAGTAAATAATGACAGAATCACAATTCTGGAGTGAACTTTTGGGTTCTGCAAAGAGAGCAGTAGAAGAGCATGACCACTGAAATGGCTTCTCTGCAAAACACTTCCCCATCATGTGGCAGCCATAAAATAACCGGTGCAGAAATGAGAAAAAAGACAAGGTGCAGCATCCGAGGTGCAGAAATTTCTGCTGAGTCCCTCAGAGCATGAAAGATTTAGAGGCACGCAATGGTGGAGGACTGACAGTCTGTTATTTATAGAGCTGTGCACTGATTCAACACGGTCAGCCCCGGCACCCTCATATCACTCCCAGCACTGCCATCAAGAGTTAACACTGCTAACACAGCTGCTACACCAGCTCCACAGATTCAGAGCGGAGGTAAAGAAACCCAGTGCTGGGTCTAAGAGCACGGCATAATCCTACAACATTTCTATCCAGGAAAGAAGGAATTAAGGCAGGTTCCCAAGCAGCCCAGACTCTGCATATGACTTCAGACTTCTTTGTTGTTTATTATTTGCAAGTGTTAGAATCTAGCTAAATCCACGCATTTAAAAAACTGATGTAACAGCTTTGTCCTTGCATTCGTTCCTAGTGTTAATCAACTAAAAATGTGAAACAAGAACAATCACAAACAACTCCTCCACTCTTATGAATAGGGTTATGGGCAATATTAGCCAATACACAAATGCATGTCAAAAATCCAGAGGAAAATAGTCTGCCATCTGGCCACCTTTCACAGACTATTTTCAACGTACTATGATTCGGGATGGGCCAGTTCTAATTTTGTGTGCTATTTAGAATGGATAGCATGGGAATTGGGATGTAACCCGTGTTACAAAAAATAAAAATAAAAACTGTAGATGAACACAATGCCGTTATTGAATTTAAAGATTAAATGGTCTTTATTTAATCCCCTTTGAAATTATCGGCATCAGATAACTGTGCTTGATTGGCCATTCTGCAAACTGAATTGATCAAATGTGAAAGTAAAGAGATTTATAATGTTACAAAAGAGTTTTATTTCAAATAAATGTTCTTTTGAACTTTTTATTCATCAAAGTATCCACAAAAAAAAAAAAAAAAAATATATATATATATATATATATATATATATATATAAATATTAAGCAGTGTATATATATATTAAACTGTTTTCAACACTGATGGTAACAAGAAAGCAACAAATCAACATATTAGAATGATTTCTGAAAGGATCATGTGACACTGACACAGCTTTGCATCACAGGAATAAATTAATTTTTTTTTTAATTGATTCAAATAGAAAACCGTTATTTTAAATTGCTTTAATATTTCATAGTGTGTGTGTGTGTGTGTGTGTGTGTACTATATATATATATATATATATATACATACACAGTATACACCGATCAGGCACAACATTTTGACCACCTTCTTAATATTGTGTTGGTCCCCCTTTTGCTGCCAAAACAGCCCTGACCCGTCGAGGCATGGACTCCACTAGACCCCTGAAGGTGTGCTGTGGTATCTGCCACCAAGATGTTAGCAGCAGATCCTTTAAGTCCTGTAAGTTGTGACGTGGGCCTCCATGGATTAGGCTTGCTTGTTCAGCACATCCCACAGATGCTCGATTGGATTGAGATCTGGGGAATTTGGAGGCCAAGTTAACACCTCAAACTCGTTGTTGTGCTCCTCAAACCATTCCTGAACCATTTTTGCTTTGTGGCAGGGCAAATTATCCTGCTGAAAGAGACCACAGCCACCAGGGAATACCGTTTCCATGAAAGGGTGTACATGGTCTGCAACAATGCTTAGGTAGGTGGTACGTGTCAAAGTAACATCCACATGGATGGTAGGATCCAAGGTTTCCCAGCAGAACATTGCCCAAAGCATCACACTGCCTCCGCCGGCTTTCCTTCTTCCCATAGTGCATCCTGGTGCCATGTGTTCCCCAGGTAAGCGACACACACGCACCCGGCCATCCACGTGATGTAAAAGAAAACGTGATTCATCAGACCAGGCCACCTTCTTCCATTGCTCCATGGTCCAGTTCTGATGCTCACGTGCCCATTGTTGGCGCTTTCGGCGGTGGACAGGGGTCAGCATGGGCGTCCTGACTGGTCTGCGGCTATGTAGTCCCATACGCAACAAACTGCGATGCACTGTGTATTCTGACACCTTTCTATCAGAACCAGCATTAACTTCTTGAGCAATTTGAGCTACAGTAGCTCGTCTGTTGGATCGGACCACCACTGTTTCTTCCATGGACCACTTTTGATAGATACTGACCACTGCAGACCGGGAACACCCCACAAGAGCTGCAGTTTTGGAGATGCTCTGACCCAGTTGTCTAGCCATCACAATTTGGCCCTAGTCAAACTCACTCAAATCCTTACGCTTGCCAATTTTTCCTGCTTCTAACACATCAACTTTGAGGACAAAATGTTCACTTGCTGCCTAATATATCCCACCCATTAACAGGTGCCGTGATGAAGAGATAATCAGTGTAATTCACTTCACCTTTCAGTGGTCATAATGTTATGCCTGATCGGTGTATAATATATAAGTATTAGTTCAGGGGTGTGCACACTTATGCAGTTAGTTATTCCTTTCCAAATGTGCAAATGATTTATCTTTGCTTCATTTCATACATCACAAAAACCAGCTGTTTTAACAGGGGTGTGTACACTTTCATCATCACATACATCAGCAATCCTTTCCACAAACATGTACACAAACAGAATAAACAACACAGCTTATACACACGCATCTTATACACAGCTGTCTTTCCTGAAGATGAGTGAGAGGGAAGACGGGGATTTTTGGGACAGGAGAGGAGGACAGATCTCCAACTCAAAGAAGTCATGCATACAAACATAAAAACGAACAGAAAGGGATGAAAGGCAGAAGGAGCGAGGGACCAAAAGACAGACAACACAAGACAAAAATGATTGATGATTTGAGATGGAGTGAAAATAAAATGTAATAATAATTCCAGAGAAACAAAAAGAAAATAGTGTTGGAAAGATTGTGAAAAAATTATGAGTTTAAACAATAAGAAGGAAGTAGACAGGATTGAAAAGAGAGGCGAGAACAATTATATTTCAGACAGGGTGAAGCAAAGGATAGACAGGAAGAGATAGAGATGGTCTCTAGGCTCCCAGTGCAGTGAGCTCCAGGCACCAGAAGTGAGATGTGACTGAATACATTACAGTCAAACAAGAGGAATGCATATCATAACTCAAGCGGCGCTCTCATCTGCCTCTCAGTCTTTCCCTGCACACATTCGCACAGGCCAATTAGTCATCCATAGTATGAAACATGAGCTAAGCTAGCCAAACAAACAGCTTTAATTCACACACGCTTTAACAACCGCATCACCACAGGACAGCACTCATCGAGTGTGTTTGTGTGTTATGCTGTAGAGTCTGGACTGCGGCTCCAGCTGCATGCATGACGAAATAAACCTGCAACAACCTGAACCGCAAACAAGAAACCAATGACAACCATAACTCAAGACATTCAAAGAGAGAGAGTTGAGATAAGAGAAAAGTGAGAAAGCCAGCTATCACACATAAACACACATTCATTCTCTTTCTCCCTCTCAAATGCACTTCAGTATGTAGACCTGTCACAATCATGAGTGTTGTGCTGACGATTAACTGTCATAAAAATATTTGTGGTTAACGATTTACTTAGTCACTTACAGTGCCACAAATGTTATTTTTTATGTTTAACTTGGAATCGCACGTAATAAAATCCATATTCAAGTTCCATATGATTTATTTCAATGCTGTGTAAATGTATTAATTATCAATTAATTAATAATGTTTATATAAAATTAATTAATATAATATAATATAATGGCAAAATGTGATTGAAATTTAAATGGCACAATTATTGAAGTTATCTCAAATAATTTTGATTAGATCAAATAACCATGATCAGATGATTAATCAATAATCTTGATTATACTAGTATACTGTGCACAATATGCTAATTTTCCAACCCAGGCTAATGAAAAACGCATGCTTGTGGTGACATTTTTGCAAAAATGATATTACGTTGCTTCTTGCGTGTTTCGCAGCAGTTTCAAAGTCAAATGTCCAGTGAGTGGTGCTAAAAAGTGCATTCAGTGCCAACATTTTATTACACTGATTCATGCACGAAAACCAGACGAAACAAAAGAACAAAAGAAAATGTGAGATTAAATCATATTTGCTGATGGTTTTTAACAGCTCTTTCTTGACTCACTGGAAAGATAGATATTTAAGATATTTTACACAAAATTGGAAGGAACAATTAAAAAATAATGCTAAAAGTTTTCGAGCAATGCCTAAACAACAGGCTTTTTTCGACAATAAACTTTTAACATTAGTTTTTATTTTGATTCCAATTTTGTGTATCCTATTTTTTACGCAGTATACTGTGCAGTATTAATTAATATAATGTATTAATGTATTAATATGCACTATAAGTAATACAACAGAATTCCATTACAAAATTCCATTCCATTCTGATTGTGTGAGTGATATTTACCTGATTTTTTCATCTGAATTTTTTCTTTGTTTTCTCATAAAAATACCTGAAGTTGAAGAAACACCCATTTATGCCTCAGGCTACTGTCTGAATAAACCTGCACACAAATATGAGCGCCCATGAGTAAAGATGGCAGCAAGCAAGTTGTGTACTTCCAGAGATTGGGGGTCACATGCCAACTTACTATTGAGTTGAATGGGAATGCTAACAGATAGGTCTCTTAAGGTAATATAAGGAGCTTTCGAAGTCGAACTCAGTTATAGGAACTAGCCACCAGGACGGTCCCCCGAGAACTAAATGTTCCCCCAGGGCCATTTTCCCGGTTGCATTTGCACCGCCTGTAGGAACTCTGAAGTGACGTAAGCCAGCTGACAGCCTTTTAAGAGTCATTTAAGTGCAGCATTCAACATTGTCAACAACTAGAGGATGGGCGACGCCGTGATTGGAGCTGTGTTTTTGTTGTGTCGGGTTTTGGAGATGGAATGTAGTATATGTATAAGTTATGCGACTGAAAAAGCAAAAAGGAGGGCTTAGAAACGAAATCTCCTACAACAAATTGCCGTGCTACATATCATTGAGGCTGAGAAAAGAACACAACGCCACAAAGCGACTGGTAAATGCCGTTAACATTAGCTTTCTGTATGTTTAAGTCTTATCACTGTTTTCTATGTTTGCGGAGTAAGTACATGTAAACTGTGTGTTTACACTGCTTTTTAAAAATGGCGGGTGCCAGTGTTTCATATGGCGTGCATTCGGCACTTACGTCACTGGTAGTTCCTATTGTGCTGGGTTAGACCCTACTCTGAAGTAGGAGCTAATTTAGTCCCCCCAAAAGGCGTTCCTAGAACTAAAATCATTCCCAGTTCCTGCGGTGTGAACACGTCGAAAAGTGGGTACTTCCTCCAATAGTTATAGGAAAACATTCCTCCGGTGTGAAAGCCCCTATTGACCTTGTCACACACATTTTCTCTCTCTCGCACACATACACACTATTACTTTTCTCCTCTGTGTGTGAGCTCCACCACCCACAGTGGGAGCAAATTCAATGAATATCTACTCCGTCTCATTATGAATATCCTATGGCCCTCATTACCTTTGTCTGAGATATTCAAAGAAGCTCCATCTCCACCAATCAGCCTGACAGCCAAAGTCTTTTAATGTCTTGATTGTGATGTCACCAATGTCTGATTGGATGACACTTACAGTAGGAAGGTTTGATTGATATATACCAGTATTTAACTGGTGTTTTTACGTGAAAACAACTTCTGTATGTAGAATAAGATCAAATCAGTCCTCAAGCACCAACCTCAGTACGGCAGTGATGTTGATGAAAGTCTGAACTGGACAGATGTTCATGTATCTGTGCGTTTCTGGCCCTGGGGAGATCTGACACAGCAGGCCGCGGTATCTTCAGCATAACGACAATCTTTTAAGAGCGATGGGGTGGGAGCAGAGGCAGAAAGATCAGTCTCTTTTTACTCTTTTTTTTTTTTTTTTTTTTCCAGAGAGATGAATCAAAAGAGAAAAGCCAACTGAAGTAGTGTAAAAGAGTGGGAAGAGCAACTCATACTGTGAGAGAGATAACTAATCTCAACTAATAAAGCCATATCACAGCCCACCATCTCTCATAACAGACATGTGCCAGACTGCAAACAGTGTTTCGCTCATGTTATCAAAACAGTATTACAGTTAATGTGCACAGTTATAGCAAAGAGGTTTAATCCATTGCTATTTTTATGGTTATGAAAAAAAACAATGCAGATATGATTTTTAAAAGCAGCGTAAACAACATTCTTCAAAACTCATCTCATTCATGTTGTGTTCCATGACATGAGGTGAGTACATTTTTATTTTTTAGTGAAGTATTTCTTTAAGCTGTGACAGGAGAAAGTATTTTAACATTGAAAACACATCAGCTTTACTGCAGTTGTCTGCTGTGAAAGAGAGAAAAGATGGAAAGGTTTTCCTTGGTACCACCAGCATCAGATTGTCAGGGCAACCAGCCCAATCTGAAAAGAGATTTTGAACATTTTGCCTGACATCAATGCACTTCCATCTCCAGCTAAATACATCCCAGGAGACTCTACAGATCACAGCGTGCCTGTACACTCAACGGAGAGGATGTACCCAGATAGTATCACAGATACATATCATTTACAGTGCTAAACAACCTGTCCATTAAATGTTTTCCATTTCATTTCTCTGTCGTCTGAGGATATGTCTGGTTAAGATGAATAAACAATTACACTAGCAGTCAAAACATTCTTTATTATTACTTTATTATTATTATTTATAGGGATGCACAATATGTCGGTACCATATCAGGTATCGGTATTGGTCTATATCAGATTATTGTGCTCATTTCTCCAATTTTACATTTAGATTGCATGCCAACTGTTTTTTTGTTTTTAAACTAATAATTTAATAACACTGTTAAATCTTAAGAATATCCCATTAAATATTACATTTTCAATTTTAGGGCCTGATTTACTAACAGCTTGTGCCAGCGCAAACCCTCTTTTGGTGTTAAAAAACTTCTCTCAGGATTTACTAAAGACACGCAGTGAAAAATAAGTGCTGAAAAGGCGTGGAAACAGTTATCTTTGCGGCTTACCTTATTGCATATGCATTTGTAGGGGTTTCCCTTTCAGATGCAAAATTTATGGGAGGAGAGTATTTAAATGAATTTAAATAAATTGAAAGGTGATTTACTAAGGTTTACGCTAGTCAATTTACCGGTATTTGCGCCATTATTTACTGCCCAAAAAAGCATGTCTTAAACCAGACGCTAATTTGCTCTGCTCTTGGTCGATTGCGTTGGTCATTATGCGTCTGTGTTCTTCAATTTGCGCGTTGTCAGTAGATCATGCGCAGAACTTTCCACTCCCATCGGCGCTTTTATGGGATTGCTCTCACGCTAATGTGCCCTGTTTAGTAAATCTATAGTGTTGTGATGCTTAAATTCACTTGTAACATGTGAAAATAATAAATTTTAGGGTTTTTTTTTTTTTTTTTTTTTAGACAAAATGTAGTATACATTTTAATATCAAACATTTATCAGTTATTGAGTTATTGTGTGTTTACACTGCTTTTTAATATGGCGTGCATTCGGCACTTACGTCACTGGTAGTTCCTATTGTGCTGGGCTAGACCCTACTCTGAAGTAGGAGCTAATTTAGTCCCCCCAAAAGGCGTTCCTAGAACTAAAATCATTCCCAGTTCCTGCGGTGTGAACACGTCGAAAAGTGGGTACTTCCTCCAATTTTTTTTTTTTTTTTAGACAAAATGTAGTATACATTTTAATATCAAACATTTATCAGTTATTGACCATAACATGAAAATGATTATTAGCTTAATCGGCTAATTATCATTATCAGCCAAACTTGTAATATTAGTGCATGCCTACTTCACGTGTTTATGATTCTTGAGATGATAGTAGAAATATTTCTATCCATGACTGAGTGCTTGAGTACAGGACTCGATTGGAACTATAGTCCAGCAAAGAAACAAAAAACCAAAACTGTAAAATGAACCAGGGAGAGAGACTGCCATACTTTTCCATTACAATGAATCTTTCGAAGTGAGCTGGAAGGACTCATAATTTATTAGCATGCCAATGTGATCTATCTCACTCACTTTATCCATCAATCTCTATATCTTTGGAGAAGCCGCAAATGGGGTTAAGCTGTAGTGTGTCCGGTTCACACACCCTCACCCAGAAGAGAACACACACACACACACACCCACACACACAGGTTTCCATGTTTTATGGGGACTTCCCATAGACATAATGATTTTTATACTGTACAAACTGCATATTCTATCCCCCTACACTAACTCTACCCCTAAATCTACCCATCACAGAAAACTTTCTGCATTTTTACATTTTCAAAGCACTTAATTTAGTATGATTTATAAGCAGTTTTCCTCATGGGGACCAAAAAAATGTCCTTGTGGGGACATCTGGTCCCCATAACATAGGAAATACCAGGTACATACACACACACACACAAACACACTGGGTATAAACACTATAACCTAACCTATTTTGACATTTTGTCAGCTTTAGCACACTTTTGGGTATAAATTTGTCCCCAAAATTTGGTTAAGTAGGTACACACACACACACACACACACACACACACACAGACTGTCCTGCACTGGTTCACACTCACTGGACGCTGTTCTGTGACCGTCTATTTCATTTCACACAGGACGGCAGACAGACATCCAGAAGACGGCTCAACCATAAATAACATCCTGAGGAAAGCAGATCACGCAACCCAATATTTCCATCAAGACATTCCTGTAAACATCTTACATCATTTATCGTTTTTCTCTTAGTTTCTTTTTTCCCTTTCAGTTTTCAGTCAAGGCGAATTCTCTCAGATGTCTTACAAGTTCAGCATTGAAGAAGGGCATAAATTTATCAGGAACTCACCAAAAGAGTGGAAGACAGAAAGGTCACTGACTGATTCAATGTTCTCTACACTCACTTTTACATTGTTTACTCCAGTTTGTTTCAAAGCAAATTACCTCTGCGAACTCCATGTGCAGCATGTATATATCATCATGCTAACAATCACACACACACACAGATGAATCATCGAGTGCCATAAGAGGCTCTTGTTTGTTGTGAATAACTGTGAAGTTGCCATCATCACATTAAATGCAGTTCTGCTATCATTTCCTCTGCATAATACCTTCATTGTTCTCACAGGGCCATTATGCTTCAGTTCCCTCATTTCACATCAGCAAACAAACACTCTCTCCTGTGATCTTCGCATCCATATTTTAGCTATAAAATAACCCGTTTATAAAGATACAGAGAAAAAAGTGAACACACCAGAGTGTAAAATTTCTTATTATGTGCGCTGCTCTAAAATTACATTGAGTTAGCAAACCAGACTGAGTTGTTTTTCTTACCCTTGTGCGGGACATAATGTAGACAAAGCGGCAGACTCTCCAATGTTTATGAGATGGCTTATATTGCATCAGTGCAAGAAGGATTTCATATGAGGCAGGTGTAGTGTGATTTACAATAACTAATCTGGATACAGGAAACACAGGCACAGAGGAAAGACAATCTGATACATCGGTAGCTAACCAAGAATTCATCTTGATCAACAGAGACATGTTTACAAGTTTTTTTAAGGAGTCCAAGATCATTTTCAAGTCTATCAAGGCCAAGTCATGTCTGAAGTCAAAAAATCTATCTCTAAAAATGTAGTTGATGTTCATGATGTTCAGATGATGTTCATGAAGTAAAACTAACCTAAATTTGAAAGTTGATGTTTAACTTGAAAGAAAAGAGCATGTTATCCTCAATACCATGCACTCTTACAAGTTTTTTTTTCTCAGTAGATGCCATTTTGTTGAAGCGCTACTCTGGAATACAATAAATGAGTGCACATATCCACATGGATAGGTTATAAAACAGCTACAGAAAAAGATTACCATATTTCCAAACGAGAGAATTTGAGTTTTCATGTCTGCAGCACAGCTTTTGTCTTTAAGGAATGTAGTATTTACCAACTTTTTGTAGGGATGTACTGATATCGAAATTCTGCCCGACAACTGATATATGGCCAATATTATAAATCTATACTATTTTGTTAAAAAAAAAAAGGATTCAGTCTTTCTAAACCCCTCCTTTCCGACAGCCTACTCTGCTCTGATTGGTCAGATGGCCCAGTCTGTTGTGATTGGTCTACCACTTACAGTGTGTGTCAGAAATGAAACACCCACTACCATATCTGAATTTCAGCTCTTCCTCAGCACTTGTAAATACAGTGATACGAACAGTAACGATTGCATCAGTTTTACCGTATCAATTCAAGCCCGAGTCCTCATCCTTTGGAAGTGCATGCAAAATACAGTAGATTTGCTTTCGCAGCGCAGAAAACAGCGACTCAAAATGAACCAAACTCTTCCAGACCTCAGCTACAACTACAGTGTTTGAGGGTCAAAGTAGACATTGTTCATGGGCAGCCAATGAAGAGTTGTTATGCAAATTTGTTACATAGTTACGTAGGTATGTAACAGGAAGTGAGACTGGAATTACTGATTTCAGGCATTTCATAATCAGTTCTTTCTTTTGGGAGACAATAAGACCAAATGACGTGCATTTTGATCTTTGAAACTTTGCAGACCTTTTACATTCACAAACAGCTCTATTACACTGTATGCAGTGTTGGGTGTAACGCGTTACTAAGTAACGCATTACTGTAATTAAATTACTTATCCACTGAAAAAGTAAAGTAAGGGATTACTGTTCATTTTTAGGTAATTTAATTACAGTTACTTACAATGTACTTGCGTTACATACTGTAAATTAGTTCAACAGTTCTGTATAAAAATCTAAATTTGTCGTCTAAAGGTAAAAGTTAACGCTGCCTCTTTAAAATCGTTAGCTGTAGTGCAGTTGCGCGAGTTCGCAACTCCGCACCACTTGGCTGCGTAATCGCTGTCTGAAGATGTCGGCAGAAGCGAGTGGCTGTTTTGCAGAATGGAAATATTCCAGTTACTTCACTTTTGATACAGGTAGGCAAGAACATTACGGTAAAATGTAAGCTATGTCCTAGGGAGAAACAACTGCGCGCGCTCTCTGAGAGACGGTCTTCAGTCAGTGCACTCTAAACCAAAGCGCACACATGGCCGCCTCTCGCAAATGTCAGATTTTCGCGGTTTATTACACATAAACGTTCAAATACACACACAGTTATGTCAAAATGCCCATCTTGGCGTATATTTGCGTTGGTTATGTGAATGTGAACAGCATGTGTAACAGCATATTGTCTTTAAAACATGCTACTGTCTACTATTGGCTGTCTGTATTATAAATAATAATCAAACAACAAAAGAAAAGCTTTAATAAGGATTAATATATATTTAACTTATATAGTTATGAGTTATTTTATATTTGATTATTCAATTTCTGTGGTATTTTTACTTACTACTATTAGACCTACCTGAAAAAATATATAGCATTGTTTTATTTGTATCTTTAAATATTTTTACCGTGGTACCGACTTTGGTATCGAGTATTATGCACTTTTGGTGGTATCGGCACTCACTACTAGACTTTTGGTATCGTGACATCCCTATTTGTTACTAAAAAAAATTAAGTATTTTAGTATGTTTTAATAAAGCTAAAATGTTTTAAAAAGCTATAAAAGGCTATTCCATGTTTGATTCATATTTAAATTATTAGAAGAGTTTCCTTTCTATTGTCTATCCAGTCAAGCTTTATAGGTATTTTAATAAGTAATAAGTAATGAGTTTAATTACTTATTGAGTAATTAAATTACTTTTCAGACAGAGTAATTAGAAAAGTATTTTAAATACAACATTGATGATGTAATTAGTAATTAGTAATTAATTACTTTTTTGAAGTAACTTACCCAACACTGACTATATGAAAGGTAATATCTGAAAAAGCATAATAGGGGCACTTTTAAAAAGACAGAAACGATTCAGTATATACAATATCTGCCAATAAATATTCCATATTGGTCAATACCGGTAAAACATGCAGAATACTGGATTTTGCATTATCTTTAGACTTATTACAGTGGTCATTATTATAATGACTAACACAAAACAACCGATAGTGTCCGTAAAAAAAGCCTCATGAAGTAGTTCCCTATAATAAGACAGCTGAGCTTGTTTGTCTTTCATAAGTTTTAACAGTTAAAGGGGCAAATGTAGAGAAAAGTTCCCTGAAAAAGACCTAAGAGCGAATTCAAAACCCCTCCTGAGGTACACAAACCCCTGGATGGGAATCACTGAGCTAGAGCCTCATAGTCTAATTATATCTGTTTTGTAGTTTATTTCAGTTTGACAGTCTGACTGACGGAAAATAACAACTGCTCCTACTTTAAAAGCAATGATGAGAGAACGCTTTTCAGTGAGCAAAACAGCACATGAAATATTAAAAATCATCAACTACATGTCTATCGACTTCAAGCAAACATGCAGAAACTTTAGAGGCTTATTAATTTCCAAACGTTCTCCCACTACAGCAAGAAAACTTTCTTCAAAAGGGTTATCTGGCAAACATTTAAGAACGAAAACTTTCCGAAAGCCTCATTTTTGAGAACACAGCATGTTTGTTTGGAAAAAGGCATCTATCTGAGCTGAGGTTGATTGCTAGTGTATTACCCTTGAAAAGATGCTTCAGTCAATGCTTAGAGAATACCAATGCAGTCCATTATAGCCTGTGCCCTTTTACATTCTCCACTATTACAGTAGTTTTATGGAAATATCATTACTTTCTAATTAGAACAGGGAAATAAATCAGTGTGAGGCACTTATTTTTTGGCTGTTAAAATTATTTAAGGTTTCTCTGTAATGATCAATGTAGAGCCCAAAGGCTCAATTAAAACAAGCATTTAAATGTACAGTATTCCCACATCCAATAAAACCTTCCAAGGCCTCAAAAATATCAAGGACAAATTAGAAATCAGTGCACCCAATATACATGCATCTAGCATATAAATATATCTATTTAGCATGAGTGCTTGTCATTGCTTTTGTGCAAGTAGAGTTTGGTGTTGTTTACAGAAGTATTGGCCTGTTGAATGAAGGCCAGTGCTACACGAGGCATGTGGTCACCCCTGAACCGCTGACCTGTGTTAAAGGGCTGTAATTGTCTTTTTACTGCGGTCAGTAAATCTCTGAGTGCCCTCACCGTGCCATCACAACATTCTGGCGATGGTCGTTGCCTAGCAACCAGCGTTGAGAGCAAACACTTCTTTCTTTATTTATTAATTTAGCTTTTGTGACTGATGCGCACTGCAACAAAGTGAATTCAGATGGATGGGCTGTTTAGTCTGAAAATTCTTCCTTCGTGTTGGAGGGTGTGCGTTTAAATGAAATGTCTGGGAAATAGCAACCAAAATCATTAATTACATTCACCTGCCCTGCGGAATAACATTTTTGCAAGCCAACCCTGCAAAATTTTGACTGGCTGGACTACCGGTTGGTAGGGTCGAAGTCAACCAGCCCATGTGACACCAAACTGACATCAAAGAACTAGCGGAGACAAAAGCTGACTTTGTTGTCGCCTCACGTCACCTGCATCTGAGGCCAAAAAGTTGCGCTTGAACACACTGAAAAGACTACAGCCAATGGCCAACTAGTATGTACCATCCAGCGCCTGCATGAGAGCAATTAACTATCTATATCAGCAGGTGGAAGTAGTCTGTGTTAGTCATTAAAGGAAAACCGAAACTAGGGCACTGTTTACACCTGGTATTAGATGCAGTTTGGTCGATCGGATCACAAGTAGATGAGGGAGACACATACCCGTTTAGTTTACACCCGGTGTTTTAATCCGTCTCTTTTGTCCACTTTCAACCACTTCTGTCCTAATTTCTTTGAGGGGAGGGTCTATGGATGGGTAAATGTATGTTTTTTTTCCAGATCTTTCAATCTAATGGACAAAATAAGCTCGGACAATTTACATATGAACACGCCTGGAGACAAAGTCTATAGATATAGAAAGACAGTTTACTCCTATTACTTGTGAATGGGAGAAACTGCAACGCGCAATATGATGGAATACGTCCCGCCTTCTAAGCCAATCGCTGATTGGTTAAAGTCATTGCGTCACTGCAGCTGCCGTTAGAAGCTCAGATTCCCATAGAAACCTGAGACTCACGCTTAGGACTGCACATGCGCATTGGCTGGTCTAGCCTGAAAAATAAGCTTTTTTAACGCTATTTGAGCATAAGAAACAACATTTATGGGACAGTTCATGTCAGATTTTGTTGCTGATTTGAATTATGTTATTTAATTGTGAGTTCGCCAAGCAGTTTTTGAGATTTCAGGATTCCCCCATTCAAATAGACAGGACTTGGTCTTGGATGCCTGAAATAGCTGCCCGGAGGCGTTGCAAATATGCCCGCCGAGTCAATAGACTTTGGGACTTTGCCGGAGACGATGGAAAAACATACAGAGAGCATCAGCTTTCGTTTCTGCTCTGATAGCAGCAAGACCACGTTGAACGCTGTTACTGCTTTTTAGAAGTCAGGAATGGTGAGAGAACATTGTGCTTGGTACGTTTTTCGTCTTCAAAGCAAACTTGGGTCTTCAGCCGACACAGTCTGACTAGTGCGCTTCCCATAATGTTTATGTAGGCGGTCTTTAGTGGCTGTTTGAACGCATTCGACCACATGAGCATATACACCACGAAAGCAATCCGGTCGAATGCATTTTCGACTACCTCTGGAAATGGTCGAAAGTGGACAAGCTCAAAACGATTTAGACCCCATTTACACCTGTATTTAGCATCATCCACTTGTGATCTGATCGACCAAAACACATCTTAATACCAGGTGTAAACAGGGCCTAGGATGGTGGATATAGAAACTAAACAAAGCAGTGCTCGCATACCCTTGTGAATATGAATCATGTTGGTCAGTTGGTTTTTACATTCTTCACTCCAGACGGCCATGTTGTTATGAAACTATTTTCATATTGTAACGCTCAGGTAAGAGCCATTTGTGTGCAATCATGACTTTGTTGTTTGCTTGCTTTCATCATTTTCTTTTTTCTTCTCGTGCACTGATTCGCAAATCAGAAAGATTTCTCTCATTGGCTGCCCATACCGATTCAACATGCTCAAATGGACAAAAACCCGCCAACATGGCACCTACTGTGCCGACAGTGTAGAACACACTGCAAAAACTGAGCTGAAACCATCGTTAATCGTCATTAACGATGGCCCAACTATGGCTTAATGTGTCACAGCCTTTAGATTGGTTGGTTAGAACTGCCAGACCACCATGGACCAGCAACCATATTGCAGAAACCAGCTTAACCTGTTACTTCCCCCAGAAGGGATCTGCTCTCAAACATATTGTGCCTGAATTGCAAATAGTATTTGAATAAACTCTTTCATGCAATTTAATGAAGGTGTAACATGAATCTTTGCATTTCTAATATGAAAAAGCACCTAAATTCAGCTTCAAGTGCTTCATATCACGTCATTTCAAACTGTATCATTCCTCCCCTGCTCTGCCAAAAATGAACAATACACTTCAAACATGAACACAACAGAATTCAGATGTTATGCCCAAAGCAGTTAGCAGAGCTCCAGCATTTATCACATGATATTAGAGCGGGAGGTGAGAGAAGGGAGGTCTCTGCTCCTTTCTGAAGATCCCTGCTGTTGCATGCACTCAAAATCACACAGAGTAGAAGATCCAAGGGAAAAGTCAAGCCATTCTTCAAACTGAAGTGTGGGAAAGAGATATGTTGGGGTTTTACTAATCTTGCATAGATTTTGGAAAGCTCTCACCATTTCTGTGTGCAATATGCCTCAGATGGTCTATGGGGGTCCTGTCTAAAGCTCAGATTAGGGTTTTACTGACTAGAATCAGTCATGTAATGCTACTCAGCATGGTTCCTCTAAGGGTTGGTGTTTAAGAGCTGATCAGAGGTCAAGATAGTAAGCTGGACACTAACCTGCAGCCATCTGCATGTATCCTGCCAATGTGCAGATCTTCCTCTCACAGGCTCCACTGGGCAGGAAGATGGTGATGATGGCCAGCAGGGAGCTGACTGCCAGCAGAGCACATCCACCTGAACACAGCACCGCACTCGTCTGGAACACACATAATGCACAACACTTTACAGATACTAGTGCTTTTATAAGAGTTCAGAGTGTTTGTGGGCCTTGATTGATTTTTTTTTTTCAACTCAAGCAATCCAAATTTAATTCTGTTCACAATAAATGAGTTAGTCTAGCTAAGAACGGTTTTAAAGGGATAGTTCACCCTAAAATGAAACCCTGGTGGTCTTCTAATGCAGTATGCCCTTCTTTCTTTTATGGACCACAAAAGGAGAATTTTTAGAAAATCTCCCACTCGTGCTCACTCAAAAGTATCACAGAATGATCCCATGCGACACATGCCGTATATTCCAAGTGTTCTGGAGGTATGTGATAGGGTTTGGTGAAAAACAAACAGAAATTTAATGTATTATTTAACAAAATTCTTGACCTTGGCTATTGGGCTTCTCTGCACGGCTACGAACTGTGAGATAAAAAGTCGCAATTACATATTATTTTTTAATTTTTATTCAGTGATGGAAACAAGCTTCCATACTGTCCCTGCTCTCCATTCATTGTATGGAAAAAAAACAGCTTTCTGCCAAATATCTCCTTTTGTTTTCCCCACAAGAAAGAAAATCAAATGGGTTTGGGACAACATGAGCGAATGATGACATTTTTTTTATTTTGGGGTGAACTATACCCTTATTATTAAATGCAAACAAAGAGTCATAGAAAGGAAAAAAAAAAAACATTCAAACACACTCACACACCCACACGAGTTGTTCAGGTAGAAATATAAGATGTGAAATCAATCAATTTTTCCTAAGTGTTTACTCAGTGTGGTCAATTTAGTGAAACAGCGAGTACCGATACTCCAATCTACCACCCTCATTAAACCAAATGCTTCATCAGCCCTACACATGCCCGGTCAAAAACACACAAAGCCCATCCCAGATAAGAGATGTATAAAGTAGCTCTGTCTCATATGGGCTTTTTTAAATCAGATGTTTGTTAGAGCAGGCAGCAGGGGTTGGCATGTATTTGTTAGATAATAACACAAGACTCGGTACTTATAGACCTTGCTGTACAATCCCTAAAACAAAAACATGGAGGGTGCATATCAGAAACAGGCAATTGATCTAACTCTGATGTAATCTATATAAGCATGTGAGGCAGGACACACTGACATCATGCATTATTAATATGTGCACATACAGATTTGGGTAGTAACTGTAACTTAGATGTTGCTGTTGAACCAGTCTTTTACCATTTACCTTATATTTGAAATCAAAACAATTTCAATAGATAATATATCATTCAACAAAATGTATTCATACACAGATAACCATAGTTAAATTGCAGTTTTGGAGGTAGGGGAAATTCTGGTGCAAACAACATAAAAAATAGGCTGAACGATTAACTAAATAATATATAAAATGCAAACATATAAACATACAAAAAAGAATACACATACAGTAGAGGCCAAAAGTGATGTCCGGCCTAGGAAAATTGACATCTTCACCCTTTATTCATATATTATTAAAAATTTGTAAGATTTTAAGACTTTGTAAGCATTTTGGGTAGTTGGGCTTGGAGTCAATTGTTTTATTTATGATAACGCAATGAAACATGCTAAATTGTGTCCACATAATTTTTGGTCAGGTTGTTGTCATACAAAGAGAGAGAGAGACAGAGAGAGAGAGAGAAGAACTAATGAAATATTAATAACTGATTATGTTGTAGTCAATGTATGCTTTATCCTGTGAGCTTTTTGTTTTTCTATGCATTTTTATACACCTGTAGCTGTAGCTTGCCTTTTAATGCCAAATAATTTTGTCAGATAAATATGTTAACCAAGTTTAGTGTTTTGTTCCTCCCTCATATTTAAAATGTTTTGATGGTTTAATCAAACCAGAAATATCCCCTCTGGACATCACTTTTGGCCATTACTGTATATGGATAAATATGCAAAAACACACAGTGTTAGAACATTTCTGGCCCAATTTAACCCCTGGTGTCAATGTTATTTATCTATATACTTGATAATAATCCTAAAAATTCCAATAGATGGAAAAACAGACTTGTTCTGACCATAGTTTGGTAACCATAGTTTCCACCAAAATACCATAGTTACTACAGTTATTTTACAGAGAAAGCATTATAAATTCATATGGGAACTTTTCTGATATTTTCTTTTGCTAATTGCTAATAAATTTGGCTAATACCAAGTTGCCTATAATAAAATGTACAGTTCTGCCCTTCCAGTATATTGATATACTACGGAGCCCGGACATGACATGCAGGAAAAAAATAGTAGGTTAAATCGTGCGCACGATTTACTAATTCGTTCTCTCGATTAACTAAAACGTGCGCACGATTTACTAATTCATTCCCTCGATTTACTATTTCGTTCCCTCGATTTATAAATCATGCGCACAATTTAGTAAATCGAGGGAACGAATTAGTAAATCGTGCGCACGATTTAATTTTTTTTTCTTGCATGTCATGTGCAGGGCTCCGTAATATACTATTTAATAAATTATTCAGTTGAAAAAAACTATGGTTACCATAGAAAGTTTTTTTTAAAGGCACACTATGTAAATTTTCGCCACTAGAGGTCACCTATTCAAAACAAAGGTGTAGCTTGATGACGCCGAGATTGAGCGCGGAATCTTGAGAGATGTCGTCTTCACCTCACAGCCGGTGGAAAAGAATCGGGACGGGTCTCGTGAGAAATCATGTTCATGGATGAGATTATTAACGTTACTGTAGTATGAAGCAGCGCAGGACCGAGTGTTGTGGGAGCTGAGTGAGGCCACTGGAGCGATTGCTAATGAGAGACGAGCGTGACACATGCCTCGAGAGCAGAGGAACTTTTATTATTCCACAGTCGCCGCTTCTGCTTCTTCCGGTCAAGCGTACGTGGGGTAACGCAGCGCTATTTATGAAAAGATAAATTTGAGTGTGTTGAAAATGATGTTATAACGTTACTCTGAGCGTTCGCTCGGCGGCTGCTGTGAGACACTTGTTGCACACTGCAGTAAGCTAGATCGATATTAGAATATCATATTAATAAATGCTGGATGGCTTGTGTTGATAAATGGCATGCAATTAATTGTAAAACATATTGTATGATGGAGAAAATGCTGTATTACTGTTACTAAAAATAAATCTGCATGTGATTATATTACAGTATGTTAGCCACTTGACAAAATAGTGTTTGGTGAAAACATGCAGTTGCGGAAAATCAAGAAAACGAGATTCAAACAATAAGACCAAACGTGTTGAGCTATATAACAATAATTCGTTTTCTGTCTATAAATGTAACCATACAGTTGTTCCCTTGTCTAATAAAAAACATAATATATTACAGTGTCTTTGGTGTTTCCATGGTTTCTACAAAATAAAACCGGAAACCGAGGGTAACGCGGGTATGATGTCAGTGATAGGCGACACATAGACACGGTCCGTGTCCTGGTTAAAATAGCTTATTTCTCTGGATTTAAACATTCTTGGAAACATCTGGGATAATGTAAGTACACAAGACAACAAAATATATAACATTTTTCTAGTGGTTTTTGGATATTTTTAAAAAAAATCTTACATATTGTGCCTTTAAGTCAGAAGTAGTCCTTTCCTCCCTATTGTAACATATACACAATGTAAAGCCATGTAAAGCGTCTTCCTGAACAAGAAAAAATGTAGGGCGGGACTTGATTTTGTCCAATGGGAATTGATTGGATGGTTGGATGGTTGTGGTTTGCTATTGGTCGATCTCATGTGAGAGACAGGCTGTCCCGCTCTCACACTAGTAAACACATAATCAGAGAAGAGAAGAGATGTCGCTGCAAGTGGAATGGGAAGTTATTTTGATTAAAGATCAAGGGGGCACATGAATTTTAAAATGTGCATGGATAAAATAATTTATAATAAATACTGCAATATTCCGTAAAAAAAAAAAAAAAATCATTTCATGGTGACTTTAAAGGAATGACCATGATGGTCTCCTGCAGAAAAGAGAAGCAGTCTTTCTGTAAAGTTGAGTCACAGGTGGATGCTTTTCAGTGAGAAGCATTCAGAGATTTCAAACTGAGGTTTTTATTCTGACAGTTTGATGTCTCTTCATTAGACCAGCCGGGGCTTTCAAATACTGTTTCCACACACAGAACTGCAGTATCAAACTGGACCAAATCAATAACACAGTAAACAAAATATCTGTTAAAAAGCTATCAGCAGATCTCTTGCAAGAGCAATACACATTTACATACACAAAACAGTGTAGTTCTTAGTGCCATTGTCACATCAGCAGTGCGTATTAGGCAAGAATCACAATATTAATACAGATGCTATAACTATATCGACTTCATTTTCCTTGTGGTCCTAATGGCGAAGACATTAATGGCGAGAACGGAATGCAAATGAAGACGAGATGGCAGATTCATAGGTGACATCTGAAACCGCAGTATTTCTAGTGGTAATGATAACATTTGTAGTAATTATGACTGTTTTGTGTTGATGACAACATTACGACATCCTTTACAATAACGGCATGCCTGCACTGGAAAGGGGAAAAAATCTAATAACACAGAAGTGGAACGTTGCAGACACTCGGCGGAAACATATTTCCTTCAAACTGAACTCATTCCCCTTTAAATGGTATTCATATATTCATAGAAACGTCTAGTTTCCTCAGCGCCATCTCTTGATCTTGCCATCTTTGAAGCCTTTAGATGAAATGAGCTCTTGCCCACTGTGCTGTCAAACATTACCGTGTTTCATTACAACTAATAGAGACATATTAGGGCTGCAACAGATCAGATCCAGAATTAAATGGTACCCTGGAAAATCATAAATAGGCAGTCTATGACAGGAATGTTGATGATGCTCATAAGTTAAACAAACAGTATGCATATTTCATCCGTATATAGTCCACGTATGGCTAGGAAACAGAAATGTACTTCCTGAGGTCGATACTAATTAGTGGTGCTTGCCAAGTGTGCTGTTACTTTTCAAAGTGATTAGACTTACCATTTTTCATCTAGTGGATGATAATATGGCCAAAATATCCCATACGCTGACGTTAAAAGAGGGACCCATTCCTAGAGATCAGAATATTTATATAGAGACTTAAGGTGGGCTCTTTTGACAGACAGAACACCCTAGCAACCACATAGCAACCACTCAGAACACCACAGCAACCGCATGGAAAAAAACCCCGCAATATCCAACACATTTTCATGGCAATTCATAATTATTTTGCGTTTTGGAAAATTTGTGGTAAATTCGTATGATCTCATTCGTAGGTTTTCATACAATCTGCTTGCGTCCCACATTTTCGTACTAATCAAAACACACTGAGCGTTATGTTTACGTGACCAAGCGCATTATCGGCTTATTAAGCATAATCTGGTTTAGAACATGCATGTAAATGCACTCAAGAGGATTAGTTTTTTTTTTAATAAAAATGGCACATTTTTGTATTAATCAAATCGTACAAATTCATACAAATTTGCTGCCAATTTGCCAAAACGTAATATAGTTATGTTTTCTTGTGAGATTGGTTTGACAACATCCTAAAATTGTGGCAATAATTTTTCCACAGGCAAGCATCAGCTTCTATTAGCAGGATTTTTAATTATGCAAGTCATGTAACCCACATTGAATGCAGTCAGATTACGGTTTGGAACCCTTAAAGGGTTAGTTCACCCAAAAATGAAAATAATATAATTTATTACTCACCCTCATGTCGTTCCACACCTTCGTTCATCTTCGGAACACAATTGAAGTTATTTTTGATGAAATCCGATGGCTCAGTGAGGCCTGCATAGACAGCAATGCCACCGAACTTCTCAAGATCCAGAAAGGTACTCAAAACATATTTAAAACAGTTCATGTGACTACAGTGGTTCAACCTTAATATTATAAAGCGACGAGAATACTTTTTTGTGCGCCAGAAAAACAAAATAACGACTTCTCAACAATATCTAGTGATGGCCGATTTCAAAACACTGCTTCGAATCTTTTGTTTTGAATCAGTGATTCGGAGCGCCAAAGTCACATGATTTCAGCAGTTTGGCAGTTTGACACGCGATCCAAATCACTTAATCGAAACAAAAGATTCGAAGCAGTGTTTTGAAATCGGCCATCACTAGATATTGCTGAAAAGTCATTATTTTGTTTTTTGTGCCGCACAAAAAGTATTCTCATCGCTTTATAATATTAAGGTTGAACCACTGAACTCACATGAACTGTTTTGAATATGTTTTGAGTACCTTTCTGGATCTTGAGAAGTTCGGTGGCATTGCTGTCTATGCAGGCCTCACTGAGCCATTGGATTTCATCAAAAATATCTTAATTTGTGTTCCGAAGATGAACGAAGGTCTTACGGGTGTAGAACGACATGAGGGTGAGTAATTAATGACAGAATTTTCATTTTTGGGTGAACTATCCCTTTAAGACATAATGAGGGCACTGGATGCATGGCTTTTAAGTTAAATGAAATGAAAATTCTTTTATCTTTTATGCATCCACATGCTGTTCCAAACCCAGTATGACTTTCTTTCTTCTGTGGAACATAAAAGAAGATATTTTAGTGTTTTTACGTCCAAACCAAGTGTGCCGCACAAGTCCTGAAAAGTGAAGCCAAAACTTTTCGATCGCCCCCAGGTGGCTGGATGCAGTATAGGTCATAAACCCCACCCTCTCCATGTAATCTAATGGGACGTGAGACAAACTAAACAATCAAATTACACTTTAAAAAAATTTTGTCCGAAGATGGTTTCTGTCATTTTTTGTAGTTTTCATCACGCTGATATAAGTTCAAGAGCCCTATCATACACCCAGCACAATGCAACGCCAGGCGCGACGCAAGTGTTTTTTGCTAGTTTCAGCCCAACACAGTTATCATTTTCATGCTGAGCATCACGTTGTTTAAATAGCAAATGCGCTCGCGCCCATCTGTTCACCCATGGGTCTGAAAACGAGGTGTGTTCAGGCACACTGTTGGCGTGTTGCTATTTTGTGGCAACTGAAAACAACTGCGCGATTGACCAACAAAAGCCTGGTCTTAAGTCAATGGCGCAGTATTTTTTTGTTATTTAAAGGGCGTGTTAGTAATATGCACCTATAGGCGGGTGCACAATGTGCAGCAGCATACAAACATGGCAAAAATTAAATTACAATGTAAAAGATTATTATTGTGTACTTAAAGATAAAACTGCCTACATGTCATAATGGATAGTCATTGCATGTTTTAGAATTACCTATATGCAGTAATGACGAATGAAATTGGCTAATTATTTGACCAATCGTGGCAATACACACATGTATTTAAACTCACTCATTAAGAGACTAGGTACAACCCATTTGGACCATGCGCCTGGCATATCGACCATTTTTTCAGTTTTTCCGACATAATGAGCTTGCGATTGATTCTGAGGGAGTATGGGCGGGGCCTTGATACCGTGGCTCCACTTCATGGGCTACGATTCTGCGTAATCAGCGCAAGAAGTCAGCGCCATTCTGGGACATTGGCGGCTTCACTTTTCTACAATGAATGAGAGTGAAGGTGCATTGTCCATCTTTTTTTTTTACAGTCTATGGTTCAAACAATGGAAGTCAATGGTAACCAAAACTGAACATTCTTCAAAATACCTTCTTTTGTGTTCTGCAGAAGAAAGAAAGTCATACAGGTTTGCAACAACATGAGGGTGAGTAAACGTATTCTTTAAGTAAAGACTCAAACATGAAGAGCCCATTCTCATGTATGAGAGGCAGATTCAGGTCTATCCCACTTCATGTTCCTGTCCAACTGGCATTGTATCTCTCTCTAATTTCTTTTTATTTTCTGTATACATAAAGTGCAAAGCCCCACAATAAAATTAGACAAAAAAAAGAAAAAAGAGCTCATGATGCAAACAGTGGGCCTCACCTATTGAAATGTTAATATACAGCTTAACTATTTGCATTCTTACTCATTTTGTTTTAGTGGAACAGCTTTGCATTTCTTATGTGCCAATCATGCCAATGTTATTTGTACAATATTTGGCGCAAACAATTTCATGTGCATGCATGAACAATCAGCTTTGGCAAATATGGCCCTGTGTTGCATAGACTAATTTCATGCATTCCTCAAAGACCTTACTGTATCAAGACACTGCCCAGAATTCAACTGTCCTTAATTAGTTTGACATTTCAGGTCTGGCTTTTGCCACAACTCCTAAGAGCAATAATTAAAGATTACGCTTCTGTTCTGACACTAGAATATAAAATCCATGATTACAAAGTGCCCTACATTGTACTTCTGAAACTACATCGTACATATGCACACAATATATACAATACTCAGGGCTCCAGACTGCGCCTAAAACGGTCGCATTTGCGACTAAAAATATTAACTTGCGAGTGATATTTTTGCCATTGGCGACCATACAAATTCACACGTTATGACTGTAAAATTTGCATGTTATTTGCGTGTTCTGTGACCAGTAGCCTATCACATCATTTGTTGTGTTGACGTAATTAAATCAGATCTGATCTAGGCTATATATACACTCTATTATAGATCAGATAAAAGTATATTTCGTACACATCACGTACAAAATATGTAGTTTTAACGAGAAAAAGATGTTGTTTTAACGACATATCTCGTTTTTATGAGAAAAGATGTCGTTTTAACGACATATCTCGTTTTTATGAGAAAAGATGTTGTTTTAATGAGAAAAAGATGTCGTTGTAACGACATATCTCGTTATTACGAGAAAAGATGTCGTTTTAACGACATATCTCGTTATTACGACATAATTGAGTGGAAAAAATAATATGTATGTGGCAGCAATACGCCACTGTACTTATGAACTAATGCTGATCAATTATGACAAAGTTTACTTTATATTATTCATATTGTAATGTGTTGTAAACGCTTTTAACAACGTAGTTTTTTTATCTTCTTCATCTGAACTTGAATGAGCAGCAAAAGGAAAGCACACGCATTTCAAAATAAGAGTCCCGCTGTATTTTGGCCTGTTCATTAATCAAAGTCGTATGTATATCAATTTCCCCTGTTTGTTATTTGGTTACACAAACTAAATTTAATATATTTATATATTTATTTCCATATATTTATATTTATTTTCATTTGATTCAAAGTAAACTGTTGTAGCTTCAGGAAGGAAAGACTAACAACATTATTTGACACATATTATTTAATATAAAGATTATAGTTAACTAAAACCATTAAAAAACTTTTTTTTTATTGCTTGAAATAAATGTTAATACTGAAATAAAAATTTATAAAAACTAAACAGCCATGTTTAAAAACAACCAAAAATAAAACTAAAAACAAAACACACAAAAAAAATATTAAACTTAACGAAACATGAAAGCAGAAAATATAAAAATCGAATCGGATTCAAAATATTAACAAAAACTGTAATAGTATTAAGTGAAAATAGTGACATTCATTTCCCAGAAAAATCACAAGATGAAAATGCTGAAACTGTAAAGGGGAGATATATATATAAACACAACAGGATGACTAAAAGTTTAAGTTCATTCTTGTGTGGCTCTTAAAAAAATTTTTTTGGTGCCTGTTTTTCCCCCCTATAGGAGCCAATGGCTCCTTAATGAATTTTTTTGTCTGGAGCCCTGATACTTTACAAACTCTAGCTGCTGTTCATTTACAAGAAAAATGGCTCCTTACAGCGCAACCTCTTTCAGAGAGCAGGTTCCTAAATAGATGCTAATTATTTGCCTCTAAACACACTGCAAACAGTAAACAGCACCACAGAGGAAGTGCATTGTGAAGGAGAGAGGTCACGCTATGATAGAAACCAATTTCTGTGTAACTAGATGAAAAGAAAACAAAATAGAGAAAATGATTATAAGAAACTACACATTCTGTCAAATGCATCACATGATGCACATCACAAAACATTCAGTTGCATGCTAATTTGATTCTAGGGAGAAAAAAAATGGATGTTGTCCTCTGTGAATTCTGTAGGGCACAGAGAAAAAGTAACGTGACTCTGAACTTCCACAACTGCAGAAACTTCAGCACACAGCAAAAGATTGAAAGAGTGAAGGGTGCAACAGTTACTGCACATTTTTCAGTGGCATTGGATTTGGAAGTATTTTTCCAATTTTATCCAAAAGGAAAATAAAATTCTATGCATTGAACCAAACCAACCAGCTCAAAAATGAATCACAACATTACAACCTTTTATTCAAAGCAAATAACAAAAGGAAAAAAGACTTACATTCTTTTTTTATGAATGAATGAATCACTCATTCCACTATTAGAGCAGTATAAAATATAATATATTTGGTGTTTATTGTAAAATTTTCAAATGTACACTACCATTCAAAAGCTTTAGATCTGTAAGATTTTTTTAATGTTTTTAAAAGAAGTCCCTTCTGTATGGAGCCCCGCACATGACATGCAAGAAAAAAAAATTAAATCATGCGCACGATTTACTAATTCGTTCCCTCGATTTACTAAATCGTGCACACAATTTACTATTTCGTTCCCTCGATTTATAAATCATGAGCATGCTATATAAATCGAGGGAATGAAATAGTAAATCGTGCAAACGTTTTAGTAAATCAAGGGAACGAAATAGTAAATCGTGCGCACAATTTAGCCTACTATTTTTTTCCTGCATGTCATGTCCGGGGCTCCGTACTTCTGCTCACCAAGGCTTCATTTATTTGATTAAAAATACCAAAAAAAACCTGTAATATTGTGAAATATTATTACAATTTCAAAAAACTGTTTTCTATTTGAATATATTTTAAAATGTCATTTATTCCTGTGATCAAAGCTCATCTTTAGTGTCACATGATCCTTCATGAAATCATTCTAATATGCTGATTTGCTGCTCAAGTGTATTTTTGTATTTTTATTATCAACATTGAAAACAGTTGTGTACTTTTTTTTTTTTTTTCAAAAGAACAGTATTTATCTGAAAAAGAAAGCTTTTGTAACATTATACACAACTGGTCAAAAGTTTTTTTGTTTTTTGGAAAGAAATTAAAGAAATTAATACTTTTATTCAGCAATGATGCATTAAATTGATCAAAAGTGACAAAAGTAAAGACATTTATAATGTTACAAAAGTGTTCTATTTCAGATAAATGCTGTTCTTTTGAACCTTCTATTAATCAAAGAATCCTTAAAAAAAATTCAATATTGATAATAATGTTTGAGCAGCAAATCAGCTTATTAGAATGATTTCTGAAGGATCATGTGACACTGAAGACTGGAGTAATGATGCTGAAAATTCAGCTTCGATCACAGGAATAACAAATATATTCAAATAGAAAGCAGTTATTTTAAATTGTAAAACTATTTCACAGTATTACTGTTTTTGCTGTATTTGGATCAAATAAATGCAGCCCTGGTGAGAAGAAGAGGCTTCTTTTTAAAAACATTAAAAAATCTTACTGATCTAAAACTTTTGAACGGTAATGTATACAAATATGCAAGATGTTTGAGAATGCAAGGAAACTTTCGATTACAATTTGATTACATAATCAAACCAAACAAGTGTGAACACACCTTTATAGCACCTTTAAAGTTATACCGTATGGACTAAATTTATAGTGCTTGACAGCCATCGGTCACTGCATTGCCTTTTTCATTTTATGCAAAGTACAGGTCGAAAAACCTGGAAAACTTCTCCTTACTTTGTCAAACAGCTTTTAAATGGCATGAGGCTGAGTAAATGATGACAGAAACTCATGTGGGTGAGCTATTTCTTTAAGGGGTGGAAAATAACTGGAATGGTTCATCCAACAGTCAAATTCATTTCAAAGACCCAAATGTCACCAACATCACCTTCACTTGTCAGTGAATGAGGACTACTGCAGTAACAAAAAGATATGGCTTATTATTCTGTAAGGGTTTTATATTCAACAGTATTTGCACTTGATTTACTAGACTGAAAATCAAGGTTGAAGCTGTCTTGTTACCATGGTGAAGAATTTTCTCATATATCTGAGCAGTGTGTGTGTGTGTGTGTGTGTGTGTGTGTGTGTGGATCAGGTCCAAAGCTAGCTTAGCTGTAGTTAAGAGACAGAGTGGGCAGTGCCAATTAAGAGGGAGGTGTGTTAGAGCTCAGACTCTTACTTAATGAAATAAAGTCCTTCAGCCCTCCGGAACATTAAGCTCCAATACACGTTTATTTTCTCACAATCAAGCTCAAACCCACGTAAACCCACATGCACTCACCTCAAATTATTTGTTTTATCTATTAAACTAGAACTAGAAAACATCCCTTTATAAAGGTCAAAGAATTGCAAGAATTGACCAAGTCTGCTCTTGGCGCAGTAGAAAAATCTATACCAATGTAGTAATTTTGCCCATGTTGGAACTCTATAAATCTATCAGTTTTCCCTATTGTCCTTCCTGTAAGAATTTAGACAACTATTGCATGCACTTATGTTGTACAGGCCTCTTCCTTGAAGCACAGAGCAACCTTCAGAGTAAAAAAGTGTGTGGAGTTTTAGTATTTTTTATATAGTTCAGGTTCCAGTGTACAAATGGAGAAAAATACTGAGGAGTTCAGATGATCACACTAGTGAAAGCCTCCGGAGAACATCTAGGAACACTTCCAAAAAGGCCGTTTGCTGGGGAACTTACAAAAAGTTTGGTTACACTTTATTTTAAGGTAAAATAGTTACTTTGCACTTACTCAAATAAGTACTGGGTAATATTAATTAACTACATGTACTTACTATAGAGTTACAGTTAGGGTTTGGTTTAGGGTTAGTTACTTGTAATTATGCATAATTTACTGTTATTACTATAGTAAGTACATGTAGTAACATGTAACTACGTCACCTTAAGTGTTACCAAAAGTTACTTTAAGGCAAAAAACTACAGGCAAAACCATTGCTTTTAATTCACTGGTCAATTTTGAGATTTTAGGGTATTTTGCTTCCA
The DNA here is from genome assembly GCA_039654765.1 of Mylopharyngodon piceus. Lineage (NCBI taxonomy): Eukaryota > Metazoa > Chordata > Actinopteri > Cypriniformes > Xenocyprididae > Mylopharyngodon > Mylopharyngodon piceus. Next base: position 35,824,553 of record CM077443.1, on the reverse strand, counting down.
TCTGTACTTTTCAATTACAACACCTATTTCATGCACAGCACAGAGCCATAAATCTACATTTCAGTAGCACTTACATACTGTACAACAAACTTTACAGTTTTATTCATATTCTGAAGGTTTTCACTGAGGGTTTATTCATATATCATTTATATCACTTAAAAAAAAAAAAAATATGGTGAAAATATATGGCTATTGACAGTATTTTCTGATTTATAGAGTGATGAATTTCCAAAATCCCTTCTGTAAAAACTTTAGTCTACATCTAATATGTCAACAAAATGAAAAAGTATTCTAAACGTGGTTTTATACAATGTTCATTTCTGAAAATGAGATGATTAAACTGGGAAATTATGGTGATATTTATTAGTTAAAGGTTTTACCCTATTAAAGGGTTAGTTCACCCAAAAGTTAAATTTCTGTCATCAAGTACTCACCCTCATGTCGTTCCAATCCCGCAAAACCTTCGTTCATCTTCGGAACACAAATTAAGATATTTGAGAATTAAGATAAGAAATTAAGACAAGGTCCAGAGAAGTAGTAAAGACATTGTTAAAATAGTCCATGTGACTACAGTGGTTCAAACTTAATGTTATGAAGTGACGAGAATACTTTTTGTGAACAAAAATAATGACTTTATTCAACAATTTCTTCTCTACCCTGTCAGTCTCCTACGCAGCTGACGCAGTGAATGCAGTGCAGGCTTCCGTGTTTATGTCAAAACACCAACTTAGTATTGGCCAACGCGGTTCACGTGAGCAGCACGATGCATGGGTGTGATGCTGACACAGGAGCCGGCCAATAATGAGCCAGCGTTCGGACGTAGAACCTGGAAGCTCTGCAATGTGTCTTCAATGTAAACTGTGTAAGAGAATGACAGGGTACAGAAGACATTGTTGAATAAAGTCGTTATTTTTGTTTTGTTTTTGCGCACAAAAAGTATTCTCGTTGCTTCATAAAATTAAGGCCTTAAGAACTCCAAAGAATGAGGATGGTATCGAATGGTATCTTGGAACTAAAGAAAACACAGATGCTCTGTGGCTCAGATCAAGGATGATTTGATTCAAAACCCCTTTAACACATGGCAAATGATAGAAATTGGCTGTAACAGGATGCATCTCAAGTAGGCCACTGAAAAACATCACATTAGCAAAGTACTTCACGCAGTACTAAAGTGTCCTGACCAGCATGGGTTAGTCATTACTTCACGCATGCAGAGTAACATGTATGAGCGTCTGTTCTTAACAGCCCTTCACTGTGTTTTACCTCTCGCTCATCTCCTGTTCTGAGGGGTAATAGCCACACCAATCACTATAAGTATCTGTCCCTGGCATGTGATCTCTCTCACTTTCTCCCCCTGTAGTGTCTCATCAAAGACAGCCCATTAAGTGTCGTAACAGACCTTCATAAACATCACTTCTCATGTGAGACTGTGGCACAGCTCCAAAACATTCGCTCCCCCCTCTTCTTGTTCTCCACAATATTTTTCTCCTATCCATGCATTGTGTCTGATTTACTTAAAGGAATGTTTTGGGTTCAATACATGTGATTTGTATTTTTCTTAACTTTCATTCATTCATTCATTCAGCTGGAGGGCAGGAAGTGATTTTTCTATATAGGAATCGCTATCACAAACTCAAAATTCCTTGTTTTGCGTCGTTTATGGTTGCTCAAATCGATCAAACCGAAAAACCACAAGGAGCTTTTATCGTTTACGTAACTTTTATCGTTTTTTACTTTAAAAGTTGTCTCCTTTAATAGCGTTTTGCTTCTGCTGATACTAAAATTAATATGGATACCTGCTTACCTTTTTTGTTTTTGACTTGGTTAAATATTCACATTCTTCATGGCATCATTTGCAAGGAAGAGAAGCCATTTTATCCCATTGCATGATCATTTGGTGTTTTCACTGAAGTTTTAGAATTCCGTTCACAATGTTGATCTGATTACTGTGAAAACAGTGTCACGCACTTAATGTTGTCTTTGTAAATATTCACTTTCCCGGAGGGTCACGTTCAGCGGACAAACACCATCACACTGTATTTTTTTGTATTTATTTCAACAAATGACAATCAAAATCAAACATACATTGTGATTTTCTGTTTATACCTTTCTAAATCAGCGCAGTACGGACTTTCCTCCATCTCGTCCATTCTAATTTTCATTTCCTGCCCTCCATCTGAATTTCGCGCATCATCAGAATCACGTGATTGCAAACAAGCTATAAGAGAGCAAATTTTTAAATGAGTTTTGAATAGCAGAATAGTTTTTTTCTATCCTATAACATGCAGAGTTAAATATAAAAGTGTAATGATCCTGACTAGGCAAAAGAGAAGTGTTACGGAAACCTGTTTGAAAACAGTCTACACTGTAAAAAAATTGCTGGGTTAAAAACAACCCAATTTGGGTCATTTTGGCAAACTGGGTCCAAAAAAAAATGGACGAATCCAGGAAATTAAAATCAGATAAAGAACTAACAACACAGGCAACAGTAATTATCGAAAGGTGAACATTTATTAATAAGTGAGAACACCCAGGAATGTACAAGAAATCTAGGCAACAGTAAAAGCAATGTGTACATGTGTATGTGATTGAGAAAAAGTGCAGAAAAGAATGACAACTCAACAGTTATACAGCTTATACGATGAAACGAAATTGCTTTTTAAAAGTTTATTAAATTAAAGTTTTGCAACTCCATTTGGTGATACTAGTGAAGCAGAAATTACACACTATACCTTTACAGGGGACTTAGGTGTCCTCAGAATGCGTCTGTGAAGTTTCAGCTCAAAATACCCCATAGTTACAATGCCCCTTTTTGGGTGGAAGCAAAAACATGCTGTTTTCATGTGTGTGATGTGTGTGTGTATATCTTTAAATGCAAATGAGCTACTTCTTCCTTTTCCAGAAGAGGGCTGTGCCTTTACAGCTTGTGCCTCAGATACTCCGGCAACAACAAAACAGGAGAAACAGTTTTGCATTCCACTGCACTGCTTTTCCATTATTTTCTATGTAAACACACCCTACCTTTTTTTCTCCCATTCGGGGCCATTCACACACACTGCATTTTATGTATAGGAATTTTAAGTTTATATGAGATTGTTCTTTCTGGTGAATGAGGATATAATTTTAATAATAATGCTAAAAATGGTCTGCATTTTAAACATTTCTAGAGATGCCTCCTAAGTTATCTTAGATATCCTATGATACTCAAGCATTTTAACACATCCTTCTCGTATTTCTGTAATGAATACGTCCTAAAAAAATTCTAGTCATGCAAAATCAGCAAGACTACGATATGTACAACACGAAGAAGTTAGAGATAGGCTTGCGGGCCCCGGCCTGTAAGCAATGTAGAAGTTAGCACTATGACAAAGTGCTGACATTAAACATTAAATAATTCAAACATTTTAAAAAGCAAAAGGAGGCATCTATTCAAATTAGCCTGATGGGATCCAGCACCAAATGTTTGTAATCTATCCGTGATAATTACCACATAATTACCGGCAAAGTCCAAATGCTTTTGCAATTAAAAGTAAGGGAAGGGAGTGGAGAAGAATTGTGATCCATAATTAATTAATCCCTTTCTCCCATAAGCGATTGTGTGACTAAATAATTGTTTTGTTTTTTTGTTTTGTTTTTTCTTTTGGACTTTGATGCCCGTTTCAGACTGGAATGCAAATCAGGGAATTGGGTTTCAATGTTTTTGTTTGCCGGCACACTAGCCTGAAATTTCCCATAACATTCCAGATTAGGGAGACTCTTCTTATTCAGTGAAAGTCAAAAGGTAATACTACACTGACCTTTTGTTGGGAAAGAAAAATCCCAGTGTTTTGTCATGCTAAGAGGATGTGCTGGAAAACTCCATCTACTTTTAATGTGAGTGAAAATATAAGGTGACACGTTTCATCCAAACAACAGAAAAGAGAGCCTCATTCTCCATACTCACTGCCAGGCCCAGATGGGATCAGTTTTGTGTTTTTGCGCTGATTTTAAAAGAAAAATCTGCAATTCTGGATTTAAAGGTGGCATAATTATATGGATTATTTTAGTCTTAATACATTATATATTTTATATATATATATATATATACAGGTGCTGGTCATATAATTAGAATATCATCAAAAAGTTGATTTATTTCCCTAATTCCATTCAAAAAGTGAAACTTGTATATTATATTCATTCATTACACACAGACTGATATATTTCAAATGTTTATTTCTTTTAATTTTGATGATTATAACTGACAACTAAGGAAAATCCCAAATTCAGTATCTCAGAAAATTAGAATATTACTTAAGACCAATACAAAGAAAGGATTTTTAGAAATCTTGGCCAACTGAAAAGTATGAACATGAAAAGTATGAGCATGTACAGCACTCAATACTTAGTTGGGGCTCCTTTTGCCTGAATTACTGCAGCAATGCGGCGTGGCATGGAGTCGATCAGTCTGTGGCACTGCTCAGGTGTTATAAGAGCCCAGGTTGCTCTGATAGTGGCCTTCAGCTCTTCTGCATTGTTGGGTCTGGCATATTGCATCTTCCTCTTCACAATACCCCATAGATTTTCTATGGGGTTATGGTCAGGCGAGTTTGCTGGCCAATTAAGAACAGGGATACCATGGTCCTTAAACCAGGTACTGGTAGCTTTGGCACTGTGTGCAGGTGCCAAGTCCTGTTGGAAAATGAAATCTGCATCTCCATAACGTTGGTCAGCAGCAGGAAGCATGAAGTGCTCTAAAACTTCCTGGTATACGGCTGCGTTGACCTTGGACCTCAGAAAACACAGTGGACCAACACCAGCAGATGACATGGCACCCCAAACCATCACTGACTGTGGAAACTTTACACTGGACCTCAAGCAACGTGGATTGTGTGCCTCTCCTCTCTTCCTCCAGACTCTGGGACCCTGATTTCCAAAGGAAATGCAAAATTTACTTTCATCAGAGAACATAACTTTGGACCACTCAGCAGCAGTCCAGTCCTTTTTGTCTTTAGCCCAGGCAAGACGCTTCTGACGCTGTCTGTTGTTCAAGAGTGGCTTGACACAAGGAATGCGACAGCTGAAACCCATGTCTTGCATACGTCTGTGCGTAGTGGTTCTTGAAGCACTGACTCCAGCTGCAGTCCACTCTTTGTGAATCTTCCCCACATTTTTGAATGGGTTTTGTTTCACAATCCTCTCCAGGGTGCGGTTATCCCTATTGCTTGTACACTTTTTTCTACCACATCTTTTCCTTCCCTTCGCCTCTCTATTAATGTGCTTGGACACAGAGCTCTGTGAACAGCCAGCCTCTTTTGCAATGACCTTTTGTGTCTTGCCCTCCTTGTGCAAGGTGTCAATGGTCGTCTTTTGGACAACTGTCAAGTCAGCAGTCTTCCCCATGATTGTGTAGCCTACAGAACTAGACTGAGAGACCATTTAAAGGCCTTTGCAGGTGTTTTGAGTTAATTAGCTGATTAGAGTGTGGCACCAGGTGTCTTCAATATTGAACCTTTTCACAATATTCAAATTTTCTGAGATACTGAATTTGGGATTTTCCTCGGTTGTCAGTTATAATCATCAAAATTAAAAGAAATAAACATTTGAAATGTATCAGTCTGTGTGTAATGAATGAATATAATATACAAGTTTCACTTTTTGAATGGAATTAGTGAAATAAATCAACTTTTTGATGATATTCTAATTATATGACCAGCACCTGTATATATATATACACAGTGGCAAGAAAAAGTATGTGAACCACTTGCAGAATCTGTGAAAATGTGCAAAATTTTAACAAAATAAGAGAGATCATACAAAATGCATGTTATTTTTTATTTAGTACTGTCCTGAGTAAGATATTTTACATAAAAGATGTTTACATATAATCCATAAGACAAAAAAATTTAATAAATTTATTGAATTTATTAAAATGACCCAGTTCATAAGTATGTGAACCATTGATTCTTAATACTGTGTGTGGTTACCTGGATGATCTACGACTGTTTTTTTGTTGTGTGATGGTTGTTCATGAGTCCCTTGATTGTTCTGAGCAGTTAAACTGAGCTCTGTTCTTTAGAAAAAATCTCCAGGTCCCAAAAATTCTTCGGTTTTCCACCATCTTTTGCATATTTGAACCCTTTACAGCAGTGACTGAATGATTTTGAGATCCATCTTTTCACATGGAGGACAACTGAGGGACTCAAACACAACTATTAAAAAAGGTTCAAACATTCACTGATGCTTCAGAAGGAAACACGATGCATTAAGAGTCGGGGATGAAAACTTTTGAACAGTATGAAGAGGTCCAAATTTTTCTTATTTCGCTTGAATATCATTTTTTTTCATTTAGTACTGCCCTTCGGAAGCAACAGAAAATACTTGCATGTTTCCCGGAAGACAAATTAAATACAATTTACCTTGATCTTCAAATTCCAAATGTTTTCACCCCCCATCTATTAATGCATCATGTTTTTTTCTGGAGCATCAGTGAATGTTTGAACCTTTTTTTAAAAGTTGTGTTTCAGTCCCTCAGTTGTCCTCAGTGTGAAAAGACGGATCTCAAAATCATTCAGTCACTGTTGTAAAGGGTTCAAATATGCAAAAAATGCTGGAAAACTGAAGAATCTGCAGGAACTGGAGATTTTTTCTGAAGAACAGAGCTCAGTTTAACTGCTCAGAACAAACAAGGGACTCATGAACAACCATCACAAAACAAAAAAACAGTCGTAGATCATCCAGGTAACCACACACAGTATTAAGAATCAATGGTTCACATACTTATGAACTGGGTCATTTTAATAAATTCAGCTATTTTTTTTGTCTTATGGATTATATGTAAACATCTTTTATGTAAAATATCTTACTCAGGACAGAACTAAATAAAAAATAACATGCATTATCTCCCTTATTTTGTTAAAATTATTAACATTTTCACAGATTCTGCAAGTGGTTCACATACTTTTTCTTGCCACTGTATATATATATATATATATATATATATATATATATACACACACACAAGTAAAAAACAAAGAAGAATTTGACCCGGTTGACCTGCCATAAATTATTAAATTTGCTATAATATATCAATATTAAAATAAGGATATTGCATTATAATTTATGGCAAGTCAAAAATTTGGCTTGGAAGACAAGTCTTAACTACAGAACATAACTTTAGTAGTGATAAAATAGGGTTACACTTTATATTAAGGTGTCTTTGTTACATTGTAATTACACATTTAAGTACTGAGTAATAATAATTAACTACATGTACTTAATTTCTGGATTAGGTTTAGGATTAGTTGCATGTAATTATGCATGATTTAAAGTAATTGTTTTAGTAACTGCATGTACAGTAACATGTAACAAGGACACTAAAATAAAGTGTTAACTAAAATAGTGATAAAATAATCATGTATTTAAAAAAGAAAATCAGCCCACCCCTTATGTAACCCATATGGCTGAAAGCATAATAATATTTGCCAAAAATATTTAAAAAACAAATGAGCAAGGCACAGAGACTGGGTAAGGGTCCATCTCGATTTTGCGTTCTCCCTCTCTTCGTTCAGCAGTTTGCTTTTACCCATGTTTGACCCCTCCTCTCATCCAGCATGGCTGTGTACAGATGCTTTGGGAATTGGGAGATTGGAGACAAAGAAGGAAGGGTCAAGGGTCAAGTTCAAAACACAACCCCGGCACAAAGGAAATGTCATGGCGACAAGAGATGGCAGCACTAGAGAGGCTATTGTTGTGCCTCTCAGCATGAAATAGCTCCACTTAACAGAATCGCTGCTAGAGGAAGTCTCGGCTGATTTGTTTTATGGTTGTCTGGGTCAGAATGTGATGTACAAGAGGTTAGTATTGTGTTCACGCATTGTTAGTGTGCATTAACATCCTTGTGAGTACATTTGCAACTAAAGAGAAAACTCAAGGGCAGTGCAGAGCATGACTTCCCCGTGACTTTCCCCATCCTGTCTTCTCATACGGGTATAAACAGCCATCTGAGCGCCACAGGCAAACCCTGGGCTTCCCATGGACATGGTGTTAAATGGATTTCAGTCAGCTCCAGCCGAAAGCCAACAGCCAAGCTCTGGTGCACCCATCTCTCAAATAAACTCCAGCCCAAATGCATCGCTGTCTGGGCTACTCACCAGCGTATCAGCCCACCTGCCTCTAGCAGCATGAAGCCCGCCATGTGTCCTTTGAACTGACTAAAAAGAGAACATTTTTGGCCATGTAGAGGTGCCACGCGACGCTAAATCTTTTTTGCTGTGTCTCATTTAACCTTCTGCCTTTCCACTCGGCTTGTATCTCCCCCCCTTTCCACCACCACCTCCCCCTTTGGTGCTCCTTAATTAGTAATTAGCCCCTACTTAATTTAGCAGCTGCTTTTATCCAAAGTGATTTACAATACACTTATTACAGCAGCATTCTGCCTGGAGAAACCTGGGGTTAAGTGAAGGGCACAATGGTGATGGTTCAATGTTCACTCCTAGTGGGGATCGAACCATTTACCTTCTTATTACTAGCCGTGAGCTTTAGGGGTCGTTTACACGACACCGTTTAAAACTAAAAACGGAAAACTTAATGCGTTGGCCATTCATTTACACGACAACAGCATTTTGGGGGCCTGAAAACGCAAACTTTTAAAAACAGGTTTCAAAGTGTACTTTTTTGAAAACGATAACATTATCGTCTCGGTGTAAACTACAAAAACACGAATTTGTGAAAACGATGACGTCATGTGCATGCGTGTTACGTGTTCAGTCTCTAGGTGCGTAGTGTTTCTTTACAAAGTGAAATCGCCAACTACTGGCTTGGCATGAATAATACAGCATTTTTAATTGTTTTCGGGATCCGTGTGAACGGGGATGGTTTTGACAACTTTGTTGTCTGTACACGAAAAAAGTACATCCAGTACATCGTTGTCGTCTAAACGTACCCTTAGTTTAACATGAAATGGCATTTATAACTCATTTTATTTCCATAATATGACTGTGGCTGTAACTAACAATTTTTTTTCCAAAAATGGTTAAGCAGATAGAAAAAAAGAAAAAAATATATATTTTCTGTTATTTTTTTATTCCAAATTTTTTATTCAAATTGAAGTCTATAAAAACAAATTTGCATGAATGTAAGTTATGCTTTCCATCAGGGGTTCCTAAACTTTTTGTCAGGCGAACACCTTAGACGTAAGATATTTACTTTAAGTAACCCCTTGTCACGGGCGGATGATGATGATGATGATGATGAAGATGAGATGTAGAGAATCTTAAAATGCAGCATGAACTTTATTTAACAAAAACAAAAGTGTATATTCCAACATAACGATAATCCAACACAAGAGAAAGGCAACGTAACAGTGAATGAACACAAACAACACCAGACAAAGAACTCAGAGAACAGAAGGTTATATATACACAAGATAATTAACTAAATATGAAACAGGTATGAACTAATCAAGGAAATCACCATGACAACAAATGAGCACAAACTAGAAACCATGACAACGGAAGGAAACACAGGAAATAAAGCGATACAAACTAAGCGGCCGTTCACATATCGCGTCTTTTGAGCGCGCAAATTCATTATTTCAAATGTAGGCACGCGGCAAGCATGCTCATAATAGAAGCGACGCGATTGCGACGCGCATGCAGTGCAGCGCGCTCGTTTTTTCCAGGCGCACCTATGCCGCGGCAAGATGAAAACATCTCAACTTTTCAGAATGTCGCAAGCGCACCGCAGGTCATGTGACAAGAACCAACCGATCAGCTTCGGCCTTTCCATAACAACATCGAAAGCTCAGCCGAACAGCTGATCATAGCTGTACAGGGCGGGTTTTTATTTCTCATCTTCATAAATATACCTAGTAGTAAAGCTAATGCAAGGGCTAGAAATCAATTAATCCTTTGCTGATACTTCCTCGTCATCGTGGAGAGACGCCACAGGAGCGCAAGCGCTTGTGGAAAGGAGGAGAAAGCGTTTTTAGGCGCAAAATGTGAACGGCCCCTAAAGCTGCATTCAAAATTGAATGCTTCCCTAATATATACAGTAGTACGCAAAAACAGTAGTATACAGTAGTTTTCCTAAGGATTTTTTTTTCCTCAAACTTTCGGGCACTTTTGGGGGCCTTAACGTACTCAAAAACTGTTGAAAATTTGCACACACGTCGGAATCTTTGGCCATTAGGACCCGAAATCTTGGTCCATATATCAAACACACTTGCACGTATATGTATGAAACTCGGTAAACATATAGACTTAAAAGCTAAGTTTAACTTCCAACAACAAATAATCAACATTTCTGCACTGACTTTCTCTGTTGCGCTCCATCATTCTGGCACACATAAGCGTAGCAGCGCTTTCAGTGAAGTCTGTGAACTTTAACAGACACTCAGTTTAACAGTTTTTTTTGCAAAATTTACTGTACAACTTGAAATTTGTTATTGATCATTTTCATGTTTCTTTATTAAGAGAAAACAGCATTTTTAAAGAGAAAACAATGGGAAAGTCTAATGTTAATTTTGTCAGCTGTCGTTTTATTTAGCCTTAGCCTTAGTCCTGTGTCAAAAGTCCTTTTTAGTTTGTATCATATTTAGTCAACCTATCCTGATTTTTGTTTAGTAAAGTTTTAGTTGACTAATGCCTGTTTTCACAGACATGGCTTAGATTAAGCCAGGAGTAGGCCTCCAATTAGTTCAATTAGTTTTTATTTTTTTAAACTACATTTTAGTCTCATGTTCTTTCAATAATATTGCATGTTGATATACTATAGTCACAGTTAGTGTTTAATGATGTCAACATCGTCTCGTTGTCGTCTCATCAACGAACATTTTTGTCATAGTTTTCATTAACAAAATGAACACTACTTGGGCTGCATCTGAATATGCATACTTCCCTAACTATACAGTGTGTGATTAGTGAGTAGTGTCTGAATTCACAGTATTCATAAAGCAATAGGCAAAAAGTACCAGGGTGACTTACTATTTCTGAAATGTACATTCAGAGGACATTTTACTATCCCAAGAGGCCATGAGACAGGAGTTGTGAAAGGCTACTATTTTACTATTAAAATTGCTCAAGTATTGGTTTGTTGTTGTTCACCACAACCCGTTGGAGCGCTTGAAAAGATTTTTTTTTGGCTAAAACACTGGTGCTTTACTATGTGTTAAAGTCACTATATACTGCCACTGTATTAAATTTACCCGACCAGATATTCATTATTCATCTGTATTTGTGTTCTGCAGATGAAAACAAGTCATACGGCTTTGGAACAACATGAGGGTGAGTAAACCATGACAGAACTGTAATTTTGGGGAGAACCATTCCTTTAAGAAAATAAATAGGTTCAATTTTGTTTTTATGTTAATCACAATACCACACCACACTGGTAAAATGATTCAGCATATAAAGTTTCAAGGTGTGCCCAATGCTTCATTGAACTGATCAAAACACTTCTGTTCTCCAATTAATTCTGCCCATCAGTTTGCTCACAGAAAGTGTTACACGGAACAATACAATGCTACAGTGAGCAAACACATCACTGTCTTTTCTGCTACTCAAAATAAAACGCTGCTGCTATTTATAGAAAAAGCACTCGCCTTAGTATTGTGTTTCAACATGAAAAATCTTTACCTGTGAGGGCCTCAACCAGAACACTTCAGCCAGGTTTGTAGAGCACTCTAGCCCCAATGTATGCTGGGTACTCAGAGAACTGCTGTGGGTGTGTGTGGGATTTATTCCCACTCTACCAATGGAGGTGGACTCAAGGAAGCTGTTATGTAAGTCTCTTAAGAGAAGAAAGTCAGCACAGCCTGCAGAAGCGGCAGGATGAATGTTCTGAAGAGCCATTCCTGGCATCTGAGCATTTGTGAGAAAATAAACATGTTTACAGTAAGTGACCAGCGAGGAATTCAGCTGAAATAACATTCCCAAACACAGCCACAACACCTGGGTGATAGATACATGAGCCAGAAATGTGTGTTTTTATATATTAACCAGAAATGTAAAGTTTAATAAAACATATCACAGTAATTAGGTCATCTGAATGACTCATTGTGGCTCTAATTTAGACTTATCACATCGAAGGGAGCCAAGCATAATTATTATATCTTAGCACTTTTATTTTAAGTAACATCCAAACACGATAACTGTGTTTTTTGTACTTGCTTTCTATTTCATATCAGTGGTGGCACTATAGCAGGGCTTGATGGGACTATAGAGAACATTAGTGCCCGCCTACATTTTCAGCGCCATTGGGTTTTTTTTTTTCATAAACCTTGAACCAAACCATCCAGGTACGAGGTGAATCATAATATCACAAACTTTGATTTGAAGCGAAAAAGTATTTGAGAACCAAAAAAGACAAAAAGACAAAGGTACAAGACTAAATAGCTTTCGTGAGGGAAAGTGATACAATCCCATGCAGCATTATGAATCACTTAAATTAATTAGAAACAAAGGAGAATTATAAAACTATTCATTTGAAGTTGTTCATTATATCTATAGAAACAATATATTTTAAGTGCAGATGCATATATACATACAAATATAGAAATATAAAGTATTTTGACAGCATAGCAACACCGACTTGATTACATCATTTGCGGTGTTTCATGGTAGTGGGCCTTCCCTGCAAGCACTTTTGGCGGGATTTCCTCGCCGCAACTCTCTGATTGGAGGAATTTTCTGTACAGCATCATGATAATGAAGTTTTTACCAAGAATTCAGCTGTTAAACATGATCATTTAAAAAATAAGTTGAAATAATGTAAACATTTGGCATCAACAAAAGCATATACAATCGATAAACAACCTCCGAACTCACAGTGGGTCTCTCTTTAAAGGTTTATTTATTAGTTATTAATATATTTATTAGTTATTGTTAAAAAAAATCAATTCCCCTATGAAGAAAGTGAATGGAGATTTTGCTTCCGGAACCCGACTGCTGCGCTCTATAGCCCCGTCAGAAATTTGCATGGCACCGGCACAGTGTATATAATTTAATGTGCCTTTACAAACAATTGTGTTGAAGGGAGGAGTCAATTAGCCCTTGTTCATGTACGGCACGCATTAGAGATCATTTTAAGTTCATTTATTGGATATCAAGAAAAAAAACTTGGTCTTTAGGCACATAACAGAATAGAAGATAACAAGAGTCCTCTTGTAATCTGCTTTTGGTGAGTAGCTACTTTGGGGTCTTGATCCCCTGATATTTTTGAAGATTCATTTACATAATAACAACATATAATATAGATTTTAATATAAATACTTGTAGCCTAGTGGTGATGAAAAAGAAAAAGGGTTGTTTTCAATGTAAACATTATGCGTTAAATCTTTATGCCTCATCTGCTTTTTCAGTTGCCCACGTCTTTTAAAGGCAGTGTCACATTAAAAGAAGTTCAACTTAAAGGGTTAGTTCACCCAAAAATGAAAATTCTGTCATTAATTTCTCACCCTCATGTCGTTCCACACCCGTAAGACTTTTGTTCATCTTCGGAACACAAATGAAGATCTTTTAAATGAAATCTGAGAGCTTTCTGTCCCTCCATTGACAGCTACGCAACTACCACTTTGACACTTCAAAAAGTTCATTAAAAAGATCGTAAAACTAATCCATATGAATTGAGCGGTTTAGTCCAAATTTTCTGAAGAGACTCAATTGCTTTTTATGATGAACAGAATTAATTTAGGCTTTTATTCACATATAAACATTGATCAGCAAACATAAACAGAAGTTCAACCGAACCTGCTTGATGTGCGAGAACAAACCTCTTACGGAAGCTCAAACGTGCTGCGTAACACAGGAGGAGGATGAACCTCACTGGTTTTCGAACGTCAAGCGAACATGCTTGAGCTTCTGTTTACCACAACTGCTGTGTGAATGTTTATATGTGAATAAAAGCCTAAATTAAATCTGTTCATCATATAAAGCAATCGTGTCTCTTCAGAAAATTGGGACAAAACCACTCAATTCATATGGATTAGTTTTACAATCTCTTTATGAACTTTTTGAAGCGTCAAAGTGTCAGTTGTGTAGCTATCTATGGAGGGACAGAAAGCTCTCAGATTTCATCAAAAAGATCTTCATTTGTGTTCTGAAGATGAACAAAAGTCTTACAGGTGTGGAATGACATGAGGGTGAGTAATTAATGACAGAATTTTTATTTTTGGGTGAACTAACCCTTTAAAGTGAGTATTCCTTTCTGAATGAATTTCTACAGCAGGTATTGTTTGAATTGTACATAAATCTAGATAGATTTCCTTACTGGCTGGTGTGAGGCCTCTGAGTTCTCTTTTGTTCCCTATAAAATAAGAAAACAATCCTAAAGCAATACTGGATATACTCTCTAGCATTGTGCTAGAATGTTGTAGTTCAAAGCATATTATAAAACAGATGCTACAGTGAGTAACAAACTAACTATCGATCGTTCAATGGGACCCAGTTAAGGAATGCCGGGCAGGGCCTGGATCTGGTGTTTTGTAATGAAGACACAAAGCCCCTAAGCAACCACCCCATTAGTCCACAATGTCAGCTCAATGGACACAAAAGCCGTGTCTGCTCAATGGACGTTAATGTCTCATGGGGGTTTGCGCAGAGCGTGGAGCAAAAACAAGAGAGAAAAGATAAAACAGCACCCCCTTCTTATTACACTTTCAGACTCTTTCTTTTCAGTCCTCTTCTTTTGCAGTCTTCCTCCCCATCGGCAGGGCTGTAAATAATACATCAAAATGGTAGATGGTCTGAGCGCAAATGAGAGGGTTTGAGGATGTGGAGGCATTTTTTAGGTGTACTAATGATGGAATGGAAGCTGAGGAAGAGTTTTTCATCTTTTCATCTTGTTAAAACAAAGAATATGGGCCTTGGAAGCCCTGGCTAAAATTAGACATGGGAGATACAAGCATAAACACGTCCACTTTCTCATTTTCTCTGCTGTACCAAATATATTACCAGAGATGACAGAGAACTATGAATGAACAAAAAATACAAATAAATATGAGGGAGAAAGCATTTGCTTAACGATCATGAGATCCATCTGTGAGAGTAAACAAACAACACATCACTGTGTGAGAATCAGCACTTGCACACATTAGCAAACCTGTTTACAAGTACTGTGTAATGATGCAGGGTTATTAATGCTTTTTCTTGAACGTTAAGGGCTGATAGTGAAAGAAAGAAACGCTTCTTATGCAGAGACATAGTCTGTGGCTTAAAGTCACCATGAAATCAAAATTGACAATTCTTGTTTTGTTTTGTTTTGTTTTTATGGAATATTGCAGTATTTATTATAAATGATTTATCCATGCACATCATTATATTTTTAAAAAATACATGTGTCCTCATAATCTTTAATCAAAATAACTTCCCCTCCCTCTTTCAGTGACATCTCTTCTCTGATGACGTTTACTGGCGCGAGGGCAGGACAACCTGTCACTCACATGGGATCAACCAATAGCAAACCAGAACCATTCAACCATCCAGTCAATTACAGATGGACAAAATCAAGTCCCGCCCTACATATTTACTTGTTCGAGAAGCCATTTCACACGGATATACTTCACAACAGGGAAGAAAAGACTACCGTTTCATGCCGACTTTAATGTGAATAACCCAAGTAGATTTTAAAGATAAATTAAAGGAACACTCCACTTTTTTTGAAAATAGGCTCATTTTCCAACTCCCCTAGAGTTAAACAGTTGAGTTTTACCGTTTTCGAATTCATTCAGCCGATCTCCGGGTCTGGCGGTAGCACTTTTAGCATAGCTTAGCATAGTTCATTGAATCTGATTGGACCGTTAGCATCTCGCTCAAAAATGACCAAAGAGTTTCGATATTTTTCCTATTTAAAACTTGACTCTTTTGTAGTTACATCGTGTACTAAGACCGACGGAAAATGAAAAGTTGTGATTTTCTAGGCCGATATGGCTAGGAACTATACTCTCATTGAACTATGCTAAGCTATGCTAAAAGAGGTACCGCCAGACCCGGAGATCGGCTGAATGGATTCGAAAACGGTAAAACTCAACTGTTTAACTCTAGGGGAGTTGGAAAATGAGCCTATTTTCAAAAAAAGTGGAGTGTTCCTTTAAATTTAACAGGCAATGTTTTTCATAAACATTTTTTGTTTTAATGGTTGGAAGTCTCTTCACATCCTGATAGCAATCAATAATTAAAGTGGTCTAAATATTTAAAAATGTATATTAGGTTAGGACCAAAAAAAATGTTCATCCAATCATTGCATTCGGTCCAAATGCAATGATGCATTTCTATGGCAACACTATCCAGTCAGGTGGTACAAGTCAGAGCTCTCAGAAAATTCTGAGTTTACAAGTTGTAATTAAGAGTTCTACAAGGATGTTAACGCTTTTTACAAGTCGGAATCTTGTAATTACAGTAATTCCGACGACGTGAACACACCTTTAAAAAACAGCTTTAAGTTCTAAAAATAACCATAAATAAGTTGTTTACCTTCATTAATGTAATATTATGTGCTTTGACACATGAGGTAATTTAACACCGTCTCTCGTGAAGCTTTGCAGACTCTGCTCTGGCTGTGCTTTGGAGGAGGTGTGGCTTTGGAGAGCGTATTGAAGGGAGGGTGGGATCTTTTCCCCTTTTAATGCTTTCAAAGCTAACTTGCTCTTGCTAGCCTACAACAGGGGTACTCAACAGGCGGCCCGTCAGCATTAAATTTGTGGCCCGCATCATGCTAAATATGAATGTATTGTTATTATAATTTGCATTCAAACTGACCATTAATATTACTTCGGTTCTTCCGTGTACACTGCGCATGACGCATTTTGCACGTGCGCTTTGAATAGTTTGTGCACTAATTTAGTTGTCCACAAGGTGTCAACACTGAAACGGGCCATTGTTTCACAGTCTGAAAAGAAACGGAGAAAACGGAACAACAACAAACACAATAGCCACCCGTGTTGACGAGCGCTCATGTGAGGGAATTAAAGATACCAGCAACTCTATTTTTAATGAGTACAATGAGTACATTTTATCTTATGTTTTGGAGCGAAAAAGCGCAGAGACTGGACAAGAATGAATCTTTCTAGTGCGCATGTGTTGAACACCTGTGTTCGCGCACGCTATCAAATGCTTGAGACTGTGCGTGTTCGTAAAAACAAAAAAAAACAACTTTATTTCTGCATCATTTAATGCGGTTGACACTCCTGAATCTTTGCAGTGTGTAAGTGCCTGATGGTCTTCTTAGCAGCATGAAAAACGAAACTTTTATTCTTAATGTCATGTAAAACGTAACGTCAATGTAAAGCAAGCGCTCCCATTCTCATTCGCGAGACTGTTCTGAACAAAAAAGGATTCTGGATTCTGACCTAGTTTAAAGGTAGAGGTAATAATTAATTAAAAAATAATAATAATAATAACAATAATGAAACCTTTGTAAAGCGAGCCTGAGTATAAATAGGCACTATAAAAAGTATTAAAAAGGTGCAATGGAGTACTGAGCAACAGCCAGACCTGAAATTACTTGTGATAACAATGCAGACTTTTCACTAGGAAAAAGGACTTCTTTTCATCAGTTCTTAAGTTTATTTGCTCAGTAATGTTTTTCTTTATGCATTTGGGCCTTTTTTTATACTCAGAGTATGAATGCATTGTTGCATTAAGAATACAGCAAGACAAACTATTAATCCATTTTTAATGACATTTCTTTCATGTTCAGTGACACTATAAGTAGGACAACCATTAAAGGGCAAGTAAGTACTTGTAAATACTACAAATATTGTCTTAACTAGGCCTAAATAAAAGTTTTGCGATCCAAGTGTATGTGGCCCTTTGCATTTTATGTGGTTTAAATGCGGCCCTCTTGGCCTCCGAACTTGAGTACCCCTGCTCTACAACATCAACATCCTAATCATTTTAACCTATCATGATTTTAGGCAAGAGAAAAAAATATATACATTTTGAAAAATGTCTCACTGTTTTTTCCCCATACAATACCAGTCAATTAGTCAATAGAGAGTTTGGACTCCAACATTCCTCTTTTGTGTTCCACAGAAGTCGTACAGGTTTGGATGACATGAGGGTGAGTAAATGATAACAGAACACTACTACTTTAAAGGAATAGTTCACCAAAAAATGAAAATTCTGTCATTCATCACTTACTCACCCTCATGTCATTCCAAACCTGTATGACTTTGGTTAATCTTCGAAACTCAAATTAAGATATTTTTAATGAAACCCGAGAGGTACATATACATATATATATATATATATATATATATATATATATATAGCTAGAAGGCAGGGGCGTTTCCTCTGAGGAGGCAAGGTAGGCAGTGCCTCCTCAAAAAAAAAAAAAAAAAAAAAAAAATTAGTATCCATAAAAATAAATTGGATCCATATTACAAAAATAAAACAACGCAAATATTGTAAAATGTGACATGAAAAAGTGTATAAATCACAAATTTTTCTAAAGTAACACTGTCCAACAGCGACACAGCAGGTAAAGTTACAGCGGGATGCCGCATCTCTTTTGCCTCCTCTGAGCACATTGACTTTTAACAGACCCCCTAAAGCCTGCATTGGGTTTAGTGGGGGGTAATTGAGAATGAATGGGGGAAAGTTACTTGAGAGGAGGCAATGCCTCCATCGCGCTATGATTGGATGTAATTGGTTATGATTGGCTATGATTGGTTCACGCAATAAATCCCACATCTTGTTTTCATGCGTGTTCCGCGTTCGCGAATTAGCCTGAATGAACAAAATGATTGCGTTAATGGGAGAACTAATTAAAAAGTAAGTAAACAGCACAGCCACTTAGATATTACCGCTTTATGTCACGTCAAAATCGAACTTGAAATGACCTAAAAACATGATGACTTTGGGGGTATTTTTAGTGAGCAAATGAAATTAAAGATACATCTTCATGTCTGTGACCAGTTTTTATCGAGCATGATGACTGATGATCCGAAAATAAGTTTACTATTAAAAAGAACAGCTGAACATCAGTTCACAAATAAAATATATTGTTTAAATTGTTACTGCCTTTAGTTATTATTTTGGAATAAATGTAGAAATGCTTAAAACACTAACTTGATGATATTTATACTTGGTTTTAATAAATAGAACATTAATTACATTGTTAATGTAAACATACAGAATAGAATTGAATTTGGTTTCTTTTTTTCTTTTTCTTTTTTTTATGTAATGTAAAGTAATGTTTATTTAACCAGGAAAATGTGACAACATTAAGTGTAACTGGGACATGAATTTCAATTTACATTTGATTTATTAAAAAAAAAATAATAATACAGAAGACTTTGCCTCCTCATTTCAGAACATTCTCAGAACTTTGGATAACGTTCTGACAAGGTTCTCTCAAAGTTCTGAACAAAGTTATAAACAAACGTTCTTCCAGTGACGTTAACTAAGTTAATAATGCTCTCAAAACGTTAGCACAAAAAAAATATTCATACATCGTTCATAGAACTTTTTTTCTGAAACGTTTTTAGTTGGACGTTCGTCTAACTTTTTTTAAATGTTATTTGTTTCAGAGAACATTCAAAAGTAATGTTACCATAATGTTACCAAAAACAATAAAAGTGTATGTTCCCTTAACGTTTCCATAACCAAGAAAAAACTGGATGATTTGAACATTCAGACATTCATAACTTAACGCAAAACATTCTTAGAACATGTTTGTTAGTGAGCGAGTGCATTTGGCATTCATCTAAAAGAGCTGAAAAGGTAAAAGTGTGGAAGTTGTCCTTGAGTATACCCTACCCGCTCTCCAGAAAACCACTCTGTGCACTTTCTCCTGCATTTATGCATGAGTGTTTCAGCCTGTCAGCGCTCTCCTGTGCTACCTGAAAAACACTACAGTAACTGCAGTTCTCACTATACAGGCCGGGATAGAGACTGACGGTGAGGATGTCGCCATGTCGTCATCTGACGATTCCACACAATTCTAACCAACCACTAACACTAAATAACTGTCTTCAGCTTCAAACACCATATGTCTTGTTTATATAATGAAAAGAACTTCAGTACTACTATCCTCATTTCCATTGGAAAGACAGTAAAAGTTAATATACTTCATAAAACATGCCTAAAATAAAAGGGAAATTGGTTTCGAAGGCTTAAAGACAAATAAACTCCAGGTTTGTGTGCAGCTGTTTTTAAATGATGAGACAGAGTGAATTACAAACCCAGAAGCAGAGCTTGCGTCAGCCTGATTGCAAAATAATTTACTCCCTCAAAAGGACTCACTTACTCACTTAAAAGTGTCTCCTGCATCCTGACCAGTGCTAAGCTCTCTGCAGTCAGCCGTTTGTTAAAAGTGATGCAACAGTACACAAATAACAAATTCAGTATCTCAAAATCATCAAAAGCATTTGTCAAAATGTGAGCAACCGTTAATTAAAAAGGCTCAGTTCCACTCTAGAGATGTGGGCACGTGGGCTATGAGACAGAAATTCACTCTGACAGTCGAACGAGAAGAGCAAATAATAGGCTGAGCTTGTTATAGGATAAAAAGATCATTGAATGAGCATGATGAAAGTGGTGTATAAGACCCTGCTTATTTTTTTTGCATGACAGTGACGAAGGGTCACTGCATCAATTTTCTACCCATGGACTTTCTGATAGTAACTAAAACTAAACTTACAGCTCTTAAAGGGGCCATGTACATTATACTTTTTTACACGGGTGTGATGACAGATGGGCAGTGCCCAAACAAAAGTGCTGTCCACCCATCCAATATAAAATCAATTAAACTTTTGGATTTAATTGGATTGGCTTTTATCTTTTGTTTATTTACTGATTAATGCCAATGTTGAATATGTCAGAACCTAAAACTGTGGTAATCCAGTTTCATTGTTTACAGTAATATCTACTAGGAATCCATATATTTAACCCAGGCTCATTGAGATGTTACATATATATCGATGACATATCGGTTATCGTTTTTTTTTTTATATAATATCAGCTGATATTGGATATTTAATTGACCATTCGCAAAGACCCGCCCCCTTTAGTTACTGTTGCTACGTCCGACAAGCCATGCCGCTCTCAAGCCACACAAAGCAAAGAGGACACTGACAACGCGTCGACAGACAAGACAGAGCAGGTTACTTTTGATATGAAACAAAATCTCAAATTTTTTAATTTTTGAAGAAATTTAAACAATAATTACTGTTTTGTGGCTCTTTAATGTGTCGTGACAGATCGCTGTAGCGCCTCAGTTCATGCGGCTCGTGAACCGATCATCTCTTACTAGTTAAATTATAGCATCAAATAAGCATGAATGAACATCAGAAGGAATGTTGTTTCAACCGCAGAAAGACATCAGTACACACCATTTTTCAAGTTCAAGTCCACCAACGTTAATCAACTAACTCCCCTGACTGCTTTGTCAGACAAAACGGCGGATTAGGCGTTATGATTGGTTAGATCGCCTGTCAATCAAACTCCCAGCGAAGGGTCAAATTGTGCTCATGCTCATTTCCCCTATATTTTAACATTTAGATCTTTGCTGTAAAAAACTATAAAAAAGTGTTGCTTGAAATAAAATATGCACAAAATGAAATTAAATAAAATATTTTTTAAAAAACAAACTTATTTTATTTTCATTTAGTTTAATTTAATGTACTAAAATAACAAACTAAAACTGAAATAAAAACTGTATAGGAAACTATACAAAAAAATCTAATAAAATGACAAAAACACAACAAAATTACTACAATTTTAAATAAAAACGAAAATGAAAATATTAATAAAAACTATAATAACTATAATAGTGTCTCAATTAGACTAAAATAACATGAGTTAAAGTTTGAATAACACCAATAATTTAATAACAATGTTAAATGCAATCTTTAGCAAATCTCAGAATAGAGATTAATATCCATTTTTTTCATATTTTTCGTTTTGATGCCTAAATTCACTATAGCACTGAAACAACATGCTTTATTATTAATTTAGGCAAAATATGATAGAATTTTAATATTGTACATTTATCGGTTATTAGCCATTACATAAGAATAATTATCAGCTTAACAGCTGGAATTTTATTACCAGTACATACGTAATTTCCAAAGTACCTTTAAGGGGCCGTTTACATGACACCATTTTCAACCAAAAACTGAAAACATTTTATGTGTTTTGGCCGTTCATTTACACGATAGCGGCATTTTGGGGGCCTAAAAACACAAACTTTTGAAAACGTGCAAGTTTTTGAAAACGATACCGTTATCGTCTCCATGTAAAGTACAAAAACGCGAATTTGTGAAACAATGTCATGTGCATGCGTATTACATGTTCAGTCTATAGGCACGTAGTGTTTCTTTACAAAGTGACATCGCCATCTACTGGCCTGGCATGCATGATACAGCAATATTTAATCATTTTCGTTGATCTGTGTGAATGGGGATCATTTTGACAATGTTTTCGTCTGTATGTGAAAAATGCAAAGGAAAAATTTTGCCGCTTTTAGTACATTGTTGTCGTGTAAATGTACCCACAGACTTCTACGTAGGCCTAAATGACTTTTATGATTGGATGACTGCTTTTTTTATGATCGATCAGAAGGTCTTTCAGCTGCGTTTGCAGATCTTACTCTGATAAAGATGACTGCTGACTGAAAAATTATCTTCTTCTCTACTTCCTCCTTTACCATGGGCCAACAACTGTTGCTTTGTAAATGTGGGCGGTCATATGCTAACGTGCTAGCAATGTTAATGATGATTCTGAACGATCAACTTCAGCTCAACTTCTGTAAATGGACCTTTGAGTTTTGACAGCAGGACTGTGTCTACAGAGTACAAACTCTTATTTCAACTGACCAAGAAAATCCAGTTTTTGATGATATGGCTCTTTTAAAGTGTCCCCAGGGTGGGGAAAAATGAGAACTCGGTGTATTGTTTACGTGAAAGAACAAACATTTATGAGAAGCTGGCTTCATAAAGGTTTTTGACCCGACATCAACAGCTCGGCTCTTTATTTGAAAAGATTTAACACATCTGCTCTGCAGGCTGTTGTGTGGTCAGCGATCCATCTGCTCGTGCATGTTACAAATGGCTTGTGCACGAGGCCCGCTGATGGAAACAAGCCCACAGCAAAGCATGTACCCTACGCATCAAGCCAAGTGAACAATCATTTACGCTAAAAAAAATGGTCCAGGGCTCACGGTTAAATCAATACATAAACTACCCAGAGGGTCTCCTGTGGAGCTGCTGAAGCGGACAGGCTGTTTAAGTAATGGACATGATGTGAGCTGAAAGCTCTGACTCAGCGTTCTGTCCTCCACCTAAAGGAAGAAAGCGCCTGCTCTTTTTCTGCCTGGTACCTCATCACTTCATCTCCTACCTATTTTGCTCAGCCATTACTTTGTTCCTTTTTTAGCCTTCACTTTCACTCTGACTATTGAGTTCTGTCCATCTGTATTCCTTTTCTCTCTCTCTCCCCCTTCTCTTTTTTCCATGTCTCACAATCTATTTTTAATAAGTCAGAACTCATCTTCCCTGCGAACAGGCAGGCTGCACTGCTAACAGGATCTTGAATGTCACAATGGCAGGGAAAAATCAATCAAGAGCAGATACTGATCAACACTGTGAGCCATCACATGATAAATGCACATCACAAATTAATTTTTTTTATTAGAGGGCAAAATTTGATCCACTGGAATTGATTTTCAGGGGCATTTTTTACCTTTATGACAGGCATATTTTTTACAGATCTCTAAATGCAGCACTTTGTCCGTTTATAATTACTTCAGTTGAATCAATTAACTGAAATGTAAAAAAAAAATGCATTTGCAGTCTGAGCAATAAATGTTCTACTAGAATACATGTGTAATCTAACACAACAAACCCACAACTAGACAGGTCTAGAACACTCTTGTGTCCCTTTAAATGCAAATGAGCTGCTGTTCCCGGCCCCCTTTCCAGAAGAAGGCGGAGCTTTAACAGCTCACACTTCGGTTGCTCAACAACAACAAAGCTGGAGAATCTCACGCAGCTAAAATGAGGATTGTCAGTAACGGTGTTCAGCCTTACATTGTTCAAACCGGAGTCGGACACTGATGGAGAGACTCAGGAAGAAGTTACAACTTTTAGAATGAAACTGGACATTTCGGAATGGTTAGTGGATAAATTTATGTAGCTGCTGTGGAGTTGATTCAACTCAACTCTGTTAATCTTTTGTGCAAATCCAGTGTTGAATTGACCCTCATTTGTAAAGCAGTCCGGCATAAAATGATGCAATGTCAACAACACTCTACTACAACAACTCTTCCTCTTCTCTAAAGCAGCCCAACATGGCCTCACCCCCTTTGTTGTGTGTTCTCGGGGACAGGGTTTATGTAAATTTTAGGGTTAGTGATGTCACTAACCCGGGAAGAAGCTCGCTGTAGTCCCTAACAGCTGTTTGTTGTAGTCCTTAAACAGCAAATTCTTTAAAAGAAAATATCTCCCTTTGCATTGAACTTTATGCGTCATAACTTTGCAGATGTTGTTTATGCTCAAACAGCAACATTACACACTAACTAAAGCTAAAAAAGTGAAATCATAATCAAGGACCGCTTTAAATCCTGCAAGTTTTGAGGTCAGATTCTCAATTGGATTGAGATCTGGGGAATTTGGAGGCCAGGGCAACACCTTGAACTCTTTGTCATGTTCCTCAAACCATTCCTGAACAATGTGTGCAGTGTGGCAGTGTGCGTTATCCTGCTGAAAGAGGCCACTTCCACTAGGGAACACCATTGTCATGAAGGGGTGTTCGTGGTGTGCAGCAATATTTAGGCAGGTGGTACGTGTCAAAGTAATATCCACATGAATACCACATGTTGTGGCTGATCAGTGTAAATCTGGTTATACATCCAATCTATTATTTCCATGCAGTGCAAATAAAGGAATTTATAGCATACTATACAATATTTTAATTATTATAAAGGACAAGCAAAATACTGTTTAGAACAGTTTTATGAATTATTTTTTCATGTCAACTTAGGGATGCGCCCAAAGCCAAATACTTTATTCAGAAAGGCACGCTTAATAACTTCTAAATGAATAACACATTCTACAGAATAATAGGTCAAATATTTGTTAGCCTGATTCATTAAACAATCACAAGGATAATGCAATATTTTAATCAACATATTTAAATTACAGGCAATAGTAAGTCCGTGTAGCCAATATGACTAAACTTCATGAATGAAAATTTACACGGTGTTTAAACGAAAAAGTTTTTTTTAGTGAACAGATCAAACGAAACCCCCAGTACATACACACAGCAATTATTTTACATACATTTTATCTTTTTTTTTTACATAAAAGTTGTAATAAAAAAAAAAAAAAACACATTTAATGAATTAAGGCAAAATTATACTGTATATTGAAACTTATGAAATAGACACAGTTACATGTACAGTACCGGTCAAAAGTTTGGAAACATTACAATTTTTTAATGTTTTTGAAAGAAGTCTCATGCTCACCAAAGCTAAAGAAAAACAGTAATATAGTGATATATTATTACAAATTAAAAGAAAAGTTTTCTATTTGAATATATTTTAAAATATAATTTATTCCTGTGATGTTAAAGCTGAATTTTCAGCATCATTACTCCAGTCTTTGGTGTCACATGATCCTTCAGAAATCATTCTAATATGCTAATTTGGTGCTCAAGAAACATTTCTTATTATTATTATCAATATTTAAAACAGTTGTGCTGCTTAATATTTTTGCGGAAATGGTGAAAGTTTCTTCAGGATTCTTTGATGAATATAAAGTTCAATGAACAGCATTTATTTGCATGTATTAAATGTATTTATTAAATTTATTAAAGCATTTATTAAATAAAAATCTTTAGTAACTTTATAAATGTTTTCACTATCACTTTTGATCAATTTAATGCATACTTGCTGAATAAAAGTATTAATTTTTCTCTCTTTTTTAATCTTACCAGTTATACACGTTTGAATTGTATCATTGCTTCCACAAAAATAGGCAGCAAAAACTGTTTTGAACATTGATAATAATAATAATAATAATAATAACAAATGTTTCTTGAGCAGCAAATCAGCATATTAGTGTCTTCACACAAGTTTTCTATAATAACTACTTTTATGGAGTATTTGAAACTCTGGTCTGAATACTATGAACTGCCATTGTATTGAAAAGATCTGCTCAACTTTTGTTTTTCATTGAAAACAAAAAACAAAACAAAACAAAAAAATCCTTTTCTACAGAAGTATACAATGGATGTGAACATTGTTTCATTATGACTGCCTCACATCACCCACAATTCCCTCTTAGTCCATGCACTGCTAACGTTGTTAATCTCCCTTAATCCAATCCCAGACTGGCAACTCAATCCATCACAGCTCACTCTACTGTCCAAGCAGCTGTTTGTTCAAACGTTTCTGAGTCTTGGATACAAACATCATTCTATAACATTTGCCTAAAGCCAAGAAAGACAAATCTAAAATCCCAGGCCCAATGATTTCAGCTCCTGTGACAAATACTGAAGCTTCTGTATATCTCAAAAGCCAAATTGCTTTCAGGCTGGTCTGCCTGCTAGACTGTACTAAATCAAGACAGGCACAACTGTGATTAGCCTTGAGCTGCGAAGGACCCTGACAGACTAGCTCTGATCAAAAATGTCTGAATTTAAACTAGTTTATAAGTGTTCTGTGGTTTCTTCCATAAAGTTTGAGGTTAGGACTGGACATGAATGACACCTCACAGAGAGGTTCAGAATTGAACTGAAAATGCCTTCAATTCAATGACTCACTCATAAAGACTTCACTTAATTCATTACTGGATGAATCAGAGTTTTTGAACGAATCTCTTGAATGAATGATTCAATGACAAATACATTTTTTAACAGTCACTTGTCGCCACCTACTGGTGTAACGGTGTAAGTGATACAATCTTTATATGAAGCGTCAAGTTACTTTCAAAAGGTGATTTGCTCTATTTTGATCGTTACCGTAGACATCAGTGTTTATAACCGAACTATAAACTTTTATCCCAGTACTTCTGTAATAATATGAATAATTATAACAGAAATAATGATACTGTGTGTTTGAAAAGGGTGTTTGTGATGCTGTTTCATATGCATGACAACTGCTCTCTCTGGGTTCAAACGCAGATTCGAATCTCGAATCAATATCATTTAGGAATAAGATCGCATGGGTGTTTGAATCAAGATCGCGATCTTTTAATGATTAATCATGCAGCTCTAATTCCTGATAGACAAAATCAAGTCCTGTCCTACATGTTTTCTTGTTCGAGAAGCCGTTTCACTTGGATATACATCACAGCAGGGAAGAAAAGACAATCTCAACTTCCGTTTCATGCTGACTTTAAGGGGCGATAGATTCTGCAGTGTGTAAGATTGAACTGCCAATGCTTTTGTGCTCAAAAAGAGTTCATTCTGGTTTGTGATGTTTTTATGCACCAACCAGGACTCTGATCACAGTTTCTCAACTCTATTGTGGGAACACAGTCTCAATTATTTACTCTTATCTGTCATGCCAGAATGCCATCCAATCCAAACTGTGGCCATATCTCTGCCACAGATGTTGACGCTGAGCTCTCGCTCATCCACAATCCTCTCACTGCTGTTCCCAAAGGAGTCCAAAACCATTTTAATATGTGCCGTGTATTATCAATGAATAAACCATAGCCAGATTAAATCCCATCAAAAGCTGAACTCACAATGTCACTCATTCTGTTGCTCTTTATTGCATTCAGACACTCTCGCTTCAATTAGAGCCTCTTGTTTTGAGGTCCTGAGGGAACAAAGCCTTGAGATGGTGAGGTCAATGAGAAGGCCGCTCACGGACAGAACTGCTCTGACCTGATAAAGCTGGTCAAAGGCCCTAATTCTCATTATTGACATATTTATTAAGGCTGTCTCGCTTCTGCAACTGAAACTCAAGTCCTCCCAGTACTGCTCTACTTTCTCTCCAGCTAATATTACAATAATCATTCTCATAAGACAACTTAAAAAGGCAGTATTTACGCCTCACCTTGTATTAACTTCTTGGTGGAGAGGGTTAAATGATCTTTTCACTCAGCCCATATTCTGAGAAGTTCAAGATGTATATATAAATATATATTTTTTTAAAAAAAAAAGTAATAATATAGTTTGGAATCAGTAAAATTTTTTTAAATTAAATAAATTAATACTTTTATTCAGTAAAGAAACAGTAAACTGCTCAGAAGTATAGTTTTATATTAAGAAATATTCTTTTTAGTGGATTCCAATGAAATAAGCTCACAGTACTTAAAGGATTAATTCACTTTAAAATGAAAATTACCTCAAGCTTTACTCACCCTCAAGCCATCCTAGGTGTATATGACTTTCTTCTTTCTGATGAACACAATCGGAGTTATATTAATAAAAATCCTGACGCATCCGAGCTTTATAATGGCAGTGAATGGGAAACAACAAGTATGAAGCTCAAGAAAGTGCATCCATCCATCATAAACGTACTCCACACGGCTCCGGGAGTTAATAAAGGCCTTCTGAAGCGAAGTGATGCTTTTGTGTAAGAAAAATATCCATATTTAAGAAGTTATGAAGTAAAATATCTAGCTTCTGCCAGACCGCCTACTGTATTCAACTTATGAAGAAAGTGTAACGCCTCTCGCAGTTCAAATCACTCACGCTACGTCCTACGCCTTCCATGTTCAACTTACAAAAAAAAGTGTAACTGACGTGATGTCATGCGGATGCGTCAGGATATTTATTAATATTTCTCTGATTTAGTTAATTAGAAAGAACAAAGTCATATACACCTAGAATGGCTTGAGGGTGAGTAAATCTTGGGGTAATTTTCATTTTAAAGTGAACTAATCCTTTAAGGTCTTAATGTTCTCGCAGGGGATGGTTAATTTAACTTAAAAATTTTATTTAGTTGAACTTTTAAAAAGTTAGTTGGCACAACTACAACTAATGAAGTTGAGAAAATAAAAAAAATGCTTTGCAGCCAGTTGCTTAATTTTTTAAAGTTTACTCAACTTTTTGTTTTACATTTTAAATAAATGCTGTTCTTTTGAACTTTTATTCTTTAAAAAATCCTGTTGGTTTTCACATATTTAAAATATTAAGCAGCACAACTGTTTTTAACATTGATAATAATAATAATAAATGTTTCTTGAGCACCAAATCAGCATATTAGGAAACACTTTTTTTTAAGGTGACGTAGTTACACGCTACTGCATGTACTTACTATAGTAATAACAGTAAATTATGCATAATTACAAGTAACTAACACTAAACCAAACCCTAACCCTAGTCTCAGCCTCAGACGTCACGCCCACGGACCGCTGGATGAACGTCTGATGCATATGGCACACTTATCTGGAAACACTTCAGGAGTTTCTAAGTCATCATCTGATTGGTTGAATTATACAGGATGTCCGGGAGACGCGTGTGTCGCGTTCTTTAATGGTCCACCTGGAAACAAATGCCGTGGCGCTAAACCCCCTCGTCGAAGAAAAACGCAGTCGTGTTTACAAACGCTTATCAGGATCAACTAAACGCTGGATTTTCAAAAGTATGTGAAGTTTGTGGCTACATTGTTGCAGTAAACTTGCACAACGTTCTTGAATGAATAATTTATTAGATGCATGCCGGTCTGTTATTGTAGGGACATCGGCTTTACATTTTCACGCCCCTAAACATGACGCGGAACAAAACGAACTGTGATTGGTTGCGTAACATGTCAGTCAAACACCCTCTTGGGCGGTCCTTGGCCAATGAAACCTGCGATAGAGTCCGGACCTTCTGCCGTCAGTCTGAAGGTCTGGCTACGCGAGACTACTCTAACCCTAACCGCAACTCTGTAGTAAGAAATTAACATTACTCAGTACTTATTTGAGTAAGCAACTATGTCTCTTTAAAATAAAGTGTAGCCGCATATTAGAATGATTTCTGAAGGATCATGTGACACTGAAGACTGGAGTAATGATGATTCAGCTTTGCATCACAGGAATAAATTACAATTTAAAATATATTAAAATATATATATCTCTAGGCTGAGCTCTTGTGATTGGATCACCCGAGATGGATGTTAATACCAGTTGTAAACAGGGCTAAAGGAAAAAAAAGTGAATTAATGGGAATGACACTAATTTGCTTCCCCATCCTCTCTGGGGCTGATCTGATAGGTGGTAACTCCTCCCCAGAGCCCTGTTCCACAAACACAATCCTTATATATCTCTTACCTTATCACTACAACCTATAAGGGAGGATATTTCCATTAGCCAGAGGCTTTGTTGATGCACTGGATATCCTGACAGGAACAAGAGCCGTACAGTTCTGCTCATAAATTTACATATCCCTTGAGGAATCTGCAATATGTTTATCACTTTTACAAAAACTAATAAAAATTGAATGTTTTATATTTTTATTTAGTACAAAACAGAAAAAAAAATATCACTTATTTTTACTTTAATATAGACACTGCAAGTCATATGTAAATGTATGTGCAGAACTGTACAGAGAAAGAAGGAAATATCTTGACGATGACCCTGTAAATCTGCAGTGAGAAAAACCTCAGGTCGTGTGTACTGAGTGACTGGCTTCGATCTGAAGGCTTCCTCCCCTTATGCTGCTCTGCTCTCTGTATAAATGCATGGAGCCGGGGTGTTGCATATCTCTCAGCCTGACAGCTGATCCGCTGGCCCCTGTGCCAGTTTAATATGTGGGTTCTCTCTACTGGGACCGCCATGCTTCTGCTCTGCTCTGTGCGCACTCTCTCTCTCTCTCTCTCTCATTCCTGCACTGAGAGGAAGAGAGAGGCAGATTGAAAGGGGGAGAGAGAGAAACTAGGCCTCATCCATCATTTCATTAGACAGCAATGTGGCGGCCATGATAAAACTCACAGCTTCGGTGGTTTGGTTCCACGGGCTGAGAACCCTTAACAGGTTCAGATGCAGGAAATTACTGCTGACTTCTCAAGATACAGACTACAAGGAACTCCAGAAAAAAGAGAGACGCAGTATGTGTACTTGTGAGAGAGATGTGTACTTGTGAGAGAGCAAATGGAAAGTGTGAGAGAGGAGAGGAGCTGCTCTGTAAGCCCTTTCACTAGTGCATTACATTTATATAGCATGCTAGACCATCGGATCCGGGCCGTATCCAGGTGAGACCAAGGACCTGCGCCTTGACACGACCACAACGCAGCCCTGAAGTATCAGCAGAGATTGAGTCAACTAGATCATCCACTGTGAGGGCCTCATCGACACGACAGCCACGACACAGTTCCTCAACAACCGTCCATACCGGCGTGATGAATATGATCCTCAATTGGATGGAACTGGAATAAATACTTTGAATGTTGCGATCCTATTGGACTTACGATGGCAACCTGAATCGTAACAAAGCACTGTTGGCCAGAGGAGAACTGGCCCCCCGACTAAGCCTGGTTTCTCCCAAGGTTTTTTTCTCCATTTAAATACCTATTTGCCACTTGTCTGCCACCTGATGTCACCTGATGGAGTTTGGGTTCTTTGCCGCTGTCGCCTTTGGCTTGCTTAGTTGGGGACACTTGACATTTGACTTGACATTTGATATTCAACAGTGCTTTGATCTGCCTGCATTGACACTATTCTTTAAGAGCTGCTGTGCAGCCAAATAATGTACCAGTTATCAATGTAAAGCTTCTTTGACACAATCTACATTGTAAAAAGCGCTATATAAATAAAGGTGACTTGACTTGACTTGACTAGACCAGGGGGTTTCAAACTAGGGTCCAGGGCTAGGGGGTGTGTTAAGGAATATGTTAGGCTGTGTTCACACTTCGCTTGGTACGCTTGGTTTGGTCGCTTCATTTGGTCTGTACCAAAAAAAAAAAAAAAATTAAGGCTGATTCATACTTCTGCGTCAGGTGTACGGCCTAGGCTGTGTGTAGCACGCGTAGCCTGACATGCACCTATTCAAAAATGTAACAATGCGTCAATTATATGCGGACCTCAAGCGCTGTGATTGGTCTGCTAGAACCCCTCCTTCAGGTAAAAAAACTGGCGCGGAGCAAGCGGAGAAGAGCGAGCCATTTCAACTTCCATTGGAATGAAAAAACGCTCTGTTTCAGGGGACATACGCCATCAAACTGCAACAAAAGTCATTGCCTATTTGCCGGCATCACTGCTGAAGCTTCTCTAACAGTGTACAAGACAAGCTGATTCTTCTTCGGCTGTTGCCTTGATACTCAACGTGACCGCGGACACTGCCTACTAGCGGTCTGCATGTTGCACGTCGACACAGAAGTATAAATGAAAACCGCATAGCCAATGGCGCAGAGGCTCCAGCATATATCTGACGCAGAATTATAAATCAGCCTTTAGTCCTGGTCCACTTAGCGTTCACATTGGTATTTTTAACACTGAACCTAAAGGAATAGGGATACGTTCACAACCTGATAGGTCGGCTTTTGTGACGTATATTTCGTGACAGAACTTACCGAACATCCAAAACAATGCGGTGTGCTGGGCTAAATGCGCTCGTTGTATGTGCGTAGCCTATATATGATGGTATTTTGACCAGCTGAGAACTCGTGAAGAGCTTGTAAAATGTGTAAAGGAGTCAAAACAGCAGCAGGAATCACTCCATCACACACACAAACAAAGATCTGCTGCAAGGAGACGCGGCTCAGTACCAAACTATAATGGGCAACATCGCGACTATGACGAGAAAAAACGAGTATGTTTGAGCATTCTATCCTTTTTAGGGTCGCATCTTGTGACATCATGTCCTGTTTTTGGTTCGTTTACATGTCTTTGGTCCGTGTTGCGTTCATATTTCATTCGAACCGCACCAGAGATCGTTTGGAAGTGGACCGAGACCCATCTTTTCAGCTATCTCAGTCCGCTTGTTTGGTGCACACCAGGGTTCGGAGGGTAGCGTTCACACTTAGGGGGCTTTCACACTGGGCTCGTTTGCCACGGTCCGAGCCTGGGCGCGATTGTTCCTGGTGCCCCCCGCAGCGTTGGTCTGGTTTCACACTCAAATTGATTCTATCGAACCCTGGTGCGTTTGTGTTCATCTTACGTCATCACAGACGTGCAAGGCACATGACAGAAAACAGAACGCGGGTCAATAAATTGTGTTTTTTATTAATGTGGTGCTATTATGTGCAGACACTTGTGTTTACTGTATGTGTACCGCATGTAGCCGGTTTTCCGCTGTTTGCAAGCAGCCTATTTTGAGGAGACAGCTGATTGCCATTCATTTGCCGCTCTGATTGCACACGAAAAGCGCGAACACACTGCAGGCTCACTCCTGCTCGAATCCAAGATAAATTATCAACACTATCATCTCTTATATGTGTTTTATTTAAGTAAATACATTACAATCGGCGAAAACGCATGTGCACATGTGAACAAGTGCGCACCCGAGTTCGTGTTGGTTTCATATTCACGTGAACCGCGGCACAGTTCGAGTGCAACCGAACTCAGACCACCTCCTTCAGTTAGTCTCGGGTTCAGTACCCCGGTGCGCACCCGGGTTCGCATGGCAGCTTTCACATTAGCGATTTTTCATGCAAACCGCGCCCCGTTTCGAACTAAAAAAAAAGCCCCCTTATTCAAATGATTCGCACTAACAGAGCAATCGCACCAGAGTTCATTTTAACCGAATCAGACATGCCAAGTGTGAACACCCTTAAAGGAACACTCCACTTTTTTTGAAAATAGGCTCATTTTCCAACTCCCCTAGAGTTAAACAGTTGAGTTTTACCGTTTTCGAATCCATTCAGCCGATCTCCAGGTCTGGCGGTACCACTTTTAGCATAGCTTAGCATAGTTCATTGAATCTGATTAGACCGTTAGCATCTCGCTCAAAAATGACCAAAGAGTTTCAATATTTTTCCGATTTAAAACTTGACACTTCTGTAGTTTCATCGTGTACTAAGACCAACGTTGTGATTTTCTAGGCCGATATGGCTAGGAACTATACTCTCATTCTGGCGTAATAATCAAGGAACTTTGCTGCCGTACCATGGGTGCAGCAGGCGCAATGATATTACGCAGCGCATGTGACCCCCTGTTTACACAGGGAGCGTGCCTTGCAACCATGGAAACATTTGTGAGAGACGCTGCGTAATATCATTGCGCCTACTGCACCCATGGTACGGCAGCAAAGTTCCTTGATTATTACGCCGGAATGAGAGTATAGTTCCTAGCCATATCGGCTTAGAAAATCGCAACTTTTCATTTTCCGTCGGTCTTAGTACACGATTTAACTACAGAAGAGTCAAGTTTTAAATCGGAAAAATATCGAAACTCTTTGGTCATTTTTGAGCGAGATGCTAACGGTCTAATCAGATTCAATGAACTATGCTAAGCTATGCTAAAAGTGGTACCGCCAGACCCGGAGATCAGCTGAATGGATTCGAAAACAGTAAAACTCAACTGTTTAACTCTAGGGGAGTTGGAAAATGAGCCTATTTTCAAAAAAAGTGGAGTGTTCCTTTAAATGTATTTGGTCTTGGGGGACTAGATCTGTTACGGATGCTGTTGCTGTTGCAGAGTAAGTATGGACTTGCTACTGCCAACAGATACACAGACAAGCTGCTGTGAACATGTAAGATATGCTGCTGCTGCATGAATAAACATATTAATCCTGTAGCAGATCTAGGCAGGTGGAGCTGGGGGAGGTGGAGGGTTTCAGAGGAGCTCTAATAGCGTGCTGCAAGACCAGCTTACAGCAAACACTGAACCAGATTATTTAAATGTTGAGTAAGCAAGCATAGAATTAAAACGAATAGAACTTTATAGTTATGGTTATAGTTATTGTCCTTGGGGTTTTTTTGTACATTTTATTGCCTACCAGGAGAAAATTGACCACTATACAGTTTAAAGTATCAAAAATGTCCAAAGCACAAGCAGTGGATGATGAGTTACCCAACAAATTTTAACACTTAGGGTTAGAGGTTTTGAAAACCCCTAACTGCTCTAGTGAGTACAGTATAGATTTAATATCAGTCCAACATCCAACGTTAACTTCATTACCTTTCTGTCAAGTCTCTTTGTAATCACTTAAGCTTTTAACAACTTCAGTGAGCATCACTTCCTCCACACCGTGCTCTTACAGCGCATTCATCGCTGTCCAACCACTGCAGCCCAGGGCAGAACGACTTCCTCAACAAGAACTAATAACTCAGCCTGTCAACAGCACACTCGTGCCCATGGGGAACTAGGACAGAAAGAACCTCTATTAGTGATTATGAGTCTTTTTTATTTTAAGGCATCAAGGAATCCTAAAGTGATGATGAAAAAGTGTGGATGGATATAGCCTACCATGAAATCATGATAATCAAAGAGCAAATATGAGATGAACAAAGAAAACAGAACAAGATCACCTTCAGTCATGATGACATATGTGACCCTTGTGTTCTCACTTTTTACCACCAAAACACATAGGCTTGCTTTAAACAAATCCTTTTCACATATCAAACTCAAACTGAGAGGTTTTAAAATAAAAAAATAAAAAATCTATCTTCAGCTTTTACTGTGTTTACAGATCCAACATTATTATCACTGTACAAATATGTACTTTTAAGGGTGTGTTCACACTTGTAGTTCGATTCTCTTGGTTCTTTTGGTCCGGACCAAAAAAGAAAACAATGCATCTAGTCCTCATTTGCTTAGCATTCACAATGTCATTTTTAGCACCTAAATATATCAAACAAAAGGCATAAGGAAAAGGTCACAACCTGATTTGACAGCTTTTATGACGTATTTTGCAACAAAACTTGCCAAACATCCAAAACAGCTCTGAGCTAAATGCGCTTGTGGTATATGCGTACATTTGATGGTATTTTTTACCAGCTGAGAACTCACAAAGAGCTTATAAAATGTGTAAAGGTGTCAAAACAGCCAGGAATTCCTCCATTGCACACAAACAAAGATCTGCTGCAAGGAGAAGGTGGTTCTGACGCCTGTACCAAATTGTGATGGGCAACTTAGCTACTATGACGAGAAAAACCATGTATGCTTGAGCATTCTGTCCTTTTATTTGTGACATCACATCCTGTTTTTCATTTGTTTAGATCAGGGGTGTCCAAACTCGGTCCTGGAGGGCCACTGTCCATTTGGAGTTCATTTGGAAAAGGTGGGTCTCGGTCCGCTTGATTGATGCGCACCAAGACTCAGATGGCAGAGTTCATTTTAATCCAACCAAACCTGCCAAGTGTAAAAGGGACAAAAATATTCACTTTTTGCTGAACTTCATTTAATTTCCTCTCCGTCAAGAGCATGATGGCAGTAACAGCACAGTCACGACTGCTGCCTGACAACATCCAGACAGCCTGAGTCTTGCATGTGTACTTTGGCCCACGGGGGCTTTGAAACATGGAGACGAGGCAAAGAGAATAACAAAAGTTTCACCATGAACAGGATCTGAAGCAGGGATACAAACACAGAGACCATGACAGGGACCTAAGAACATGCCTCCATAATGCAGCACAGAAAACATGAGAGAGTATTTTCAAAAAGAAGAACTATAGTATGTAGGCAGTAACCAAGAAGATCAGGTTTCAGGTTTGATTCAATAGTGAGGAATGTATTGAATGTAAAATTCATCAAGAAAGGAACACAGACAGCATGTTTAACATCTGACAACAAAACATTGACTTTCAGAACTAATAAACATTGACATTTTTATGCCTTTGTTAGACTGTTTAATGCAAAGCGATATTTCATTCAAGGTACAAATTTAATCAGTTAATGCATCCCTTGGGAATCGAACCCATGACCTTGATGTTGCTAACAGCACGCTCTATTGTTTGAGCTTAAGTAACACTACTTTTTATACTCAAGTATGTCAATTCAGACATACACTTGACGGGGTACACTTAACAAGCATGCTTGTTTTACGGTTATGGATGGGTCGTAATGTTTAACTAGTTGCCCAATAAATGATCAGTCCAAGAGAGGCTGATTGTCTCATTGTGTTTTTTTCGAGTGTTCCACCATAAGTGTTGCATTTCTATGGTGCATCAAGTTACAAAATACTCCAACAATAAAAAAATATGTATCAAGACCCCTGTCAGTTTAGTTTAATTTGTCTATTTGTTTTTAAATTCTAGAATGTGTCTTATTCTTACATAAGGTGAACCTGAAACCAGTCAAACTATTACAGGGCTTCTTTAAGAACTAGTTTTTCAGGCCACCTAGCAAAAAGTTGATTTTGAAAAAAATGTGTTTTTGCACATCCCTAAAGAAATGTTAGCATTCAAGAGGGTGACATAATTTATAATAAGGTTATACACTGTAAAAAATCAAAAGTTGAGAAAACTTAAAAGTTTAAGGCAACAAACTTCAGCAGATTTTTGAGTTTTCTCAACTTGTTGTATTCAGTTTATACAACAAAAAGTTGAGAAAACTCAAAAATCTACAAAAACAAGTTATTATGCTGCTGAAGTTTGTTGCCTTAAACTTTTAAGTTTTCTCAACTTTTGATTTTATACAGTGTATAAAGTTAACATCACCCTGGTTCCCTCGAAAAAAAAATTTCATTGGCTTTTAGATTATTGGGGCAAAAAAGCTCTGAAAATATCTTGAAATGTGTTAAACAGACCTTATTTCAGGTATTTAATCAAAAACCCATTCAAAAAACCCATTGACTTCATGACACTCAAAACTGGGTTTTAGGATTGTAGCACTAAGTTATTCAGTTAGCTAGCTATAAACATGTCTAAGAAAGTTTGGTAACACTTTATTTTACAGTGTCCTTGTTACACATTACAAGTACTTCCTATAGTAATAACAGTAAATTATGCATAATTACAAGCAATGTTGGGGTAATGCATTATAAGTAACTTGAGTTATGTAATCAGATTACTTTTTCAAGTAACTAGTAAAGTAACGCATTACTTTTTCAATTTACAACAAAATATCTAAGTTACTTTTTCACATTTATTGACTGACAGCTCTCCTGTCCCCATGTTGAGAGAAATAAAGTGCAGAGGTGTTGTATGCGCTTTGTAAGCATGATGGTTATTGTAGTTCTAGACTAAATGTGAACATGCATTTACTCATCTCACTTGCACAAAAACATTCAGTATTCCTCAAAATAAATAAAAACAGTGAAATGCAATCTCAGAATTTTATGCAAACTGTAATAATTAACTATATTAAATTACACAAATATACTTTATGTATTTAATCTCACTTTATTAACCAATGTCTTTGCTGCTGACCTTCAATGATCTAATTCAACCATAATAATAAGCAAAAATGACTTTAGATTAGATTTAGAAACAAGAGTGTTGAACTTCCTCCTCCTGTATCCTATTCTTCTTCAATCCAGTATGGCAGCACAGCTGAAAGGTTTGTTTGAGCTGCGCCCTCTACTGTACAGGCGTAAATATGCGTTTTCTTCAGCCTGAGGCTTATTCATTTCACTTTTGGTTTGAAAGGACCTTAACATTTGCCAAAAATAAAACTTTTTTTGTTGTCATTAAAAAACAAACAAGCAAGCCCAGCCCAGGTGATAAAAAGTAACGCAAAAGTAAAGTAACGCATTACTTTTTATAAAAAGTAACACAATTAGTTAATTTTTTAGGGAGTAACACAATATTGTAATGCATTACTTTTAAAAGTAACTTTTCCCAACACTGATTACAAGCAACTAAGCATAAACCAAATCCTAATCCTAACCCTACAGTAAGTACATGCAGTTAATAAATAATACTCAGTACTTAATAATATAATTACACTGTAACAAGAACACCTTAAAATAAAGTGTAACCAAAAGTTTCCAAATTATTGCTTTATAGTTGACCTAAATAAGAAAACTGACCATAGAAGAAGACAGTACAGTAATGCCCACTATAAAGCACACCTTGTGGCAATGCTGTGAATGCAGCACATACTTGCACTGCATTATGACTGGCATGTTGATTTCAATGATGCATGAAATCAAGTTTGTGTAGCTAGAATGTCTGAGACCTAAGACCAGAAACATCAACATTTGTATGCATTCATGTAGCATAGAGTATGTTTCGTGCTTTAGGATAGCTAGAGCTACTACACTTATCAAACAAAGAAGAACAAACCCGTTCGTAAATCTAATCATTATCAGTTACAGTACTTGGTAAACATTCACATCACCTCTTTGGAAAACTGCAGTACCATTAGTTATAAAACGGCATCAAATTTTCATGCTGTGAACCTAAACACAAGCCCCATGAGCCTTTGCCATCTACAGAGAAAAGGGGCACTGGGCATGCTGAGAAACGTGTGTGTGTGTGACCGTATATGGGAAGTATGTGATGGGAGTCTTAAAATAAATGGAATAATCTGCACACCAATGAGTCGAGGCAGGTCCATAGCGACATGATGAAAAAGTATTGCATTTATGTCTTGATGGCCGAGTGGGCACAACACTTAACATGGGACCACCCAAACCTGAGAGAGGCAGCCACCCATGCGTGACAACAGCCTCTGTCAGCAAATCTGTGTGAAGGAAGGAGAGAGAGGAAGAGAGAGATCTCTCCTTTGAGTGATAAGCCAATGCTAATTGCATGACAACTTCTGTGATTGAGCCAGTAAAGCATGTCAGTGTAGAAAATAACATTTCCTACCAATGTACCTGCAAATTTGCAAGCCTGATTGCATATTTTTAGGGGTCTAAGCACAGAAGGTGCAGGAACCCTACTGTATTTGTACTGTTTTGCCAACTATTCTTTTTCTGCCCTTAAAGTGTCTGACTATGAGAGAAATTGCTTTTAAAGAAATCGCTTTTTAAGGACTACAACAAACGGCTGGTAGGGACTACAACGAGCTTCTTCCCGGGTTTGTGACATCACTAACCCTAAAATTTACATAAACCCTGCCCCCGAGAACACGCAACAAAGGGGGTGAGGC
Organism: Mylopharyngodon piceus; assembly: GCA_039654765.1. Classification (NCBI taxonomy): domain Eukaryota; kingdom Metazoa; phylum Chordata; class Actinopteri; order Cypriniformes; family Xenocyprididae; genus Mylopharyngodon; species Mylopharyngodon piceus. The sequence goes on along the minus strand of CM077443.1, from coordinate 35,784,724 downwards.
CATGTTGGGCTGCTTTAGAGAAGAAGAAGAGTTGTTGTAGTAGAGTGTTGTTACCATGCCGTCATTTTACGCCGGACTGCTTCACAAACGAGGGTCAATTCAATGCTGGATTTACACAAAGGATTAACATGACGGCACATGCTAGTCGATGAGTTGAATCAACTCCACAGCAACTACATAAATTTATCCACTAACCATTCAGAAATGTCCAGTTGACTTCCTGAGTCCCTCCATCAGTGTCCGACTCCGGTTTGAACAATATAAGGCTGACCGTTACTGACAATCCTCATTTTAGCTGCGTGAGATTCTCCAGCTTTGTTGTTGTTGAGCAACCGAAGCGTGAGCTGTTAAAGCTCCGCCCTCTTCTGGAAAGCAGGGCGGGAACAGCAGCTCGTTTGCATTTAAAGGGACACACAAAAAAACGGCGTGTTTTTGCTCACACCCAAATAGGGGCAAATTTGACAAGCTATAATAAATTATCTGTGGGGTATTTTGAGCTGAAACTTCGCAGACACATTCTGGGGACACCAGAGACTTTAAGGGACAGAATCAAAATTCTTTTTCCTCTGAATCCTTGACTCAAGCATGACAAGAGTCATGAATAAAAATGAAACTTTCCTCTGAATCCTTCAGTTCCCTCAAATTACATCTGCATATGCACACAAAATGTTTTCCACCACTTTGAGTTTTTTGAAAAAAATATTTTTTCGAACTCTCCCTAGGTTGTTTGTCCGATTTGTACAAAATTGACATTATCTTGAGATGCTCTTAATAAAACGTTATCAAAATAATTTTGCTAAATTTAATGTTTTTGGACATATAGGCTGATATGGGTTTTTTTTTTTTTTTTGGTTTTTTTTTTTTAGGTATGGTCCATAATGACTAATTGACATATCTTTTGAATGCAATGTTCCAACTTCGCAAAACTTGGTACACATGGACAACATGTCTTTCTAAAGAAACATACCAAACTTGAAGAAATTTCTAAAATATCAGCCATCTATACCAATGCAATGACAGATGAAGGATGTAATGCTAATGTTGTCCACCAGAGGGTAAGAAATCTTTTTAGGTCTCCTAGAATCAGTGTAAATAATTCAATAGCTTCACTTGTATTTTAAAAAAATAAATGCACAGAAATAAATTTGCAGAACTATTGTACATTTACAATTTTGCCTTAGTTTAATATAATCTGTTTGCAGATTGATGAAATGATTATAGATTATTAAACGTTACTTTCCTGTTTATATCCTAATGATATTGAAAACATATTTGTCGAGTTGTCAGACATGACTGAGTATATTGCTGTTAAGAGACAATATTATTATCGGACTGAATCCAAATGATTGGACGAACATTTCATGGTCCTGAGACTTTGACTGAAGTTTGTCTGGTAACATTGTATTTTAAGGTAAAGTAGTTACATGTTACTTCATATACTTACTATAGTAATAACAGTAAATTATGCATAATTACAAGTAACTAACCCTAAACCAAACCCTAACCATAACTCTATAGTAAGTGCATATAGTAAGCAAGTAAACGTTGCTTATTCTATCCCTTTAAAGTCTCACATTATATCATATTAGAAAAATACATGCTAGTTGTATTACAATATTGTCTACCAACGGTAATCGCAGCTTACAGATATATTATCTAATTTATTTCATATCCTCATTAATAAAGCATTTTGTGATGTAAAAAAAAAACTATTATGCAGAGACAATTAAATGTGCAGTGTCAATAATGACCATTTTCAAAAAGGTTTTCAAAACACCACCCCTCCTGCCATTGGTCACACAAATGTAGCCCTGCCCCAAACTCACACCATTGTTTAATTCAGAAGTCGATCAAACACTCAAAAGGCAGTGCTGAAAGCAGCACAGAGCCACAGTGTTTACGCTCTTTAGGGAGTCAATCTACTAATGGTTTACTTACAGTTGTCTCAGCACATTAAACTGGGAGAAGAGAAACACTTTTAACACTGAAAACATAATAATGCACATCAACTTTAAAGATGTGCATTTTATAGCTTACTCAGAAACATAATCAAATTCTTCATCTCCAAAACAACAAAGATGGCAGGGCTAACAATGCTCATAAATAAATGATTCAGCAGTCAGAGCTGTGTACACTCAGTTACGTACTGAAGCATTTAGCAGAAGCCGCACACACATCACTGCCAAACGATACTCCCAAATCCATTCCTTTCATTCCTTCTGTAATGCCTTGTGTATGGGCAGAACATCTTTATCCTCCGCCCTTCAAATTTCAAATTCCACTAGAAATCAAAGAAATGCAATTTATTAATATCTCCTTTCAAATGCTAATGTTTTATCCATACATAAATCATGAGACACAAGGTTGTTTGTGATTCAGAGAAAACAGAGAGAGAGAGAGAGAGAGAGAGAGAGAGAGAGAGCTTTAGAGTATTATGGGAACAAGAGAAAGTCGTCTATGTTCTGTGTGATCTAAAATGGAAAAGGTCTGTTGAAAACAAAGCAACACAGAAGCTGAACTACATTTCTATGGACTTTATATGTCTGTCTGGGAAAACTGAAATAAAATGATTAATTTATTAATTTATTCATGTATTAATTTAAATTTAATGTTTTTTTAGGGCTAGGGTGGGATGTAGCGCATTAGCTTAAAGAGGTACTTCACCACTGGCAAAATGGGCTTTCAATAAAACATGGCTGCTATATAGTAGAAAGATTTTTTAAAAAAATTGAAATCAATGCTACCTGACTATAGAGAACACAGAGAAAAGGCTGTTGTCTTCCATTTTGCCAAATAGGTAAAAAAAACTTCATGTTGCCGTCCAAGGCCACTCCTACTAGTCTGCTATGGATACGGTAGATCAGAGTCACATACCGCCTTGCTTGAGTAGGAAATACTTCTTAGCAAACTTTTAGGCTGCAAAGAATCATAAATACAGACAGAAAGCCGTGACGGAAAATCTGAAAAACCTCCATGTTTGTAGTCAACATTTCAAACTGGATGACCACGAACAGTTTTAGGCCAAACGGAGGGGGAAAAGAAGAACATCAGGACCCCATGTAATTGAATATTGAGCAACACAACTGGAGTAAAAAGAAAAGTAAAAAGAAGAACATCAGGACACAACTTCAATAAATGGGTGTCCTCTTTTCTTTCCGTGAATCTGACATATTTCATAACAACTGGTGTATTATTCTGTTCAATTAACAAAATAAACACAGAGCTGCGATTTTAGTTCACGTGTATTTCACACATAAATCTCCATTATGTCAGGAGCTGTCAATATCAGCCTACTTTGCACATCCATCACAATAAATCCACATTTCCCTCTTACGCAAAACAACCTGTTTCAGTACTACAGGTACTGAAATACCTACAGAGGCCTTTTACTGCTATCATGTTGCCGTCCAAGGCCACTCCTACCAGTCTGCTATGGATACGGTAGACCAGAGTCACATACCGCCTTGCTTGAGTAGGAAATACTTCTTAGCAAACTTTTAGGCTGCAAAGAATCATAAATACAGACAGAAAGCCGTGACGGAAAATCTGAAAAACCTCCATGTTTGTAGTCAACATTTCAAACTGGATGACCACGAACAGTTTTAGGCCAAACGGAGGGGAAAAACTGAAAAAAACTGTCATTCTGTCAGTTCCACCCAACCTCCCAAAGCAAAAAGCTGTCGCATACAGGTAAGAAAGCTGTTGCCATAGTATTTTTACCATAATGCTGCTTAAAGAGTATACAAAGTATGATACAATTATTAGTGATAAACTTACCATAACTGTTTTGTTAATAACTCTCTGTTGATCTGACTGTCTGTGGGCGGGGATACAAAAAAGTACTTTTCACAAAAGTTTTGATGACAAATAAATGCGAATTTCCCAGTCCAGGTAACACAGAGAACAATTGTAAACATTGTTCATTTACATATACTACCAACATTTTCAACCCGCTTTGTGTTTTTACAATCTTTACACTTCAATTTAAAAAACAACTTAAGTCAGTGGAATGCATTTAAAGCAATATTATATAGTCAGTATATAAAGATATAAAATGAACTTGCTTCTGAAAGAAACTGATGAGTTTATATTAAAATATCTGACTTTTTACTTAGATTTCTGTAAATCTGAGCACAGTTTGGATCTCTGTTGAACGTCTCCAAAATTGATCCTCTCTGAAAATCATTAAAAATTAATGAATACTTGACTACAACAGGTCTAAAGAATATTGAGCAACACAACTGGAGTAAAAAGAAATGTAAAAAGAAGAACATCAGGACACAACTTCAATGAATGGGTGTCGTCTTTTCTTTCCGTGAATCTGACATATTTCATAACAACTGGTGTATTATTCTGTTCAATTAACAAAATAAACACATAGCTGCAATTTTAGTTCACGTGTATTTCACACATAAATCTCCATTATGTCAGGAGCTGTCAATATCAGCCTACTTTGCACATCCATCACAATAAATCCACATTTCCCTCTTACGCAAAACAACCTGTTTCAGTACTACAGGTACTGAAATACCTACAGAGGCCTTTTACTGCTATCATTGAAAACAGGGGCTACATTTGAGGGGCTAAATCTTACAAAATGCTAAATATTTTAGGGTCAAACTGATTCATAAAGTTAAAAAAAGAATTCAATGCTGCTTAAATGCTGAAATGCCAGTGGTGAAAGGTCAAATACGGGTCAAATTTAACACTTCTCTTTAAACAGTTTTGTTTTGATATTCTGACAGTGTGGAAAAACAATGTATAGTGTATTTTTGCTGAAAATGGGTCAAAATAAACCAAAAAGGCAATAGAAAAGTTAACAGTGTGAAATAAAAGATGCACCTTTTGGGCATTTTATATAAGCCAGAGTAATATGATATGTTTGCTATTATAATGATCACATTAGGTGCACAGCAGCACTGGGCGCAGTGAAAAGACAGGCAGATGTTCCCCAAGGACAAATCAGCTCTGAGTTTATTGAGGACAGTCCAATGAAGTCTGATAAACACATACTCATGTCTGACTAACCTTTCCGGAAATTTTGAGCCTCTACTGGCGCAATCCCTTTGCTTAGGTGATGGCTTTTTTCAAGTGACCCGTTTTTAGACACACCGGAAATTTTGTAAAGGTTACAAGGTTGTAAACTGCAAAAGGAAATTTCAACAGGCTGTGAAAAACTATGTTTTTAATCTTGCCAGTAGGACTGATCAGCGTTTACTGGGATGGTTCCATTTCGACTCTTGCTTTATGGGCTTTGAATTATTGAAAAGGACTGCTGCATTTTGCTGCTAAGAATAGACCTATATATGTCAAATGAGCAAAAACTACCATGTCCTGCACCGAGATAAGCAACATTTGCTCTTTTTTTTCGCCATCCTGAAAAGGGAAACGTGTCAGAAGTCATCTATGCCATGCGATTATATATTTTATATTTATATAGCACCTTTCACAGTCCATGTTGTTTCAAAGCAACATAAGGCTGTATAAAGCAAAATAATGGTGATTATTCAATTATTCACTTTTGACTACTTGCACTTCTGAAATCTTTCAAAATGAAACTTCACACTAGTGTTTTGTCTCTTTTAAAACATTCACTCTAAAAAGTAATTCAGGGGACCTGTTACCACAACTTAAATAAATGCAAGTTAAAAATTCTAATTTATTGTTTTAATTAAACCTTTTAAGTTGCAAACATTATTTTGTGGAGTTCTGTTGACATAATAATGTTGATCATTACATCAACTTAATATCGTCTGTAATTTAAACTCAAATTTCTGCATTTATTGTTTTGTTTTGTTTTTTTTTTTAAATTAGGTTGTAGTAACTTGGTGAAACTTGATAACTTAAGAAATTAAGCAGTGGATTTCTAGTTCCCAGCATGCTTTGCATTAGGACTGGATAAGGAGAATAAATGTTGTAATTAAGTGTTAATTTATTTGTTTTTAGTGAAGGAAAAGACCTGTTAGTGTTTAATGCTGTTATGTTTGACATTTAAAAGGGTTTCTGTAATGTTGAAGTTTTTGTGGTTACCATTGTGCTGAAGAGTAGATACATGAAGGCAAACACTACATTGACTCTATAAGCAATGACTGAGCTAACGCCAGTGTCAAATATCTTATTTGTTCATTAAATATACATGTTAAATAACTTATGCTAGCATGTGCTATGATAGCTGTTGATTTGAACTGAAATAGATAAGATTATAATTGGTTCCAGGGCTACAACTCTGGTACTTGGAGAGGCTTAATTTTTTGAGTAATCAACTTAAAAAATTGTGTTTATGCTACAAATTAAGTTCCTCTAACTCAATGTAGCTTGTTGGTTGAACGTAAATTCACTCAAAGTTGTCATAACTCAAAAAAAAAATTGATGCAAACTGTTGCGTTAATTTTTTTTGTTGTTGTTGTTGAGCCCACACATTATTTTCATTATGTGTCCTAGAATAAAGATCTGATCGTATAGACTTGAACAATAATCTAACATGGAGTAATGATGTGGATTCTTGATATGTGATGGTAATGACAATTTTATCACTTTATGGAGAAAAACTTGGATAAGCCTTGGAGTTACTAACACAAGTGTCAAATAACTTATAATAAATAAGAAGAAACCCACTGCTTCTCGTTAGATTCTCAAATAGCCTAAGCATTTCTGATGTTTAAACTGTCACAATACCAATATACAAACATTACAAAAGATTTTTTTAGTTGGAAAAAAAAAAGTGCAAAGTTGAATTTTGCTGATTTGATCACTTTTATAAATTTACTGTAAAGGTGAATTTAAAAAGTCTGGATAAATGAAATGTAACATTTTTCAACACTTTTACAAAAATAGGGAAAAGACATCAAAGTCATAAAAAGTTTTATAATAAAAACTGGTGTTTTAATTTCTTTAAAATCAGCCCGGGACAAAAAGTTGCCCTGTGTGATCTGTGATTGTTGCTTCTTGTGCACGAGCCATACAGACTGATTTTGATGTAATTCTGCAGGTCATACTGCGACTGCGTTTTAATCAAAAGTTAAAGTATCCTCAACATTTACATCTAATACATGTAATACTGTTTTAGGTTAGTATTTTGCTCATATGTTTACCATACATTCATTTCCAACCTACCTGCCAAGAACTTGAAGGAATCTCTTGAAATTTGCCCAGCCCGCCAAAGGTGTAACATCTGTACATATGATCCATAGACTCGGAGCAGTGCCACAGGAGCCCGAAACTCACAGAGTCCTTGTTTTTCAGGTGGTCCTTCACTATCCATGCGGGAGAGATGAAACTAAAACTGCAAATCGCGACCAGGGCGGCGGACAGGAGCACCCAAAAACACCCGACACAGCTGAACATCCTCACGGCAACGTGGGGTAACGAGACCGGAGACAGATCGATTCCCAGCCCTTTCCAATTCCGATCAAACAGCGCGTGCATCTGGAGCGCGCTCACTCACTGTGTGACATTAGATGAGCACCAGTAATAACATAAACACATGAGTTATCGATACGTTGAGAGTGCCACTGAGAGACAAGGCAGTGAACATATGCACGCGTAACTTTTCAGTTTAATGTAATTCCAGCACGATCCAGCTCAATAGAGAAGATATTCCAGTTCATTCATCTGAGAGGAAGCAGGTGGAGGACAAAAGACAACCGTCACACCCAGAGCTCTAGCACTCAGAGCTGAACTGCCGGCACGAGCAGGTGCTCACTATATAGTAAGATCTGAATCCTCTCCGCTTGAATAAATCACAGCCCACATATCACCATCATCATCCTCCTCTCGGCACTGAGTCGCAGCTCGTGCGCTGCAGGAGTGAGAGCGCAAACTTACTGCTCTACACGCCTGTCACAGTCACATGGACGTGGGCGTCACCGCCACTGCGAAGGTGTTCAAACGAGTTTTTGATTCATGAAAATCTGAATCACATGCCTTCCTCAAGTGTAATAAACTCATGCCGTCATAATAGTGTTCATGCCCTGCGTTTCGTTCACCTGCCTAACCTCAACATCCTCGCATCCATAAAAGCACATTATTAAATAGAAGATGACAAAGTGTAATCTAGCGATCTAAACGTATAAAAACGTAAACAACAATAAAAACATGTATGATTCATATCTGAGATATCGTATTAGGATTTTGAAGTAGTCTATTTCTAAAAAGGTGTAAAAGCGTAGCGTGTCTAACACTGCCCTCTGGTGGTGATTTACAGTGCCATGGACTTTTCACTTGGAATATGTAGTGCGAATTATGAGAATGGAAACATATTGAATGAATGCATGTAGTGTTACGCATCAAAGAGAGCACAAACATCATGGAAATTTCAATAATATCAATTTTTCTAGTTATGCAAAGCTCAACTAGCTAGAAATCACCCCTCACTATATCTAATCAGACAATCACACATGGCAGAAACTCAATGCATTTAGGCAATTAGGCAATTCTCCATTTTGAGCATCAGAATGGGGAAGAAAGGTGATTTAAGTGACTTTGAATGTGGAATGGTTGTTGGTGCCAGAGAAGCTGGTCTGAGTATTTCAGAAACTGCTGATCTACTGGGATTTTCACGCACATCCATCTCTAGAGTTTACAGAGAATGGTTCGATTTTTCAGTTTTGTGGGCGAAAATGCCTTGTTGTTGATGCCAGAGGTCAGAGGAGAATAGCCAGACTGGTTCGAGCTGATAGAAAGGCAACATTAACTCAAATAACCACTCGTTACAACTGAGGTTCAGAAGAGCATCTCTGAACGCACAACATGTCGAATCTTGAAGCAGATGGACTACAGGAGCAGAAGACACACTGGTGACACTCCTGTCAGCTAAGAACAGGAAACTGAGAATACAGTTCACACTGGCTCACCAAAATTGGACAATAGAAGATTGGAAAAACGTTGCCTGGTTTGATGAGCCTCGATTTCTGCTGCGACATTCAGATGATCGGATCAGAATTCAACATGAAAGCATGGATCCATCCTGCCTTGTGTCAACGGATCAGGCTGGTGATGGTGGTGTAATTGTTTTGAGGGATATTTTCTTGGCACACTTTGGGCCCCTTAGTACCAGTTAAAGTATGCAGCAGCATTTAAACTTCACAGGCTACCTGAGTATTGTTGCTGATCATGTCCATCCCTTTATGACCACAGTTTACCCATCTTTTCATAGTTACTTCCAGCAGGAAAATGCATCATATCACAAAGCTCAAATCATCTCAAACTGGTTTCTTGAACATGACAGTGAGTTCACTATACTCAAATGGCCTCAACAGTCACCAGCTCTCAATCCACTAGAGCACATTTGGGATGTGGTGGAACGGAAGATTCACATCATGGATGTACAGCCGACAAATCTGCAGCAACTGTGTGATGCTGTCATGTCAATATGGACCAAAATCTCAGAGAAATGTTTCCGGCAGCTTGTTGAATCCATGCCATGAAGAATTAGGTCAGTTCTGAAGGCAAAAGGGGTCCAACCCAAAGTGTACCTAATAATGTGGCTGGTGAGTGTATTTTAATGCTTTTGCATTTTCTTGCAAAACTTTTGTGATGGAATTAATATGAGGTGGAATTTAAAAATATCTACAGGTGTGAGCTACCTATTGGCCAATGAAACACTAGCCAATGAGAACCTTTCTCTGTAAGCCCCGCCCACACAACTTAAATTCTACTAAAGCATTAAAAGATGCTGTGTGTAATATTTAGGAGGATCTATTGACAGAAATGCAATATAATATACATAATTGTTTTCAGTGGTGTATAAAGACCTTACATAATAAACCGTTATGTTTTTATTACCTTAGAATGAGCCATTTCTATCTACATACACCACAGGTCCCCTTACATCGAAGTCGCCATTTTGCGGTGCCATGTTTCTACAGTAGCCCTGAACAGACAAACTGCTCTACAGTGTGCGTTTGCTTGACTGGCTACTCTCTGCTGTCTCAGATGACATCTTTGTCCTGGGTCGGCCACCGTAGCTTCTCTATGTGCTTCGAAAGGGAGGGATGAGCGGTGAACTGAGCCGTTGGTTGCAATTCTCAACCTCAAAGCTAGATGCCGCTAAAATTTACACACTGAACCTTTAAATGTATCCTTTTTATTTGAAGTCTAAAATTTTGACTTTGGCGTAATTTTATTATTTTCTCTTCAATTTTTAATCGAGTTATGCTCAATACATGGGCACAAATCTAGTTTCACAATGCATATCGATATACCCTGCCTAGACATGAAAACACAAAAACAAAAGACAAACACTGCGTCAAGGGACGTTTCAACAATATATGTATTTAAATCAAACACATTTAAATATATTATAGATTAAGTACACATATATGTCAGAAAACATATTAGTGGTACATAGTACCAAAAGTCGTTTGCCTGTTTCTCGTCCACATCTCAATGAGGTCCAAAGCAATAACTTCATGTCCAAGTATGCATTTCAAAAACAGTTATCATTGAGATTTGCTTAGACAGAGTTTTGACATATCATAGAAAAAAAAAAGACAATCACCATAAAAAGAACTAACATTATTATATGGCGGTAAACCAGGATCCACATTTATATAGAACAGGGATAAACATTGCAGTTCAGTTTGTGTATCTCTACAGTCTAGAATCAGGTTTTAGATGGAGTTCTGCGGTCAGGGAACATTCTCCAGTTCCCATTCCAGTTTCAAATGTAACATCAGTTACTTCAGCTCCACGAAAAAGGGACAGAAAGTCTCAGACACTGACTGACTTACATCCACTATGGCATACCATAAAACTATACATAGCCACTTTGGGTATTTCTGCAATTTTGTTGCTCTCTTTATTTGTACTAAAAGGGCCTAAGCACTTCGTAGCCACTCTTTAAAAAGGTGAATGAAAAAGAAAGATAAAAGTGTGAGATAAGAACTAAAATGAGGAAGGAAAAACCGTTGTGAACTAGTCACCGCCACTTTGTAGACCGGATTCCCATGTGCTTCCTGTTGGTCGACATGATAACAGCTAAACGCAACAGCGACACAGGTAGTTTTTGAAATTCCACAGCTTGTGTCAGTGTTCATTCCGTCTTGTTCCGAGAGTTTGTTCTGTTCGTCTGCTGTGCGACAGCTCTTGCTTGTTTGCTGACTGGTTTATTTACGTCTGTACTTTAACTCATTTTGCTCTTCTTCAAATAATAAACACAAATCCTTCTGAGTGCTAGAAATGATGGGGCGGATCATACAGAAATCGTATTTTGGCTATTAGTGTGCATATCTAAACACTCACGCTCTCACACACAAACACATGCAGGAAGTCATGGAATGCCTCTTTCGGTCCTCACTGATATGTTAACGCAGTTCAGGTCGTTTGCTTCTCCAGTCGTTCGGCAGAGGGCGTCAGGAGGGAGGGTACGAGCCGCTTCCACGCTGAACGAGAGGCTCATAGCTGATGGAAACAGAACAGATCAGATTCTGCACACGTTCTGAAATTATTCAGACATAAATGTATAATCATAAGAATATCGAATCAAACCTTCCATTGCGCTTACAGAAGTAGGCCTGCGATTCTAAAATAAGCCTAAATTGGCTACAAAGGGCCTGTTTACACCTGGAAAACATTTTCTCTGATTTGATAGCTATATGCTGGTGAAAAGATCAGGTCTAAATGCTCACCGAAGCGCTTTCGAGACGGATTTAAATCCGATCACTCAAACCACTTCAGGAGGTTGTCTGAGACGCGCTCCAGACGAAACTGGACAAGTGTAAATGCATCTGGTTGTTGAAATCACGTATGTAAATTTTACTCCTCCCAAAATGTAAAAAAATAGATAAACGTGTGAGAGTGTGTTATAGGCTATATGACATGTTATAGCCAGATATACAGCGCTAATGTATCACGCATCGCCGCAGATGAGTATGAGTATCTCGTCAGCAAGCAGACTTGCAAGCTGCCGCAAATGAAACTGAAAGCCGCAGACGTTCAAAACACAAACATCTTCTTTAAAAGTAGTGAGACTAAGGCTATGTTCGGACTGTCAGTCCATATCCGATTTTTGTGCATATCCGATTGACATCCGATGAGATTTAGCACGTGAACGTGAAAAAAAAAAAACCCATGAAATCCGACTGACTGCTCTGATCGGATTTTGCTTGGTTTTTGTAACTTTCTCACACCATGTAAAGCGTAAACGTAAGATGTTGTTATAGAAAACATGCAGAAAGTCGCTGCAAACACAAGGTTGTGTTGTCGCAAAGTGCCGGACAAGCAGAAAATCACAATATAATGGAGACATGTTTTAAAACCAGGGAATACCAGCCTCCTACTTTTCTGCCGCTGCCTCATGGTACATTCACACGGGGCATCGGCATTAACGCTTCTCATTTACTTTGAAAGGGTGACGTCATGCATTGCCGAACTGAATTGTGGGTTCCGTCGCATCACTCGCGTTGCTCGTGGCAGAAGTTGAAAATTTCTCAACTTTTCAAGCACCAACGCAGACGTCAGCCAATCAGATTGCCTTATGCAAATACCCTAGAGACCCAATTGAGTTCATGCAACACTGGAAAGTAATGTGATTGGCTGTTGTCACTATGACAGTCGCGTCAGCACCAAGCTTCAAACACGCCCTCCATCAAGCATCGACGCCATTGAGTTGCGATACTCAATGTGGACATCAATACTTTTAGATCAGATTCCAATATACAAAAATACAAAAATAATGGGATTTGGACTGACAGTGTGAACGTAGCCTAAATGATCTTACCAGTGCTGATGCCACACATGAAGTGACCAGGTGTAAACAGGCCCTAATACACAACAACCATTTAAAGGGGAAGTTCACCTAGTAATGAAAATTCTAGCATCATTTTCTCACCCTCACTTTGTTCCAAACCTGCATGACTTTCTTCTATGGAACCTAAACAGAGATGTTCGGCAAAATGATGAGGCAGCTCTTTTCCATTCAAGGAAAATGTGCATTTCTGATTATTTAAACTCGCCGTATTGTGGTTTGTTATGCGTCATCCAAGAATTAAGTAATGGATAATGTACATCCAGCCAGTTGTCACAAAATAAACCCTGACAGGCAATGTGACTGAATGTACATTATTCTGTTTATTACACAGCTACTTGCCACACAAGTAAATAACTGGACATAATATTGATTTGAGTTGAAATTTTATTAGCTCACTAAACGCAAAGCTTCCACGAAGAAAAACAGTTCATAGCAAACAGCTTTGAGCCTAGATGAACATTTAAGGAATAATGGACCAAAGTCATACCATTTAATAAATTAGTGGACATTAAATATTGATTTGAGAAGAAACCGTTTTAAAATTTTACCTGCTTATCATCCTGGCAAGAAGATGAATGCTACGACAATATTACAGTACTATTAATACTGAAATCTGATTTCATTTTCAAGAAAATCGCTAACTATAAAAAAAACTCGCAAGATGGCAGGAGCTGTGTTTGTATGAAAAAAGCGAGAGCGAGTCTGCGGTGTGATATGAGAGACATGAAAGAAGCGCCAGCTTCAGATACCTGGATGAGCCGTCTGTTATACAGCTTTATTGATGACGGTCGCGACTGACCTATCAGAATCAAGCATTCCACAGGGCCGTGTAATATCATTTGGCATTACTGATGTCAAAATCTGTGTAACACTTCTTGACTCACCATATTTGAATGGATCATATTTGTCTTTTTTAAAGACTGAAAGCATCTGTCCCCACTCACCTTCATTGCATGATAAACATCTATGTTTCCATCCAAAGTTGCGAATTGAACTTATGCGCAAATTTGGAATATCGCATAAAACATTTGCAAATAAAGCACTGTTTCCATCCAGTGAGTCAAAGAGAACAAAATCGTCACTTCCTGATAAATTGGTGCTAAATATTACTAAAAAAGTTGGAAGTTGCCACTGGTTGGTCCAGTTATGCCGTCCCATCGCAAAGTCACGTGTCTTTTTTTGATGCACATCGAGAAATTTATTTAGTAAAAGTGTTTCCATCGTAGTTTATGCGCATGTTTTCGTATCGCATAAAAATGTATCTGACTCAATTGAGCACATAAGCTTTTATGCGCATTTTTAGAATTTATGCGCATCTTGGTGTTTTCATCCAGCATTTTTTTATGCGATATCCAAAAATGCTCATAAAAAAAAAATAGGTGGATGGAAATATAGCTAATGTTGCACCAAAATAAAAAATCTGAACCGAAGACGAATATTCGATTTCGGCCAAAAATTGTTTTGGAGGACCAAAATCATTGACCAAAAGTGACATTTAATTAGCACTTCTCTGATAATGCATTTTGACTGTTGCAGAGTCTATTTCATGCATACAACATGTAAACATGTCAGCAGTGTGGACGCACTTCACCATCACCAAAAATTGATATATGTAAATATGTCAAATATGTCAAATTTCTTCAGCTAAAATATTGAGAGGCAACTCGTCGCTGAAGAACTTTACAACGACTAGTTTAATTTATTTTGGTTATTATTTTCGGTTTTGGTTTTTGGGTAAATGAAAACTTTAAATTTTTGGTAAAAAAAAATTGGTTTATCACTGGAGCATAAACATTCTTAGGAATCACCTTTGTTTTCCACAGATGAAAGTAAGTCTGGGTTTGGAACAACATGTAAATAAATGACAGAATTTTCATTTTTGGGTCAACTATCCTAAAAATAATATTATGTACTTTTGTTGACTTTACTTCAGGGCTTCCATGGTGTCCCTGCTGCATGACATCATTTACGATCATCTTTGCAATCTTCCATGCCATCTCTTCTTGTGCCTGACACCAAAAAACAAAGCAAGTATATATCATGATATATTATGACATTAAATCAATTACCACTGATTATAAAAGAGTACACATGTAATAGGAATGCAATAAGCAGGTGCACACCTCATCTGAGTTTCCTTGCACCCATTTCTTCATTGCTTGAGAAAACATGGAACCTGTTAGAAAGGAAATAGTGAGAGTGAGTGAGTGAGCTGGACAGAGCAGTGAATCCTGCTTTCCACTGCACTTCACCACAATCACTCCACATCACTGGCTACTTATTGCTATGGCAACACTCTCTCCGCATTCAAACTAAAGACTACAAGAGCACTTCAGCATAAGTCATAACTAAGAGCCAACTCACAATACACAACATGTGCAAGTGTGTTTAAGTGAGAGAGAGAGGAGAAAAAAAAACATTCTTCAAGAGCAAGTGTGCGTGTGCGTGTCCTACCCTTGGACTTCTTCACATCTGGTTCTGGCTCGGCCTCTCTGATGAACTGGCCCAGCTCATTCACCTTTCCAAAGGTCATTCTTCTGAGATGAAAGCGAGAAACACTGAATCTGGATCTGAATGTTTTGTGTATAATACCAGGCCTCAACAATAAGGATCTTTTTCTGCTGGCCTAGTGGTACATTTTTTTTTAGCTGACTTTTTGTGCTAGAAAAAAGCAATTATTTTTTGAGTGCTTTTTTCCACCTATGTCAGCCAGTGAGAAATCATTACTTTGAACATAATGTTCAACTTTTGCAAGGCATAAAAACACGTGCATGATCAACGAATGCTTGATGGCGTGATGGCCATTGTCAATCCTTATTGTCGATATGCTTATGGTGTATCAATCTGAGGTCCCATGATGTGATGGAATTTAGACGGGGGCGATATGACCAATATCTTTTTTCATAATATGAGAAATTTTATTTCACGAAAACGATATATATAGCGATAAAGTTATTTTTTGGGATGTGATTTTTTCTGTTTTTATATGGATTTCTGTATTTTCTGGCCTGAAATTAAAGTATTGGGCACTGTATGATGATTCAAATCACAAAATGCCCTTAAACAATTGCTAAGTAAACTGCAAAATGTTACATTTTCTAATACATTTATTTCACGCACGGATTGCTTCTGACAGCGCTGCATGAGCTTGCTGACACCCAAAGCATGTTAGCCAGGGTTCAAAGCGCCGAATGAGAGTGAAAATCGCCGCTGAAACGGTGTTACTCGGCAGTTGCCCGGTAACTTTTTTTATGAATTTTGACAATGCATGGTTGTGAGAATGTGATATGACTTAGTGCAATCATCAAATTGCAATGGTTGTGATGTAATTAAATATATAGTCTGAAGCGCTGCATGTGTAAGAGTGGAGCACAGAACTGCGTTCATTTTCAGTTTCGATCCAGAGTAAATGCTACTCCATACCAACTCCGCAAGTGCTGTCAGTTTGAGTTGCTTATTTGCATTTGGGAATGCAAATGTGCAAGTGTTGTCAAAAGTATCGAAGCTATGAAAGAGAACTGAATTCGGGATCACATGTTGTCTGAGAGAGGCGGTTTCTCTAATGATAGACACTTTATATCATAGCCACAATATATGTATATCGTCATACCGCCCAGCCCTAATGGAAGTGTAGTATGGGGGTTTCAAACCCTGACTCACCCAGCATATGGTCTCTGGTAGAGAGACTCAGGGTCCAGACTGGCAATGTCCACTGTTATCGCCTCATCGAAATTCTTCAGGATCTTGATTGCCGCTTTTTTAGTACCTTGCTGCAACTTGAAAGTAAAAACATTTTGGGATATCAGGACAAAGTTACTCATACTTGCAACCATATTCTTGAAGAATCCTTGTATTATTATAAAAAAAAAAATAATAATAAAAAAGAGCAATGTGGCCTTTTGTGCCACCATCAAACCAGTGAATCACCTGGGCTTGTGACCCTTCTGTGACGCTTGAGTTGCGGTCGCTTTCCGGGGTCCAGCCCTGGTTCGGAGTGTTGGCATTTCCTCCAATGAACTCATCCACCCGTACAGAGTTAATAAGGTCACTCAAATACTTGTAGTAAAGGTTGCTTGACAGAAAGCCTGGCATGTAAACCTGAGGTTGAGAAAACAAGAAAACTTCAGTAGGATTTTCCTTCTTAACACAAAGCTACCACATTTATCATCTCTTGCACACTAAAGTGTTGAGGTGACATATCCCACCTTCTCCATGGTGGTCCAGGCCTGTCTTAGTGGAGTGTTGAAGCAGTCTGGGAGAGGTCCGCCTTCTCGACAGATATTGGATTCGATCTCCATCCGTACAGAGTCACCAAAACCCAATGGATTTGTGGCTTGGAGTGAAAAATACCTAAGGAGAGCATATGAACTGTCATGTCTTCTGTCTACCTAGAGTAATGGTTCTGCTGTAGACACTTCCTAGACAAGATAAGGATAAGGCCTGTGCGGGTTGCCTGAATGACTAGTGGGTCATAAGGAATCTCTGCATAAAAATGCTGATTTATCATGTCTACCACAAACCAAGCAGACATGTTTGCTAAAGTGTGCTAACATACACTAGCATTCATAATTTTGGGGTCAGTAAGATATTTTAAAAAAAAAGAAATAAATACTTTTATTCAACGAGGATGAATTAAACTGATCAAAAGTGACAGTAAAGACTTGTTGCAAAAAATTGTTTCAAATAAATGCTGTTGTTTCTAACCTATTTATCAAAGAATACTGTGAAAATATAATAAGTTTACACAAAAATATAAAGCAGCACAACTTTTTTGAACATTGACAACAATAAGAAATGTTTCTTGAGCATCAAATCAGCATATTAGAATGATTTGCAGAACCTGATTTCACCAAGTGCAAAATGTTTCATCTTTGTTGATCCTGGAACAACATTCCAATCAACCAATCAGATTTGAGGGACAAATTTACAGTTTATGTCAAGTTGAGGCTTAGAATCAGGGTTAGGTGCTTCTACATCAGTGTTATTCACCCATCATTCCCCTCTGATTTTAGGGATACCTTAATATATGTAGGGTTAGGTTTAGGGGTAGGGATATGGTTATGATTAAAAAAACAAAATATGTTGATCCAGGAACATGTCATACTTGGCAAAATCATGATGTGCAAATGGGTCCCGAAGAATCATGTGACACTGTGATTCTGAAAATTCAGCTTTGCCATCACATGAATAAATTACATTTTAAAAATATATTAAAATAGAAAACGGCTGTATTAAATTGTAATAATATTTCACAATATTACTGTTTTTACTGTATTTTTGATCACATAAATGCACCTTGGTGAGCAGAAGAGACTTAAAAAAAGGAAAAAAAAAACTTTTAAAAATATTACCAACCCTAAATTTGAATGGTAGTGTAAGCCATGTTGTTGAATAAAAAAAATAATAAAAACAGCTGAACAGAACAGAACAGAATGAAGGGGTCATTTTAGGTCATAGTTATATTTTAGACATTGACAATTTTTATTTATCTTGGAGTGAAATTTAAATGCTTTTTTTTTAAATCACCGAAAGAATTTTGAGAAGTTGTCTAAAGTCTATAAATATATCCTAATTATAGTACCACCAATTAAAAAAAAAAAAAAAAAAAAGTTTAAAAATATTCACAACTCAATTCACTAATGATATGATAATTTGACAACTAGATGATTAGTTGACCATCCTGATCCATTCCTAATACTAGACTGAAATAATGTGCCAAAACAGAGATTATACTGAATTTCAGATAGGACATACTTGTCATAGAGGATCATGGCATCATTCTGGGCTTCCTGTCCGTCATACTGGCCTTTCTTGGCAGCCAACTGATCTTGAAAGTTTTCTGCAGCCAGCCAGAACTGCAGCACATTCATTGCATCCTCCTTCTCCATGTACTATATTGACACACACACACACACACACACACGCAAGCACTTTTAATTTGGTTTCAATCCCACTCTATAATCCCTTGGCACTTCAAATGTACTTGGATCAGAAATCCATCAAGTTTTACGCACACTTGCACTTTTGGTGAATTCTGCCTTTTAAAAACAGGTTTTGGGCAGATTGTCGAGCTCAGCATATTTCCTGTGCTTATACAGCTCTATGCATAAATTCAACTTGAGAGTCTGTTCTATCAGGACAACTCATATCTGGACTCATAAAACACTTAAATCCAAATTTAAAGCACATTTAAAAAGTACATCATTCAACATCTATATATATTAAATGCATACAGGAATGAAATACAGGAATATTATTGTTAAATACAAGTTAAGCTGTAAGTCTATGGGACAACAATATTTAAAATTCCTTTAAACATGCTCAGAGGTAGATGCCTGTTGGTCAGTCATGAGTAAGCATCCTCACCTCAGAGAAGTAGAAGAGGGCTGACTCGCAGAAAAGGATGTCCGCCAGGAACACCGAGCCACTGGTCAGCACCTCGATCTGGTACTTACAGAAATAATGGCTGCGCAAGAACTCGCTAAAGTGCCTGTGAAACAGATGCCAGACATTTCCATGTAATTACAGAAAGAAAAATGGCTGCATAAATAAATACATTTCAAATAAATAGAGAGCAAAAAGAGCCACAGTTCATTAAGATTAGGGCTGTCAATTTAATATGTCAATTTTATACGATTAATTATAAAAAAATAAGATAAAAATGGAATACATTAACATAAAAATTAAGGCAAAATAACAATTCATGCCCCCTGACCTGTAAATACATTTCATAAGAAGCAATTAAAGCTTAAAGTACCACCTCCATGCAAAGCTTACTTTCTGGAGGCAGCGCAGCCCCAGCTGTACACCTAACAAAAGCAGTTTGTGTTCAAAAACAGCTAGAAGGAGAGCAAAGGAATGAAATATATTTCAATCATCACAAACCTCTGAATAGTTTTAGTGTGTTAATGGATATGACATTGTATTTGTCATATCCATGGAGGACTAGATCTACACACGCTGCTGCTGCTGCTGCAGAGCAAGTAGGTAAGTTTTGCCTCTTTGTCGCCAACATCTGTTTGAAACCTGCAATTGCAGTTATTTGCGGAATTATCATCTTTACGCGTGTTGTGCATCTGCACGGCTCCTCTGCGCGGATGAATCTAATGTTTTGAGGAGAATGTGTGGCTGTCAGTCACCGCACCGGTGGATACTGTACTTCGGAATCAGATTCTATGTCTTGGAAGTATGAAATAACAAAATAAGAATTTTCACCGGAAAATGTCATCTGAACAAGTAAGTAACAAATCTGCCACTTTTGTTCTGACCAACTGAGGGAAAAAAGCATTACAATAAATCACGCTACCAATGGTGATTAAATCTAATGATCGCTTAGCTTATATCACATCAAACCCATGCAAATTATTATTATTGTTATACTTTGTTCTCAAATTGTTAATGTTAACATCAGCATTGCGTTTCCTTTCAATTTCTGTAATTTCAATTTGACATACCATACAATCCGCCATCAAAATAAGTTTAATTATTCCAGCTGCTGTGAGAAAAGGCTATAAATGATCTGTCACCTGCAGCATCCTCACAACCCATATAGCCTACTAGCTAGGACTCCTTCTTTATGTAAACAGACGTGACATAATGACGCAAAGACAAACGGCTGCATGCTCGAATTTCCCGCAGAAATCCACCAGTACCACCGAATTAGAAAACATTATTACAAGCTATGGTGAATCGGGCTATGGTAAGGAGATAGTTTTGAACACTGGCTGGGTTAGGTTCATGCTCAAAAATTGGTTTTGGATCATTTTTAACCAAAAAATGTTATGGACTGCAGCTATAAGCAACAGCTGCTGATGGAACGGCAACAGTGTTCTGGCACTCTATGGCGCTTACGCGGCTTTAACTGCTACTTTGAGACTTTGAGAATAGCTGATTTACCGTAGACGTTAATACGTGATAAGTTATGTTTTATGGTTATGTTGCATTTTAATTGTATTTGTACATCATTATTTAATGCCAAAAGCAACCCTTCTCTGTTTTTTGTTTTTTTTGTTTTGTTTTTTTAAATGGCATTTTTTTGTACTTTGTCAAATGATTAAATGATCCGTTACACCACCCTCTTTATTGTTGCTTAGTGATTTTGAGTTCTTTGGCTACGGAAGTTAACCGTTTACTTCTGGTCGCCGTTGCTGTTCCATTAGCAGCTGTTGCTTAAAGTCCCTAGTATGGACTTGCTACTGCCAACAGATACACAGACATGCTGCTGTGAGCATGTAAGATATGCTGCTGCTTAATGAATAGACATACATAATTCCCGCTGCAGATCTAGGCAGGTGGAGCTGGGGGAGGTGGAGGGTTTCAGAGGAACTCTAATAGCACGCTGCAGGACTAGATTACAGCAAACACTGAACCAGATTATTTAAAGGCTGAGCAAGTAATTTCATTGGCTGCAGAATCAGCAGAGGCTAATCAGCTTGTATTCAATTATTTGACTGCTATCCAATTGCATGTAAAGGACAAGCCCGAGCCATCTAGAGTTTCATGACTGAACTAGATACATGTCGAGAGACATTTTTTAAAGCTAAATTAATACACAGAGTCTTAAAAAACGCTCAGTGCTCATGAATGTCTGCCCGCATGCTTACATAGTCTCTTGAGTACACTGCATGTAAAGAATAAAAAATGATAAATGTAGACTTCTATAGATACAAGAGCAATAATTAGCCGCGTTTCCACCGAAGGAACTTTCCCCAAGAACTAGAGACTTTGGGGTGGTATTCAGTGTGTTTTGAACGCAGGAACCAGGATATAAATGAAGTTCCGGGTAAAAATTTCCCCCTCAGAAAGCCCCTGCTCGCGAGGTAGTACTTTTTCAAAGTTCAGGAACTTTTGGGGGTGGGATTTGGACGCTGAACATGCTGATTGGTGGAGTTCACGCAACATTTTGATTGGTTGACTCCATGCAGCATTTTCTTTCAACCACCACTTTTAAAAGTCTGTTGCGGTGCATGCAGTAAGAGTTGTTTGCTATTCAAATCAACAATGGAGTTTAAAAAATACGACCAATGGACCGACGACAAGGTTCAGGCTTTATTAAGCTTATATGCGCAGGACAAAAAACAGCGGGAACTGGAAAGTCACGTGCAGTCCTACGTCACCGGACTAATCTTCACGCTACTTTAGACAGAGATGGAAACGCAGACAGCAACAGGTCTGGGACAAATTGTACCAGGTTATTATGGGAACGCGGCTTTTATCAAGGACAGGACACCGAGAGTGATATTACTTACTGTTGATCAATGATGGAGAACACAACAGATTGTGCAATGACAAAGCAGTTTGGGTCCACCTGTCCGTCCTCACCACAGATTTTCGCTGACAAAAGAAAAAAAACCTGTTAGATCTACACTATCCTAACAGAAACCCTTTTTAAAAATGTTTAAGTGCTCTCACATCCTAAAGAGTAAAGCTGTTCCAATCCAGCCAATCAAGGAGAGTCATTTTTATGTTGCATATCCTCAAAATGTGCTTAAACTAAAATAAGTTATGTAATTATAACAAGCATCAGAGGATGAATCTATAAAACCAGATGCTCATTTAATAACCACACAGTATCTCCTATAAATATAATTATCTTGTCCAAACACAGAAAACAAACATTGGAGTACTTCTTAAGCATCATTAAACACAGAGGTCATTGTGATAAGGAAATTCTCTTACCCACAATGTCGTTGCGTATCTGTTCGGTGATGGGAATAGGCCTAGCAGCATCTGGAGATATGTACTTGGTGAAAATGTTAACGGCATCCCTCTCTATACCTATAAACACACAAATATGTGGAAATTGAAAATGTATAGATGAAGGACATATCAGACTCAATCCACAGCAAACACCTTTATCATATTCAACATTCCTCTTCACAGAACTGTAATAATTCACATTTCAACCATGGCTATTCATCAAAGCCTCATGTGCTCTTAAGTGTCACTATTAATCAAACAAATGACTGGCGCAGTTAAAGCAAAAGCCTAGGGACAAATCTTACGTCTACATCTTGTAAACATTAATATCAAACTCAAATACAGGATGGGCATATTTCATAATGAAGAGCATGTTTGTCAGAGACACCAGAAAAACTAAATATTCTACATGTATATATAAGTTTGAATTGTACCATTGTGCATATATACACATATACATATACAAGTATACATATATACGCACACACATATACGTACATATATATAAGATTTATGGTTGCCGATCAGCCATGAGAAGTAAGACTCTGTTTTTAAAGGCCATGTTGAATATGTTTGGGTTTAATGGGTGTCTGTATGATAAGGAATCATCAGAGCATGTTTAAATGTTCAAGCACTTTTCATAAAATCCATATGAGGTGTTCAGTAAAGCCAGAGCCAGCCTTATAAAATGCAATGAAGTGGACAAAGACGTGTTCCCTTTTAAGACACTGAATACTCTCAGTGCAGAAGCCACGGGCTGATAGGATCTGACTCCCCTTCTAAGCTGATTTGATGTCTTTCGGCTCAACTGACTTTTTCCATTTACCGCTTTTACAGCCTGGAGCTTCGTTGTATTAGCCATTAATGAATACTCAGCTCCTGACTTCTGTTCATTGTAGTCCACTGCCAAGATGCTAAATGGGATCATTTACCAAGTCTGCTCAATAAAACCAATGCCGCATGGGTATTAAAAGTCATCGTCTGATACGAAAGGAATATGTCGTAATGGTAAAAAGCCACTAACCATGAAAAACTCATTGGAGTTTAGCATAGAATGTTCCTACGGATATTAAGGAATGCTCTGTTTAAACTGTAGTTTAGGTGCAGTTTTTGCAAAATTACTAATGAATATGGCAAACCCTGCAGTTTTAAAGTGCCCCTATTATGCTCTTTTAAATATTACATTTCATGCAGTGTGTATGTAAACGATCTGTGAAGCCGGAAGTGCACGATCAATAAAGTTATTGTGTCTCAAAACAAAGAATTGACTAAGAAGCCTAAACGAGTCATCAGAAATTCGAATCCCACTTCCGTGACGGCTACACGTCACTAAGTAACACATTTGCCTAACGCCCGCCTATGTCCCTTTACATTGTCCTCCCGCGAACAACTTGACCTGCCCTCAAACGCTGTAGCTGTTTCTGTTGTATACATGTCGAGAAGACACCGTTTTCTGTTCTGCAAAAGCAAATTCTCTTTGTAAACACTTCCAAAGGATGAGGATGTGAAGAGTCAGTGGTTAAAATTACCACAGCGATACAACAGTAGTATAAAATTTTCATTTGCTTCTGAAATCTCTGTGATATCTAAATGGGATTTACAAAATGCCATTAAAGACAGGACAGTACCCTCTTTATTTGGCCCAACTTGCTCCTGAGAATCACAACCTATATGTATGATTAATTATTGATGCATATATTTTTTACCAAGTGTTCAAAATATGTTGTTTTGTGTTATATTGTGCAGGTCTCCGGCTAACTCACGTTATTACGGTCTTACTGAAATACTTCGGCTAATCAGCTGTGGCCCACTATTACCTATTATTTCAGTAATGCAGATTGTCTGTCGTTCTTACTACTTTGAGTAATGATAAAGGATGGAGCAAGATTTGTTTACAAACTTTAATGTTACATCAGTCATTCACGTTAGTGCTAGGTTAACGAATGCACCGTTATTGATACTGTTAGTAATACAGTTCTCACATGTGCACCGCAATAAATTAGAAATATACACATCGGTTTGTTGATGGACATACACTTGTTAATGCTGATGGTGAGGAACTACATCTCATAATGTGTGCGTATCACTGAGAAAGGTCCTGCTCAAGTCGTCCTTGCGATGGAGGTTCAGGTTGAATAACTAGTTCTTCCAATGTTTCATCATCGGACTCGCGCTCAAATTGATATGGTAAAATCGACGCCATCGTTACTGTCTTTACAGTGTGTACAATCTCTGGGCTTTAGGAAGCCTCTGGACAAAGTTTAGTAAGTTCAGTTATGGTAATGGCCGTTTTGTTTCCAATTTGCGGTGCAAGCGGTAGATCTCAGAAAGGTGGGATTTAGAGAGACTGAATCATCAGATGAGTTGTTTGAGAATCATTGAAAAATGTGATGATGTGCAATGTATATTATGAAAAAAAAAACTGACCTTTGATCATGTAAACCTTTTGTAGGAGACCTAAACAAAATTAGGAACCTTTAAAATAGCATAATGGGGCATTTTAAGGTTGCGTGTGTGTGTGTTTTTTTTTTGTTTTGTTTTTTTTTTATTTACCAAAGAGGTCTTTTAGATCCTTTACTGATCAAACAGCCCATTTACACCTGTCCACTTGTGTCCCGATCAATCAAAACACATCTTAATACCAGGTGTAAACAGGGCCTAAAAGTGCTTTAACAAAAATACAAGCTTCAAAATACTGTTGTACATTGTAAATGCAATACTGTAAACTTGTTTTCCTTTTTTTAATTGAGGGAAGGGTCAATTACTGTATGTGGTAAATGGCTGACATTTAGAGAGAAGCATTTAACTCAGAATGTTCTCTTAAGGCCTGATCACACCAAGACCGATAACTATAAAGAGAACTAGAACAATAACTATATTAAGTGTCCACACCAATGCACGATATTGTTCTGTTTATTCGAAGCATGTGCTACAGTTTTGTCATCTGCTTCTTTAAATGCTTTGGATTCTGATTGGCTGTCACTGTTTTTATCGTTCATCACCTGGAAAAAAAATAGTTCGAAAAAAGTGATTACAACCATATTGTTTCACTGTATCATTTTTGTTATAGTTGCGGTGTACACTCAGCTATTCTTTTATATTTAGAACAATTTTTAGAACTACATCTTTATCATTATCATTATAGTTATCATCCTTGGGTGTGAACGAGCCTTTAATCCTATATTAAGCCTCTTTTCCACCGAAATTACCCGGAAGCATTTGTCCCAAAAACTTTTCCCCAGGAACTTTTCCCCCAGACCTGTTGTTGTCTGCATTTCCATAGCGGTCTAAAGTACTGTGAAGATAAGTCCAGTGACGTAGGACTGCGCGCAACTTTCCAGTTCCCGCTGGATTTCGCCCTCTGCATATAAGCGTAATACAGCCTGAACCTCGTCGTCGATCAATTGGGCGTATTTTTTAAACTCCATTGTTTATTCGAATAGCAAACTACTCTTACTGCATGCACCGCAACAGACTTTTAAAAATGGTGGTTGAAATAAAATGCTGCATGGAGTCAGCCAATCAAAATGCTGCGTGAACTCAACCAATCAGCATGTTCAGCACCCAATTCCCACCCCAAAAAGTTCCTGAATTTTGAAAAAGTACTACCTCGCGAGCAGGGACGTTTTGAGGGGAGAATTATTACCCGAAACTTTATTTAGACCCTGGTTCCTGCGGTCGAAACACACCCGAGTACCACCCCGAAGTCCCTAGTTGGTGGAATGACTATATGTGGAAAGTAATACATAAATACAACACGGAGGAGACCTCAGCAAGCACTTATTCAAGAAATAAAAGCTAGAGGGATTCAGTGCAGGAATGTCACAACAAACATCTAAAATACTTGAGATACAATGAGATTACCATCATTGGTACTCACTTTTCATAAGTTTGTCAGAGAGCTCACGGAGACCACCAGCAGACTGGCCTTTAACTGGAGTGCCTGTCCTGGAGGAGGGCTGTCTGGTGGGCGTTTCTGATCTTAGGGTGGGCTCCAGGTGGGGAGTCCCAGGTCGGGCCGCACCCTCTGAGCTAACAGAGTTCCGGTGGCCTATCAGAGCCCCGGTATGAGAGTTAGTGTCCTGAGGGCTGGGGGTGTGAGGTCTGGAGGAAGTCCGGGAAGGGAAGGGGTCCTCTTCATGTCCCTCACCCAGAGCTGAGGGCCTGCTGGGGTCGGTTGGGGAATCTGGTGAGTCGGGAGATCCCAGAGCAGCCGCGGGCTCAGCCAAGGTGCTGTGTTTGACTGAGTTGAGGCTGTGTGCTCTGACCCTCGACCAGCTAGTGGACCGAAAGCTCTCAGCTTCAAGCCAGAAGCGGACCAGGTGCTCAGCTGAGCGGGTCTCCATAAACTGTATGAAGTAGGGCATGGCCACATTATCTCGCAGGATCTGGTCTACGGTTTTAGAAAGCCGAGAGCGGGTCTCTTGAAGCTGGTAATTGATACTGGAACGACCTGAAAAGCAAAAACACTTTTTAAACCCCAGTGCTACAAACCATGTATTAATTGCTTTATTGCCAAAGTGTGAAAGTTGCTTGTTGGGGTAATATTGCTTGTCAACTAAAAACAAAGTCTCCCATTTGTATTAGCAAAATTGCACAAGTTTAACAGTTCATAAAATCTTTTTAAAAAAATTACATTAATTGTACATTGATTTCCCTTATTAAAAAGTAAATTGAGTAAGACGGTGTAAAAGGTGCAAGTGTGGATTAGTAATCTGGCCCCCTGGTATTAAGGAGAAAAAATGTTGGCCCTCGTTACTATCGAAGTTGCCCATCCCTGGTCTAAGTCAAAAGAGCCCACCCCCAAGTCTCCATATTCTGGTCCCAATCAGTGCATGTCTAATCTTAATACTTAGAATTAGATGTTTGCTCAAATACCCTGAAGTATGAATAACAGTAATAGTGATGCCTACAGCAAACACCTAACTAGCAGAGCAACTTTAATGCCTCCGATTCAAACCCATTACATCTATTTCTTCTTATACAGCAGCGACACAGACTTTGTTCCATAAATAAACAGACAAAAAAAATTGTATAATAGAGCTGTGAGCTCCTTTGAATGCTCTGAAGGCCACACCTTCCTCTTTCAACACCACAGGACAGCAGAAGATGGTTGGGATGTGAACTCAGGGATCCACACAATGATTCCAGTATCAGAACACAAAGAAGGGTACTTGAGTCGGAAAAATACTAACCCTCTTTGTGTGGGAGGCAACATGTTAAGATTTGACGTTAGAAGCATTGTCTTTAACCAAAGTCCCCTTGCAACACTGGTTTGTCAACACATACGCTTCAATGTTACATTTCTTTTTTATGTAGAGGAGGAGTTAGGACACTGTAACAAAAGACAAGACATTCTATCCTAGGGCAGGTGATATCGCTGAAGATGACTTTTATAATTAGTATGACGACCAAACCTACCACACCTACCAAGTTTGATTACTCTAAGGCCATGTGTACACCAAAGTGTTTTCAGCTTCGCTTGCTATGATACGGAATATCTGCGGAAGAGTTACTAGTATCTCATTTCACAGATAGTTTATTTCTGTATTCTTTCTAAATAAAAATGTCGATACAATGTAAAGTATTTGCTCTGGCTCTTGTTTTAAATTAATTTGTTCCGTTATTATGCTTGTTGTTGTCATTTGTTGACGTTGTACAAGCAGAATGTGGTGGTTGGACGGATGGGTAAAAAGTGACAGTGATGAGCACTGAGTTTTACCCAAAGTTGAACATTCTTCAACTCTCGGCGACCAGTAAAATACGTCGAGCACTCAGTGCTTCAGCGTGAAATAGACGCTCAGCGCCTCGTTACGCTCCTGGCATTTTAGAAACGCGGCACTCCCACTGAAAACAATTGGAAAAATACACTAGCCTCGGAAAAAAACGCTTTGGTGGACACACTGCCTAAGCATGACCAAGTAAAATCAATTAATAAATAAATAAGTTCAATACATCACATACACTGTAAAAAAAAAAAAAAAAAAAAGTACTGTATTTTTAATGTTAAAAGAATGTAAAAATGCTACGGTAAAAACCTGACAATTGATTAACAGTACGTTTCCTTACTGTAATAGATCTAATGTGACATTTTACAGTAAAATACTGTTAAATGTTCAGTTTTTGAAAGTGAAAAAATACAAGTCATCTTATAAATTACAGTGAAAAATCATAAATTGATATTCCCAGTATTCCCTTTGTGACACTTAACATTTGATGGATTTTATGGAAATTCATTGTTTCTTCTTAGTACATTAGGGTTTATGTTACATCTTGTGTTGTTAAATTAATGTTTATTGCATTATTTTAGTGTCATGTGTTAATACCATGATGGTGTTTTGTATTTTTGTGTATGACACTGTGCACGTTCTAAATATTAGCATTTACCTCAGCTTGGGGAAAAGCTACTTATGATAATTTGATTTTCTCATTACCACCTGTGATTTTAAAGTGGTTGTCAATATATTATAAAAGTAAAAAACAGAATGAACAATAACAAAAACAAATAATTTGGTGTATTAATTTGTAATATTAAAAATGTTGCTAAAATATTTTTTTACAGTTAAGACTTTTTTACTGTTAATTTCATGGATTTTTTTTATGGATTTTTTTGTACAATGGCCACCACTAAAATTTAAATCCCTATTTTGAAATCAAATAGTTTTTGTCCATGCTTTGAGACCACTGAGGCTTTTTTCCATTAGATTTTTTTTTTTCCAATGACACATTTTTGCCAGCTGAATAATCAACAAAGGAAAATCCTTCACTTTCATTAGTGATCTTTTAATTTTGACATAAATTTTGAATTTGATATAAAAACTGCCTTATGTGGAATTTAAATTTTTGCTAAACTCAGTTTTATTTGAGTGTTGATTAAATAAATGTGATTAATTAATCGATTATTAAATAAACTTTACTTTCATTTTCCAAAAATTTACATTTTTATGAATGTTAAAAATTCATTAAATTCATTAAAAAGTGTAATATTTATACAAAAAAAAAACATATATTTTTTTATGTTTTAAAAAAGTCACTTTTGGTTTCCGTCCAAGTCCATCCTGAATATTCGGTTTCACCCCAAGATTTTCATTTCGGTGCATCACTACTAATAAAAGTGGATTAAAAAATGCATTTAATATTTACAGATTTAGTCAATCTCTTCCTGGAAAACAGAGCAAAAACAATGAAGAGGTATAATAATCGTATAATAACCAGGTGATTATGTAATAGTTGTGAAAGGCCTATTGTGAAAAGAAGCACTTAGAGAAGAAACAGACAAACAGACATGAACATATTCACAGTATCTGTTTAAAGTGGAGGAGTTTGTCTGAGCAGGTTTCCACCAATCACAGAGCTATAAAAAGGTTAAGAGATTACGGCACTCCACATCAAATCCAGCAGACCAGAGCACTGCAAAAACCATTTCAGTAACTCTCTAACACTCCAGAAACCTTCACTAAATCCCCCCACTAATGTGAGAATTCCTGCTCCCTCGGCCGTGGACACACACCACATTTAATTTAAAATGCTCAGCACAAAACAGGAAGTCATAGATCAAAAGTTGCTAACAAGCCTAGCTTAAGTATTAAAAAAAAAAAAAAAAAAATAGAGCAGCTTTGAAATCAAATGGTTTATAATGAAAGTTCAAACTCAATCTCTCGTTAACTACGAAGTTACAGTATTTGATGGAAAAAAATAAAACCATTCAACACAGTTTTTTGGACATGTTGCGCTACATTTTGAATCAGTATTTAATGGTATGTATAATTCATGGCTGGTGTACCTAAGTCTCCAAAGTGTACTGCCTCCATGTGGCTAGGCTGTTTTTTGAGGATAGCAGTGCGGCCACGAGCAAACGAGTCCATGTTGGCTGAGATAGCATTGATGGCCACATGGCTGGGTCCCGCCGCCTCCAGGATAGCATGATGATTACGGCCGCTAAGGGAGGGGGAGTGGGGCGACACTGGGGCTGGAGACGGGCACACAGAGAACGAACATTAATACACAGTAGAATTCTGGATTTTGCTCCACTTCCAATCTACAAACCTGCACTGCTAATCTTGGTAAGAAATGCTTACCACATGCTGATAAACCTCTGCATGTCCTCAACTGGCTAGATATTAATTTAAGTCTTTAAAACCTCCAAAGCTTTTGAGTGTTACAACCCTAGAAATGGTATAGATTTTTGAAGAAAACGTTCTAGAGTGCATTAAGCGGTCTAACTACAGAGTTAGCAGAATATACTGGAATTTTTAATAAATTCTTTAACATATATGTGCAGAATTTTGAGAATTTGATTGTCCAGGACACATTTTTAATTTTTCAAATAAACTCTAAAAATTGTAATGCCAACCCTGGTCACTTTGCTTATTTGTTTCTTGTTATTCAGCCAATGAATAGCCATAATATTGTTTTATATCAAACTTAGCAGCAGAGACTTTCCAGAATTTCAAATCAAAAATCATAAGTCTTATGTGCATTTCACACAAAATACGTTTTATGAAGAAAAAAAAAAAAAAAAAAAAAACCCATCAACAACCTCAATGCTCAAATGGATGCATTTTTTTTAAAAATGTTATGTCATATAAACTCAGAATTGCAAGTTTATATTTCACACTTTTTTTCTCAGAATTGTGGGATGTAAACTCTTAATTTGGACTTGGAGTTGAGTTTATATCTCACAAATGTGAGAAAATTTATGAGAGAGAATTGTGAGATAAAATTTACAATTACCTTTTTGAATTGCGAGTTTTTATCTCACATTTTTTACTTTTTTTCTTGCAATTCCGAGTTCATACCAATTCTGAGAAATAAAGTCAGACTTGGGTTTCATATCTTGCAATTCTGACTTTATTTCTTATAAAGCACGGATTACAAGATATAAACTCGCAATTCTGAAAAAAATGTCAGAATTGTGAGATATATATGGAAGCTTGTTTCCACAATGGAATAAAAAATAAAAAAGGTAACTGTAAATTTTTATCTTATAATTCTGACTTTTTTTCTCAAAATTGCGAGTTTACATCTCACAATTGTTACATTTTTTGCAATTGTGAGTTATAAAGTCAGAATTGTGAGATATAAAGTCGCAATTACGTGTTATAAAGTCAGAATTGCATGATATAAAGTAGCATTTCTGACTTTTTTCTCAGAATCGCGAGATATAAACTCGCAATTGCGAGAAAACTGTCACAATGCGAGTTTATATTTCGCAATTCTGACAAAAAAAAAGTCAGAATCGCGAGATGTAAACTTGCAATTGTTAGACAAAAAGTCGCAATTATCTGTTATTTTTTTATTCTGTGGCAGAAACAAGCTTCCATAGATATAAACTCGCAATTGCAAGAAGCACAGCACAGAGGAACAATATCGTTGGAATCAATTTCAGAACAATTTCCATCTGATGAATGATAAAAAACATTGACAGCCAATCAGAATCCATCTTGCTTTAAAGAGCTTGAGCATTTAAAATGTCAGATGACCAAAATGCAGCACGCTTAGAATAAACAGATGTTATCAGCCACTGGTGTGCACGCTAGTATAGTTATCTTTACAGTTATTGTTCTTTGTGTGAAAGGGCCTTTAGTCTCTGACATTTTGACACAACGTTTCCAGTCTGGGTCACATGACAAGGAACTCAAACTATAACTTGATACAAATTAACCTGGTCTAGAACATTAGCATGTTCTTTGACAGCCCACCATAACATCCCAAATCTGAAATAAGTTACTATAATGAAAAAGGACCATCATGCTCACCTTTGCTGGCTTTGGCATCTGCTGGTCTCTCAGGTTCCTTTCCTTTAGCTGTGAGATAAAGAACATAGGGAATATAATTTATAATTTACAGCATCTCTTGTCCTAATGATTATTCAGCACAACAGCCATTTGAGAACCAGTCAATAGTTACACCCATTACTAGATGCAATTGCACCAATCCACACATTTTATTTTTATTAGTTTTTCCACAGCACGTTTCCTTGAATTATTTGCATGGGGTGAGGCCTTGCTAGAGTCTGTCAACAAAAAAACACCAGTGGCAAACAAACAGACCAGCATCAGAGCACAAAACGACAAGCATGTCCATCATCCCAGTCACTGTTGGCAGGAGTGCAAGCAAAGAGTGAGGATGATATTTGTCTATACAGTGAGCAGCATGTATTACATCATTTTAAACATAATTTCATAATCCTCTGCTGTGCTCATAACGTACATTAACTCTGATGGATGAAGAAAACAGACAGTAATGCAGTCTTGTCATTATACTGAGGACAAAGATAAAGGAGGTTCCTGTTAAATAGGACATGGGCTAAGAGGGCATCCTTCCTTCCCTCAGGGCAGAGCCACACTGACTGAAGTCACAGGATACATGTATATGCTCTTTGTCATGTGAAAAGGAATTATGGGAAAGATCGGTCACTTTATTTAGTAAAGATACAAAACTGCAGATCAATTCTTATGGCTTTATTATGTATGAACTAAGACAGCAGCAGCATTCCCACACGTTTGGACCAATGAACTCTCATGTTTCCAGTTGTTTAAATACCAGATAAGGGAGGGAAATGTATAAAGATTTATATATTTACTCTTAATGAAAAAGGGAGGAATAGAGGGATGAACAGTTGGACAAATATAGGCTGCATCCAAAATTGTATACTCTCTCGAGTAGGTACTTATTTTTATAAAAAAGTAATTACTTCACGGCCACTAAAAATGTATGTTCTATATATTATGAATGTGTGTAGTATGAATGTAATCCAGACGTACTACATTCTCCATGTTGTTGACTAACCAACGTCACTGCCATTCACAAATCCTCTCCCGTGGCCTCATGGGATAGTAAAATGTCCATCGTATGCATACTTCAGAATCTCGCCGGAAGAAGTAGATCATCCGGGTACTTTTCATCTACACTTTTATGAGGACTGTGAATTCGGACATACTTCTTTTGTCACATACTGGTTTTCGCCAACTATATAGTAGGGAAGTATCCGATTTTGAATGCAGCCATAGTCAACCAGGGGGCTTTTAACTTTTGTCCTCTAGGGCGGCTCAACAAACTTGTGTGTGTATGTCATAATCTTAAAGGGTTAGTTCACCCAAAAATGAAAATGATTTCATTTATTACTCACCCTCATGTCGTTCCATACCCGAAAGACCTTCGTTCATCTTCGGAACACAAATTAAGATATTTTTGATGAAATCCGATGGCTCAGTGGGGCTTCTATTGCCAGCAATATAATTAACACTTTCAGATGCTTCGAAGCTTTAAGAATCTTTTGTTTCGAATCAGTGGTTCGGATCGCGTATCAAACTGCCAAAGTCACGTGAACTATTAAAATTTTGAAACACTTATGACGTAACGAAGCTTCGTTTACTGAAATCACGTGACTTTGAACCACTGATTAGAAACAAAAGATTCGCAAAGCTTCGAAGCAGTGTTTTGAAATCGGTCATCACTAGAAATTGTTGAAAAGTCGTTATTTTGGGGGGTTTTGGTGCACAAAAAGTATTCTTTATAATATTAAGATTGATCCACTGTACTCACATGAACTGTTTTAAATATGTTTTGAGTACCTTTCTGGGCATCTGAAAGTGTTAATTATCTTGCTGGCAATAGAGGCCTCACTGAGCCATCGGATTTTATCAAAAATATCTTAATTTGTGTTCTGAAGATGAACAAAGGTCTTACGGGTGTGGAACGACATAAGAGTGAGTAATAAATGACGTTATTTTCATTTTTGGGTGAACTAACCCTTTAAGAAGCTAAGCAAAACACTAAAAATATAGGGCTAGATGTACAACATTAAACTGATATCATGTTTTTGAGTTTATTTTTGTCATCTTTGAATGAAGGGCCTTCGAATATTGTCTTGGACAAAGGAGGCCTTTGAGTCAAAAAAGGTTGAGAATTACTGGTCTAAATGCAATAGATACAAAATTTCAATTTGACCTTTGTAAATCTAGCTTGTTCAAACCATCAGATCAAAGATATGAATGAATGACATTCCTTGCCAAAAAAAAAATAAAAAATTCAAATCAATTCAAATGGGATAAAAAAAAAAGTTTTTGCTTCTATTTGAGTTTATTTCAGTAGGATTCTATATGATATCATAAAATGATTCTTGTTTCATTCAATATTATGAAATTCCAACATGAGGATTTTCTGACATGGCTAGCCTAACTGTCAGACGTCTGACTCTACACCATGAGTGTTACTTCAATGTTTAAGCGAACATCTAAAAACAACAGAAAGCAGCGTTATTTCAAGAGAAACATGTAACTATAATTAACAAGTGTTCATTTGGTTATCTAAATATCAAAACGTGCACTTGAATGGGGAATATCCAATCCCTCTATAGCGGTTGTACACGATGTGCAGAAGATATGCATATGCATAAGAGGGATTATACGGCCAAAATAAAGAATAAAAGAGTTTTGATGTCACATTCATGAGGACGTGAGCTCAGAATCGGTCCAGAAAAGCCCATACTGTCCGGCGACCATCCCATCATCATCGAGCGGAGCACTTCCTTACCTTTCCGCCTGAAGAACGACATGATGAATCTGAAGCTGTGAACGCTCGCTCAGCTCAGAGACAACATCCCGACAGCTCCCGAGTCCCTTCATTCATAACACTCTATCACGCACAGCTTTCGCTTTGATCAACCACATTTGCGGTCACTGTCAAAACCGAAAAAATTCCAGTCCCTTCTCAGCTGGTCCGGTCGCCATATTGTCAATAAACGCCTCACTTCCGGAGTGTCTGCGGCACAGCGCTTCTGCTGGAATTATGGGAAAAGACATGACAAATCAAAAGACTTAATTCCCATACATGCCACATAAGATTGCTCGTTTATACTGTCTCGTGAAGAATATACTGTATTACATTATGCGTGCTGCAAGGGGACATTCACAACATTTGTGTCTGTGTCACTCCAGTCGTTGTGGGATGGACTTGAATGATTACACGTCATGTTTGCAACTCAATAAATGTCTTTGGACATAATGAATTCATATTTTATTCATCGAACTCATATTACATATACTTAACTTAAACTACATAATATTTGGTATATGTAGATTTATTGCAACGTGTGCCTTGCCATATGAGTCTGGTTTCTCTCACAGTTTTTTTCCCCTCTTTTCACATAAATATCTGAATTTTTATCCTTGCCTGTATTGAAACAGTATAGGGATGGTATGTAATATGTATAGTGTATAAATAAAGTCACCATGACTTGCCACCTTGACTTCCATAGTATGGAAAAAAAAATACTATGGAAGTCAATGGGGCCCATCAACTGTTTGGTTACCGACATTCTTCAAAATATCTTCTTTTGTGTTCAGCAGAAGAAAGAAACTTTGGAAAAGTTTTTGGAACAGATTTGGAACAACTTGGTGACAGAATTTTCATTTTTGGGTGAACGATCCCTTTAACTGATGATTTTCATGACCTCATATTATTGAAAGACTATGTGGAATATTTATACTTTAAAAAATGTTTTTGTCAGCAAGACTATACAATGATGAGCATTAAACATCATGACCAGTTACAGGTGAAGCGAATATCATTGATCATCTCCTAACAAGGCCACATATTAAGGTCAGGGTAGATTAGAAGGTGAGCAAACCATCAGTTCTTGTAATCAACATGTTGGACGCAGGAGAAATGGGCAGGAATAAAGATCTGGGTCACAATATCTCTGAAACGGCAAAGCTTGTGTGTTGCTTCTGGTCAGCAGTGGTGAGAATTTACCAACAGAGGTCAGAGGAGGGACAAACCACAAACGGTGGCAGGGTGTTGGGCACCCAAGGGTCATCAATGCATGAGGGCAACAAAGACTATCCCGTCTGGTCTGATACTGTGGCACAAGTCATATAAAATTTTAATGATGGTTATGGGAGGAATGTGTCATAACACACAGTGCATCACAATCTGCTGCGTAAGGGGGTGCATAGTCGCGGACCAATCAGAGTGCCTATGATGACCCCTGTCCACCGTCGAAAGTGCCTACAATGGGCACACGAGAGTCGGAATTGGACCTTGGAGCAGTGGAAGAAGGTCACAGATGAGTCCTGTTTTCTTTTACATCATGTGGATGGCCGTGTACATGTGTGCCGTTTACCTGGGGAAGTGAATTGCACCAGGATGCACTGTGGGACGACGACAAGCCAGAGGAGAGAGTGTAATGTTCTGGGCAACGTTCTGCTGGGAAACCCTGGGTCCGGCCATTCATGTGGATGTAACTTTGACACATGCCACATACCTAAACCTTTCAGCAGGATAATGCACCCTGCCACACTGCACACAGGAATGGTTCAGGAATGGTTTGAGGAACATGATGAAGAGTTCAAGGTGTTGCCCTGGCCTCCAAATTCCCCAGATCTCAATCCAACTGAGCACCTGTGGGATGTGCTGGACCAACAAGTTCGATCCAAGGCGGCTCCACCTCGCAACCTACAGGACTTGAAGGATCTGCTAACGTCTTGGTGACAGATAACGCAAGACATTTTCAGGGGTTTTGTAGAGTCCATGCCTCGGCAGGTCGGTGCTGTTTTGGCATCATGTAGAGGACAAACAGCATATTAGGCAGGTGGCCATAAAGTTTTGGTTGATCGTGTATAATTGTGAACTACACAAAAGCTATTCATTTGAATGGAATTAATATGGCAAGATTGTCAAATTTATCAAACGTCCCTTTACAGTTTCATCATCTCCCTCTATTTTGTTTTGATAATGCTCTGAACCCTTCTATGACAGAGACTCTGGGTAATTCACATTATGTCTTGTTAAATAACACATTATGGCCTGGTTTCACAGACAGGGCCTAGACTAAGCCAGGATTTGGCCTTAGTTCAATTAGGGTATTTAAGTAGCTTTTATAATTGTACCTAAGAAAAAAAAAACCATTACTGATGTGCATCTTGAGACAAAACAATGGCACTGACATATTTTAAGATATGTCAGTGGAAGTTACTTTCAGTTAAAACAACTCAAACATGCATTTTAGTCTGGGACTAACTTAAACCTTGTCTGTGAAACCGGGGGTATGTGACATAGTTAATTGTGAATTTATCTTTTAAATGTGTGTGAATAATGTCTGTGCTGCCACCTTTTAGTTAAAATGACAGCAACTAAAAATTGTAGAAAATAAAAGACAAAACACTTCTCCCTTAACTTTTTTATTGCATGAAAATCTTGAACAATGCCAAGATATTTCGTAAATTTGTGCGCTGTAACAGAGGCAAAAACAAAAAACAGTTCCAAAGTATCTCAACTTGACATGTTCTGTCCAATTTCTAATTTTATAATTTCCCTTTTTTATCTTCCCTTATTTTCAACCGTTAAAGCGTTTATCTGAAGCAGTTTCCTGCTCTGAGTGTCTTCTCCCGGGAAGAGCGGATAGCATCAAGCAACATCCATGCAGAAAACACTTTGGACGTCACCATCATTATTTGCACTGCCCAGGAGTCCATCAAACAGAGAAGAAAAACTGCTGAGAAAAAACAAGTCAAAATAGAATTAAAAGAAAGAAAGATAGAAAGACAAGAAGATGAGATGTTAACGTGCATTTTGCCAATATTATAACAAAAAGGCTCTATGGTGGATTATTCTCACCTCTATGATCGGTTCATGCTCATTTCTCCATGGCCTGCTCAATGGCAGTCACAATGGCTCTGAACTTTGAATCTGAGTCAACAAACCCATCTCCATTCTGTCAAAGAAAATATCAGCCAAATGTAATATATTACAGCTGTACACTTTACCATATTAGATTTGAGTAGCAAACTATTAAATCAAAAAGAAAGTCTGCACTGTGCAGTAATTAAGAAGACACGCAACTGTAAAATTTAAAGTCACCATGAAATCAAAATTGACAATTCTCTTTTTTATAAAATGCTGCAGTATTTATTTATTATCCATGCACACCTTTTTTTATTTTTTTATTAATTTGCCCTCGTACAATAGTGAAGAAAAGACTATTTCAACTTCTGTTGCATGCCGACTTCAAGTACAATTTAAGTGAGAAACAGTATGAAAGGCCGGTGTCATATTATGGTACATGTAATATATATTACATGGTAAATGCAATACATAACAGTGAGAGAGGATCAACTCTTACCTTCTTTGAGTGCACCAACTTGCCATTTACTTCCACCTCAAGCCAGCCTGTGGTTGAGGGAGTGCCCACACCAGTCTGAGCATGAGAAATCATAGCAAAATGAGAAAGATAATTATGAGAAAACAACACTTTGCCCATGTGTGTTATTTTCAAAATTACAACATCATAAAAAAATCATTTAAATCACATACGATCTCAAGTTCGCCTGGGAATTCATCCTCAAGCATCGTCTTGAGTTTGGTGAACTATTTGCAAAACAAAAGAGACAGATGTCATATAGATGCACAAGATTCTTCCACAAGTTAATATTATATTATATTACATTATACTGAATTATACACATAATAAATAAAACCTACCTTGGGCCTGTACCCTCATCCACCACTAGGAGAAGAAAAACACACACACAGACACACATTTATATGATATTCGCCTTATTGGTCAAACTGTAATTTAAGGTTTTTAACCTAAAAAAAAAAATGAAAAGTGATATTCATGGAATCGGTGAAAGCATTATTTAACTTTTCTGATTCCAGTCTTGTGGGCCGCGAACATGTTTGTTATGTAAAGTGAAAATATTTCACCTATGCATGAATCCAAAAAATTAAACTGGGGTGTGTTTCGCAAAGCGAACTATGGTCGCAAGTGCCGTCGTTACCAATAGAGCTCAATGGGACTTACAGCCATAGTTGACTAACGATGCTTTCGGGAAACGCACCCTGGGCGATACTGCTGAACATAGAAACGCAAGGGTGCACCTAACAACCAGAACACATTGAGCGAAGCAACAACAGCAACGCTGCCTGTTCTTGTCGTGATTATTGCCTGACACATACAGAATGAAAATTAAATGTGCTTTAATAGACTAAAATCCATTTTGTTTTGTTTTTTACCCTAACGCGTTAAGTATATAAGTCAGTCATTTAGATTCTTAAAAAGTAAAAAGCCTCTGGCGAATAGCTGCATCGAGCCTATACAGTGTAGTAAAATACATAGTAAAATAAATAACCTACCAGTAAACGATATGAACTTTGACGGTCATCCTGACAGTTGCTGCGGGTCTTGACTGGATCAAGCAGTGATTGTGTTGTGGAGTGTGCAAACCACACTGAACTGATGTAATGACTTTCAGTTCTAGAATATATTTTGCTGCTATTTCCTGGATTGTTATGAAAGCTTTAAGGCGGAGCAACTGGCGCACAAGTAGACACACCCCTCGCGAGACTTGATCTACTTCCGGTACACTACTGAGCAGCCCTTTAGCTAAGGGTGTTTACCAAACAAGGGAATTTTTGAAATAGTTAAACAGAGCTTTACATATTATGTACAGTCAGTCAGGCATTATCTTAAAATAAACAGGTAGATTAGACTGTCGCCGGTTGCTTAAACTGCTTAGACTAGTCATACAAGTTAGTCATCTCATTTTTTTCTAAGGAGGACTGGTAGATTTTCTTCTCATTGGCTAACTGCTAGTTGGTCAGACTAGTTCTTAGCATAGACAGGCTTAGCATATTGGCTTGACATTTTATTGTGCAATAAATGGACATATTGATATGATTACATAGGTTTCCCGAATATAATGGTCATCATTATTCTAAGTAACATTCCGCAATATGCTCAAAATCATAAAATAAAAACATCTTGCTACAAACTTAGTCCAAATGGACACACAAAAAGACTGTTTAATTACTTATTAACCAACAGCTTTTTAAAGAAATTTTACTTGACAACTACAATTTGAAATGTAATAAGGCACTTAAGGCTCTGCAAACTAAGTTTCAACATTTCTGTGCCTCATAGCAACAGTCTCAATGGTGTTTCTGCAACCAGCCAAGACAGTACAAGCTGTTCCCAACCCTTGGGCAATCTGAACCGTCAAAACAACTCATCTTTTGAGAATGTTTCTGTCTATGGAGGATTTATTCATCCAACCTTTGCAAAATATAAGTGATCTTAGGCATTATACGAGTAAATACATCAGTATTAGTCATGACTTGTGTTTAATAAACCCTGTCATCTGCCCTTTTACAAAGTCTTTATTTTGTTTTCACGGTCTACTAGAATAGGTTTTCATGTTTGAATGTTCAAAAAAAAACATTATTTCACATATTTGACATTGTTGCAGCACCTCTCTTTCCAGTCAGTAACACTTTATCTGACTGATTGGTTGGATCAGTGTGTTGTGATTGCGAGACCACTTCAAGCGTGTTTGGGAAATGTCACGCCCCTTACCATAACCACGAGTTTCAACACACTATTAATCCAACTCAACCAGGTCTTTTCCCATTTATATTGAGTATGCCTTAGATGGGAATTATTTAAATGAGGAATATTGTGACATGTACGTTCCCAGAAAAAACTCAAGACTACAATGGAGTGAGTTCTGTGAGTTCAGAAACAGTGCTTACTGATATAGAGAATAACTCCCTTTGGAGTGACTTTGTGCTTTGTAACTTTGCAGACCTTTTTCAGGCTCAATCAGCAACATTACACATGAAAGAAAGCTGAAAATGTTAAAAAGCATAATAGGTCCTTATTAAGACATGCAGACTAATCATTGTCTCTATTCTCTGTGCCAGAGTTCTTGCGTCGTCTTTTGGAGGGCGGCACTAGATGTGCAGGTAGCTCACGAGGGAGCCCGAAGCCCTCCAACTTCACCTCAATGAGATGGCCGGCCAAAGCAAACTCTTCGTCGTCTAACATGCCATCACAGTCCACATCTGCGAGCTTCCAGATTCGTCCCAGAACTGAGCTGGGCAGACGAGTGCTCATCATCCAGTTCTTCACTTTAGTCCCACTCAGCTTTCCCTCATGAGGCGAGAGGTTGTAAAAGATCTCATCAAACTTTGGTTTGTCTTTCGATACCACCCATCCTTCTTCTGAGACATGATCGCTTTCTCCATTGGATCCAGAGTGATGAAATGGGTTCCCCACAATAAAAGGGCCACTGTGAGACCCTAGAAAAGGTCCTCCTTGCACCAAAAGTTGGTCATCTGCTGCCTCTTCTTCTTCTTCTTGGCGTAGAAGAGGCATCAGCTTGGCAATGTCAGTGTTTAGGAGCT
This sequence comes from Mylopharyngodon piceus, assembly GCA_039654765.1. Classification (NCBI taxonomy): domain Eukaryota; kingdom Metazoa; phylum Chordata; class Actinopteri; order Cypriniformes; family Xenocyprididae; genus Mylopharyngodon; species Mylopharyngodon piceus. Next base: position 35,743,089 of record CM077443.1, on the reverse strand, counting down.
CATCCAACCCAGCTAAGAGCTTAGGCTTGAGGCTTTTAAACTTGAAGTCGTGACTCATGAGTCGCTCCTGTGTGTGATGTGAGAGTGAAACTGCTTATTAGACAGATATCATATACTGTATTGTAACTTACAACCCGAATTCCGGAAAAGTTGGGACGTTTTTTTTAATTTGAATAAAATGAAAACTAAAAGACTTTCAAATCACATGAGCCAATATTTTATTTACAATAGAACATAGATAACATAACAAATGTTTAAACTGAGAAATTTTACAATTTTATGCCTGCTACAGTTCTCAAAATAGTTGGGACGGGGGCATGTTTACCATGGTGTAGCATCTCCTCTTCTTTTCAAAACAGTTTGAAGACGTCTGGGTATCGAGGTTATGAGTTTCTGGAGTTTTGGTGTTGGAATTTGGTCCCATTCTTTCCTGATATAGGTTTCCAGCTGCTGAAGAGTTCATGGTTGTCTTTGACATATTTTTCATTTAATGATGCTCTAAAACCTTTATATACCTTTCAGCATTCATAGTGCTTTCCAAAACATGCAAGCTGCCCATATCGTATGCACTTATGCACCGCCATACCATCAGAGATGCTGGCTTTTGAACTGAACACTGATGACACGATGGAAGGTCTCCCTCCTCTTTAGCCCGAAGGACACGGTGTCCGTGATTTCCAACAAGAATGTCAAATTTGGACTCGTCTGACCATAGAACACTTTTCCACTTTGAAACAGTCCATTTTAAATGAGCCTTGGCCCACAGGACATGACAGCGCTTCTGGACCATGTTCACATATGGCTTCCTTTTTGCATGATAGAGCTTTAGTTGGCATCTGCAGGTGGCACGGCGGATTGTGTTTACCAACAGTGGTTTCTGGAAGTATTCCTGGGCCCATTTAGTAATGTCATTGACACAATCATGCCGATGAGTGATGCAGTGTCGTCTAAGGGCCCGAAGACCATGGGCATCCAATAAAGGTCTTCGGCCTTGTCCCTTACGCACAGAGATTTCTCCAGTTTCTCTGAATCTTTTGATGATGTTATGCACTGTAGATGATGAGATTTGCAAAGCCTTTGCAATTTGACGTTGAGGAACATTGTTTTTAAAGTATTCCACAATATTTTTACGCACTCTTTCACAGATTGGAGAGCCTCTGCCCATCTTTACTTCTGAGAGACTCTGCCTCTCTAAGACATCCCTTTTATAGCTAATATAAATGATCAGTTAACTTAATTAGTTGCTAGATGTTCTCCCAGCTAAATCTTTTCAAAATTTCTTGCTTTTTCAGCCATTTGTTGCCCCCGTGCCAACTATTTTGAGACCTGTAGCAGGCATCAAATTTGAAATGAGCTCATTTTGTGCATAAAATTGTAAAAATTTCTCAGTTTAAACATTTGTTATGTTATCTATGTTCTATTGTGAATAAAATAGTGGCTCATGTGATTTGAAAGTCTTTTAGTTTTTATTTTATTCAAATTTAAAAAACGTCCCAACTTTTCCGGAATTCAGGTTGTATTTTTAACTCTCATGCTTATAGAAGTGGCAGAAAATAAATTTCATAATGGACATGCTTGATTATAAAGTATTTGAACAGTTAAACACCTGCATCTTGGCGCAATCTGGAAAATCTCCAGGTGAAATCTGATGCCTCTGTTGAGTTCTTGAGTAGATGATGGGAAGGTCATAGATTAGATCTCTCTTCTTCTTTTCTCTGCAGAAAACGAAAGGCATCTCTTCTTTTAGAGAGCTAATGATATAAGCATGGGCCTGTGGGTGAAGAAAGGAAATATGTTTTAATGTTAATGTTTTAATGTTTTACTAGGACTACATCAGTTGACCAAAACATAACAAGCAGGTAGATGTATTTCAATCTCAGCAACTAAGGCCCTGTTTACACCTGGTATTAAGAAGCGTTTTCGTCAATCCGATAACAAGTGGACAACGCTAAATACAGGTCTAAAACGTTTTCAGCTTGTCCACTTTCGACCACTTCCAGAGGTAGTCAAAAACACATTCGACCGGATTGCTTTTGTAGTGTAGATGATTATGTGGTCAAATGCTTTCAAACAGCCACTAAAGACCACCTATTCTCCACCTATGTTCATATGTAAATTGCATGAGCTTATTTCGTCCATTAGAAAAAACCCATACATTTACCCGCCCATAGACTTTCCCGTCGAAGAAATCAAGACAGAGGTGGTTGAAAGTGGACAGAAGAGACGGATTAAAACATCCAAGTGTAAACGGGAATGTCTCCTTTGTCTGCTTGTGATCCGATCGACTAAAATACATCATAATACCAGGTGTAAACAGGGCCATAATTAGTTTTATTTCCTCAAAAAGACACCTTTCACACATTCCATGTGTCCTCACCTTCAAGACAATCGTTCCTGCATTCTCAAGCAAAAGCAGCCGCATATTATGTAGTAGAGATGCAGCATTATTAATTATTACACGGATAGTTTACCCAAAATTGAATTCTGTTATCAATTACTCACCCTCATATAGTTCCAAATCCATAAATTTCATTTATCTTTAAATCAAAAAATTTTAATGAAACCTCAGAAATTTCTGTCCCTCCATTGAAAAAGCATTTGACCAAAACTTTGATGCTTCAAAAAGTTCATAAATCCGTTGTAAAAGCAATCCATTAATTGAGCAGTTTAATCCAGATCTTCTGAAGAGACACAATCACTTAATATGATGAATAATGATCATTTAATTTAGACCTTCATTCACATATACTATATACACTGATCAACACACATCAAATTTGAAGTTTCATTAAAAATCTTAATTTGTGTTTCGAAGATGAACAAAAGTCTTGTGGGTTTGGAATGACATGAGGGTGATTATGACAGAACTTTTATTTTTGGGTGAACCAACCCTTTAAGATGAAGCATATATTAAGAGCAATACATTGATCTGGATTGGTCCAAGTACAGCTAACTTATTCTTAAGTGAATATAACTGACAAATTTATAGTTATAGTATATTGCTGTATTTCCAAATGAAACAGGAAGTTTGGATGCTACATATCGAAAGGTCCATCCTATTAAGAAAGGGTTTACATCACAGCGTGATTTGCTACTTCCTATTACTAGTCAAAATAGGTTGTATGCTGACATCATGTAACACAAATATTTTTGATTATTTTTTCTAGAAGAGAAAGATTTTTAAATACATAGGCCTGTGTATCTGCTCAATGACAATTTTGTCAACTTTTCTCAATACACTAACATAGATGACCTCAAAGCTAATAGACATGGATTAAAAGTTACTGAAATTTGTTATTTTATGGAACCAAATCAGTCGTGGAAAGCACAAAGGTCCTCACCCTCACAAGCCGTGCTCGTTTCACCAGATCATTGAGCTTCCTCAGTGCAGAATTTCGTGGCAGGTTCTGGATTTCTGCAAAAAGGTCTGCCTCCTCTTCCTCAAACAATTTCCGATTGTCTGTTATACGCATTGGAGAGGACCAGAAGGAGCCGATGTAGACTCTCAGAACCTCTGGAGTGCAGAACACCTTCCCAAGTGACCACATGAGGGCGCCGTAGACTCGCATCAGCTCCTGGGAGTCCACCATATCGGCCTTGTTGAGCACCACTCTGAGCTTGTCCTCATTGCCTCGCAATGCCATTATAGTGTGTGAGAACTCATCAGAGATCTCTAGTTTGTGTGCATCACACAAGAGGATGATGCAGTCAACATGCTCTGCAAACCAGTGGACAACTGCTGGAAAGTCATACCCTGAATGAAGAAAGAGATGTTGAGTTAATGCACAGGTATTGGATCAGATATATCTTAAACTATGAGCAAATTTCATTCAGATGTGAGAGTCTCTATGCCCTACTCTGGCCCTCAATGTCCAAACCTACTGTAATCAAACATACCTGAACAAACTAATCAAGGTCTTCAGGTCTTACTAGAAAGCTAGATGCAGATGAGTTTGATCAGGGTTAGAGTTAACTCTGCAGGAAAGTGGATCTCGAGGGACAGAGTTGCCAGCCCCGCCCTACTCACTCTGAAAGTCAGAGCGCATGAAGTGGGGACTTTGGAGAGGGCAGGGCACTTGCATGTATGATGTAACCGTTTGGAACGCACTTGGCAAAGGAAGCAATGAAAGACAATGTAATTTCCTCAATTATCTTAACCTGGAATGTTATCATGACAACACAGCATGGCGTCCATCACCACATTAGCTGTTTGAATGCTGCCTTCACGTGAATTATCATAAATACGAGTTTCCTAGTTAAAAATTTGACATGAACGCCCTCTCAAGTCGTATTTACCACTGGGAAGCTCTGGGATAATTTTCATACCCGAGTTCCCAAGTTATACGTGCCAAAAACTTTAAACATGGTGGTAGGGGGAAAATATTGCAGCTGACTGATATTCTTTATTAGTTTTTTCACAACAGCTACATCGTCTTGTCTTTAAAGTAAAGCATATTTACATATGTGAATAATCATTTGAATCATATTGTACAGCGGATATTGTACAGCAAGCTGCTTATCTACGTTGCTGACACCTTGCTGGCACAAATTAGCATGTTGTTAGTATTATTTAGCATGTTGTTAACATGAATTAGCATGTTGTTAGCAAGAACTAGCATGTTGTTAGCATGTTTTAACACATTGCTAGCATGAATTAACATGTTAGCATGATTTAACATGTTAACATGTTTTATCATAGTGTTAACATGAATTAGCATGTTGCTAACATGACTTAGCATGTTTTACCATGTAGCTAACATGAATTAGCATGTTGCTAGCACGATTTAACATGTTATTAACATGTTTTAGCATGTTGCTATCATGAATTAACACATTGCTAGCATGAGCTAGTTGCTAGGATTTGCTAGTGATAGATACATAAGCTGCGTTCCATTCGACAGGGTCCCTTCGCAGTGTTCACTGCTCCCTACTCCCTGAGCATGGTATATCAGTTGAAGTGGACTTCGCTGAAAATAATCGCTCATTTGGAACGCACTGCAAACTTCATCAAAGAAAGTCAATGACAGGGTCGCGCAGATTATATAACATAAATAGATGTATTGTAATTTACTTTTGAATTTATATATATACATATATATATATACATATATATATACATAATACATATACAAAACACTTATTATGTATTTAATGTAATATAATCAAAACTTATATTTTTATTACATAATTGTATGACTATTGCGGCTATTAATTGACTATTAACAGATCTGAAGCTGTACTAACTGTAATGCTATATGAAAATAAATTTCTGATTTGGTTAACTATGTGTAAATGTGTTCTTAATCAATGGTCTGGGTCTCATCTCGTCTCTTCATCTCTGCAGCTGAATAGTAAAAACTCCTGAGGTAAATAAAGTAAAATAAAAAAATAACAGAGCCTCAGCTGCTTCTCAACACTTTTACTTTGTCATGCCTATTCAAACAATAGATTGTGCAAATGTAACATTCATTGCCATAACCATTCATAAATACTCTAGTTTTGATTACTCAAAACACATACGTAAATTCCTCCATCGCAGAGCCGTTTAAAAACTCTTTTAACGGCTCTGCTTCATTTATTGCTAGTTCTGACTGGTGGCGTGGAGCGCAATGACAGTTCAAGGGTGATTTTTGCTCTCCACTTCCTGTGAAGTGACGTATCGATGTTCCCTTATTCCCCATGCCGTTCGCAGTGCCCTTCGTACTGAACAGGTTCGCTCCCTTCGGATTGGAATCTCACTTAATATGGCGAAATACCCTGTGAAGTCCACTTCGCAGTCCACTTACAGTCGAATGGAATGCATCTATAGTGGATGAAGCTTGAATAGCCTACTCTATTAGAGTTACTGTAGCTATAAAATATATTTCACCCCCTCAATGAACGCCTATGGGACTTTATGTAGTTTTGATCGTCTGCTTAACGAAAATCGTAAGTCTGATCAGTTTGAAAAGATATAGCAACCCGAGTCAGGTCTGACCCAAGTTTGGTGTTTGTAGCTTGAAAGCTCTAGGAGGAGATACTGTTTAAATATTGTCTCAGAAGAATAATAATAATCTTAAATAGTAGATTTAAGCCAACTTAATTATGGTTTTAATTAGATTTTCTCAATAAATAGGCAATAATAAATCCGGTGTCCTCCATGATTCCTGTTCTTTCCAACAACAAAGCACTTGAATGCAACGAGCTCGTAAATTAGGAAATTTCCGATAACACATGAAGGCAGCATTACAACAGGAATCTCTTATTATTGCTGTTAATATAACTGTTGCAAATAAATATACATTTCAAAATGATTTTTTTTAAATGCTTTATTTATGTGTGTGTGTGTGTGTGTGTGTGTTTCCTCTCTTCTTTCAACTTATAAAACTTGCTGTCTCTTATTTAGACCTTGCAAATAGTCACTTTTACCTATACATATCACCCTCAGTCACATGAGGATAAAATTACTTCCTTAAAGGGACCATTGCATGTACCCTTCATTAACAAACTTGTAGAAGGGCCCTTTGTGAAGGTATTCAGTTGTTCAATTCCATTTAGAACAGCCCAACAAATGGTGTTCCCTTTCAAGGGCACAAAAATGCCCTACACTCTAAAAAATGCCAACCCATGTTTGGGTCAAATATGGACAAACCCAACCGTTGGGTTTAAAAATTTATTTAAAAATTTAAACCAACGGTTAGGTTTGACCCACCCTTGTGTTGAAACAACCCAGCATTTTTTAGACTGAATAATTCGCCCTATATTCTCACATAATGTGCAATAAAGAGCATTGCACTCTTCTGAGGGCGACATCAGTGAGAAGAAATTCAACTCCACCTCTTTACTTGCATATGGAGTATATTATGATTTGCATGCAAGTCATTTTATTCCTTCATTGGTGGCTTACAGCACTGTTTGTGACACTTCGTACCTCTACTCATTTTGCGTTTGGCCACAGACAGGATCCCTGGTGTGTCAATGATGCTGATACTCTCTAGGACTCGGTTGGGTAGATGTACACACTGGAATCTGAGAAACAGCAGATGAACATTACTTCATTCCATCTGTGCTAATTCAGTATCTTTCAAATTGACAGAACATGCATGGGAAAAACATCCACAGATGCTCCCTCAAAGGGATGCAGTCAGCTTAGGCCAAATAATGATGAATTAGCTTGTTTTATATCCCTATGTCCACCCTTTCACAAGAGTAATCTCTGTTGGTGGACTCTTTCAGTCCAAGTTCAACAGAGTTTTCCCCATGTGATTATCATTTCTTCCTATTGCATCATTGCTTCTGTCTCACTTACCGATTGAGGAAGGTTGTTCCAAATGGGCTGAGTTTGCGGAAAGGCTTGATGGGATCTACAGTTAAAGCATTGCCATGAATAATTCCCTCAATCTCTCCATGCATTATAGCGGTGAAACTGTCAGTTGTTGGTTCCGGGCCTATTCTGCTTCCTGGATACTCTTGTTCGAGAAGATATCTGCCACACATTAAGAACATGTTGCTTAAACTAGATAATAATAATATAATATAATCCCTTAAACAGGCAATGTGCACTATAACTCTTTTTTTCTACTGCTTCTACTTATCATTTATCATAATCGGGCCTGTTTTGAAAATGTGGGTCACATGACTGTTGTTCTGTTTTCTGGGAATTGTTTAGTACGCCTGACCTAAATTCAACATGCCTGCCAATGGTGCAGGACATTCTGACTTTATGGAAAGTAATTATATATTAATCTTACTTTTCTTCAGTAAAAAATAAATAAATAAATAAAACTGATGATATTAATTATGAACATTGTCTTATGATGCTGAAAAACAAGTCATATGTTGTTCATGCTGTTATTTAGCACATTATGAAATGTTTGTATCCCCTGAGATACGTGTAGTCCAGATGATATAAAAAGTTACATGAAATGATTTTTTTCTAATCCTTTTCCACTCTTGCCTGTTTAATGGATTTTTTTAGTTTAGCACTTATAACTATACATATTGTTCTGAAGAAGGATGCAATTATTATTCACCTGATAAAAGTGGTCTTGCCTGTAGAGCACTGACCCAACACTAGTATCATGGGCTTGTTGTCGAAGTCTGCATCTTCAAGGCTTGATGAGTGGAAATCAGAGAAATCACAATACTTCTCCAGAGGGAGCAATTTTTGCTGGTAGAGGGTCTTTAAAGCCTCGGTAACTGTATGAACTTCCTTCAGACTTTTACCACCCCTGTTCTTCATTTCTTTACCAGCCATTGGGCTGTCTGAGAGCTTCAGTAAAGAGTTTTCCTATATGTACACACATAATAATACATATTAATGTATATATGATGGTTTTAATGGTTTATACACCGATGAGCCATTACATTATGACCACCCTCAGCCTAGAGCAATGAGCGCGTCTGGCAACTGAGCGGTGCTGCAGGTGCAGTTCACAGAGCAGTATATATATACCACCCGAGGACTGACTTTCAGTCAGTAGAGTGTTCGGTGTCAGATTGGGTAAAGCTGCAGAGTTATCAGAGTTTGATAAAGGACAAATTGTGATGGCACGGCGCATCTCGGAAACGAGTAGGTTGTTTACATGCCGCTGTAGTGAGTACGTATCAAAAGTGGTGCACGGATGGCCAAACAGCGAACCATCGTCCAGCCGCGTGTCATCCGCAGCTCCTTCTGCGTATAGACCCGCGTAGCCAACGACCCAGCCGGGTCCCCGTGCTAACTGCACGTCATCGCCAACAACGCATGAAATGGGTCCAAGATCATCGAGATTGGACCATGGATGATTGGAAGAAAGCAGCCTGGTCTGACAAATCAACATTCCTGGTGCATCACATCGAAGGCCAAGCGTGGATACGGCGATTACCAACAGAGGCCATGGCACCTGGATGCACTGTGGGGCAGACACAGGTCAGCGGCAGTTTTCTTGGGACACTTTAGGCCCCATTATCACAATAGCACAATCCACAATGAAGACAGCTGTCAGGTATCTGAACATTGTTGCGGAACAAGTCCACCCATTCATGGCAACTGTGTTCCCTGCCGGTGATGGCCATTACCAACAGGATAATGCGCCATGCCACACTGCCAGAATTTTCAAGGAGTAGTTTGAGGAACATGATGGTTAATTTTGGCCTGACATGAACCCAATCGAATATTTGTGGTTCAGCTTGAAAAAGCAGGTTCGTGCTACATCACCACCACCCCGCAATGTACGGGAACTGGAGGACCTGCTGTTGACATTATGGTATCATCAGATACCCCAGGAGACCTATTCGACCACCTCGTCGAATCAGTGGCTGCATCTGAAAACCTAGGCAGCTGACTTGTTGCCTTGCTGCCCTATCAGGTAATGACTTGTAAGGCAGTGTTTGAGCATGAAGGCACCTCACGAAACTGATTTCAGACAGACTTCTGAGGCAGCGTAACGGTTTATTGATCTACCACAAAATAGCGCGAGCTTGGGTGAGAACTAAACAAATATTTAATTACTACAGTAGTAATTTCTTGTTAGAAACGACATCAAAAGTGGAAAATGTTGGTCAAAATGTACATTTACACACAAACTGACCAGCAAATGCAACTTTCGGACGCCATCTTTATTTTTCTAGCTCAACTGTCACAGAATGGAAGGCACAGGATTGTGGGATATCAAAGGCAGTGAAGGATACATCTATGCTGCCTTCAAAAATCGATCAGATGAAGGTATCTCAGGAGACAGGAAGTGAAGCTAACATGGGATTCAGACATGCCTTGATGCCTTCCTACCTTGAAATGTGTCCTCCGAAGGCAGCATTTACCAGTTTTCGGACACAGCCAATGCCTCGCCGTGTCGCTGCTGTTTTGCGGGTCCTACACATTTTTAGATAGGTGGTCATAATGTAATGGCTCATCGGTGTATACATATATATATAGAGAGAGAGAGAGAGAGAGATTTTATTGACTTAATTCTTTGGATCCCTCTTTACAAAACCAATTTAATCTCTAATTTAAATTTAATCTCTACTGCTCATCAAGGACATTGATGTGTCTTGCCATGTCAGGAGGAAGAAATTCCAGATTATAAACACTGTGGTTGACCAAAACAAGACACAGAGCACAGTTGGATTTAAATGTCAAAGTCCTAAAACCCAAGTACAATTCACTCTCAAAAATGCAAAAATGCTACCTTAGTGGTCCAACAGCTTGTGCCTTGACATATTTGAACCTTATTTACCCCTAAAAGGCTCATAGTAGTACCTTACACTCTTAAAAATAAATGTTTTTTATTGGCATCTATGGTTCTATGAAGAACCTTTAACATCCGTTGAACCTCTCCATTGTTCTTTATAGTGGAAAAATGTTGTTTCCATAATTAAAATTTCTAAAGTTCTTCACAATGAGAAAAATGGTTCTTGAACTGTTCTCTGAAAGGTTCTTTGGGGAGACAATAGGTTCTTCTAAGGCATTACTGTGAAAAAACCCTTTTGGAAACTTTATTTTTAAGAGCATAAGGGCACATATAACTACTCTAAGGTACTAATATGCACCTTTTAGGGGAAGATAAGGTGCAAAGTTTGTCCTTTTAATGGTACTGTTCTGGTGAAAAGCTAGCTATTTATTTTTATTTTATTTATCCTTTATTTAACCAGGAGAATCCCATTGAGATGTCGCTATATCTTCTTCCAGAGAGACCTGGTCAAGACAGCAGCACATAAAGTTACACACAGAGAGACTCACAAATTAACAATGCCACAAATTACTCGTTCAAAATGAATAAATCAAATCAAATCAAGAAAAACATTTACAAGTGTCCTTTAAAACATTATACAAGAGACATCTAAAAATGCTCAAAGGTGGAAGTGCTTCTAGATTAAGTATTTTACAATTCATTCCAAGCCCAAGGAGAATAAAAAGAAAAAGCATGTTTACCGAATTCTGACAGTACCCTTGGGACTTTTAGCCGAATATGTAGCGCTAAAAGTACTTTTTTTCTGACAGTGTATAATAGCATAAGAATGGCTTCATAGTTTTATGGTGGTTTCAAAAACTACTTAAGCTGCTGGCCCAAATTCATCTGCGCATATTTCAGTCAATGCATTGTTTAACTATTAATTATTAATTGACTATAGCATATGGTACATTATCAGGTGCATTTATCATCTTATACCACATGCTTCCAGAGATCACATTTAACAATCAAAATGTAGATGGACTCACTTTGACAGTGCTGTAGAGCTAACAGATGTGCTCTTACCCCAGACACATCTGCAGAACAGAGGGGAGTAGCCCAGTCTTTCTCAGGCCTCTCTCAGATTTGCCTGATGGGAAAAAAAAGTGGAGGTCCAAGGGTGGAGTGAGACATATGAAGCATACAGAAATGATAGTGTCATGGCATCTGGTATCTGGAGCTCATAAATGTGCTGGATGTGGATATGGACTCCGAGCCCATGAATGGGTTGAGGGTGGAAACTGTGGGGATTATTTTCTTCATAACTGAGACATGAACATGCACATACTCTTGTTGTGTTGGATTTTGTAATGCATACAACCAGAAAAGTGCTTATAAGCTTTTATAAACAGCAATAATTGCAGTGCTTAGACACTAATGGTGAAGTAGATCTTAGTTTAAGTTTGAATTACAGCTATAATCTAGAAAATTATTATAATATAGTAGAATTATTTTATCCAAGAATTTATTTTTCTCAGTGATGGTTACAACCAGTGTTGGCGAAAGTTACTTTTAAAAGTAATGCATTACTTCCTAAAAAAGTAAATAATTGCGTTACATAGTGACTTTTTATGGAAAGTAATGCGTTACATTACTTTTGCATTACTTTTTCTCACCTGGGCTGGGCTTGCTTGTTTGTTAAAAAATAATAATGAAAATATAAAAATTATATTTTTGCCAAATGTAAAGTTCCTTTCACACCAAAAGTGAAATGATAATTTCACTTTTCACACCAAAAGATGATCCAGCACACACAGTGCCTCTGCACTACTCCCAATTTCTCTCAACATGGGGGCAAGAGAGGTGTCAGTCAATACATGGGAAAACAAAGTAACTTGGATTACTTATTTGAAAAAGTAACTCAATAATTTTGTTGTAAATTTAAAAGTAATGTGTTACTTTACTAGTTATTAAAACAAGTATTCTGATTACGTAACTTGTGTTACTTGTAATTTTACCCCAACACTGGTTACAACTGAAGTTAATTGACATATATTCAGTTTACACCAATTAAATTATTCATATTAAAAATTGGAAAAAATAAAATAAATAAGAAGAAGAATGCTAAGCCATATCTGAAGATCTTACCTATTTAGGACCAGTTGAGATTTTCTTTGCAGTTTACTTCTTCCTTTAAAATGCACAAATTAAAAGTTGAGGCATTCGGCTTTCCTTTTGTGCATTTTCTTTGTAGGTTTTAGTGGGTGGTGTTGAGCAGAGGTCTTATGCAGAGATCCAGTGTTGGAAAAAAGAACAAATGTCCTCCTCTCCAGTCTGAAATGGCAAAGTTGTCAACATCATCAACGTTTTTCCACGCCTGTTCAGCACTAGTGCGTCCCTCTGGTTCTTTCTTCTTATGTTACATGACAGAAATGACAAGGGAGAGGTCTAAGTAAGCATGTACATAATTATTTTAACTAGACCATCATCCATAGTTATGTGTTCACTGATGGAGCAAATTACGTGCAGGCAATATGTCTGTTTACTAATTTAATATTAAAAGATTGTGAACAGTTCTCTCAACATACTTTAATATAATTTCTCCACTTATCTGTTACAAAATAAAGTTGCTTTGAGATCTATAATTTAACCTTGAACTGTGTGAATCAATGCTAAGTTCAAAAAGTGTTGTTATAATCTACTGCACCCCAACCATAGCCACAAGACATAAACAATATGTGTTAAAATTATATTAGTTAGAAAAAACAGCTTTGCCTACCTTTTCTGTGTAAAATTGTACAACCTTAAAGTATATATATGAAGAAAAATACCATTTAAGAAAAAAAATCAGTATCGGTATCGTTAAAAATGTAACAAAAAGTATCGTACCGAATTAAAAAAAGTTTGGTATCCTCCATCCCTAATCGCGTCTGGTTAGGACACTGTGTAAAGCGCCCCCTAGTGTTCAAAAGTTGTATTACTATCCTGATGTTCTTAAAAGGATAGTCATAAATTAATTATTCCTATGACATCAGAATCGTTATATGGCCATTCGTGAGGGGTACATGATTCATACCTTTGTTGGTAAAAGTGAATATTTCTCAGGGTGAGTGTTATTTAACACAGTGGGAAAACATATATTTGCCACTAGATGGCGACAAGTGAGTATCTTTTTGAGTTTTTAATTACAGTTTTTGTTTTTTAAATTGCTTACACACATTTTGGCTCCTTTTCTCGAAACTCTACACATAACACCACAAAGCATGCACACACCATGCAAAACATCACACATTTTATAATGTCACTATTGGCTTATTAGAGCTGCTTCATAGATGAAATGAACTAATGTAATGATGATCTTTACAACGGAACTGAATCAACACTGAACTGATGTCAGCTGAACAATGACAGTTTTCGTTTAGAGCTGCTTTACAGCCAAAATGAACTTGATCGCATCATTAAATCATTTTCCTGTTATCACTGTAAAGCTGCTTTGAAACAATCTGTATTGTATAAAGCGCTATATAGAGGGGATTTGACTTGACTCAAAAAATTACACAATGGTCTTTAATATGGCGACTGTTAAATGTTGAAAAGGGTTAAAGGTCGTTGTAAATTCATTATTCGTATAACATCACAATCGTTATATGGCCATTTATGAGGGGCACATGATTCATATCTTTGTTGGTAAAAGTCAATATTTCTCAGGGTGAGGGTTATTTTTAACACAGTGGGAAAACATAATTATGCCACTAGATGGCGACAAGTGAGTGTCTTTTGAGTGTCTTTTTTACATTTAATACAGAGGATGCATTTATTTGACCAAAAATACAGTAAAACAGTTATATTGTAAAATGTTTTCACAATTAAAAATAACTTTTTTCTATTTTAAAATACTTTAAAACATAATTTATTTATGTGATGGCAAAACTTTGAAAACAATTACGCCACTAGATGGTGACAAGTGAGTGTCTTTTGAGTTTTTATTTACAGATTTTTAAAATTGCTCACACACAATTTCTGAAACTGGCTCCTTGTCTCAAAACACATGAAATACAGTAAAATACAGTAATATTGTGAAATATTATTACAATTTAAAGTAACTGTTTTCTATTTGAATATATTTTAAAATGTCATTTATTCCTGTGATCAAAGCTGAATTTTCAGCATCATTACTCCAGTCTTCAGTGTCACATGATCCTTCAGAAATCACTCTGATATGCTGATTTGCTGCTCAAGAAACATTTTTTTATTATTACCAATGCTGAAAACAGTTGTGCTGCTTCATAAATTTGTGGAAACCATCATACACTTTTTCAGGATTCTTTGATTAATAGAACATTTATTTCACATCAGCATTTATTTGAAATAGACTTTTTTCAGAGCCTGAAATACATGTCTGATATTGAGATAGAATAGCTCTCTTAAATGCTTCATATTGAGTAGATTTATTCACTCTCAGGTAACTCTGACTACATATTTCTCTGGGCAAGCAATTTTATAGAATACGGAAGTTTGTTGTGCATAACCCACATTGATCTTGACGTCAGATCAAATTATTCTAGTGGCTGTGAGTTTTGTGTGTTTCTTACACTTCAAGCATTTCACAGTGTTTTCACTGCCTCAGTTGCTCTGAAAGGAGAGTTTCCTGGTCTCTGAGCCTTTTGTGCTCTTCCGGCGAGGAAAGCGGATATGAAATCTGACTGTAAATCATAGTGATGTAAACCTGTAAACCTCTACAAACCAGGGTATTTTCAAACCAGCAGCTCTGTGTAGGTTTACAGTTGTATTCTCTGAGCTGTAGTCCATATGCCGAAGAAGCCTGTCTCTACTAGCTGAAATAGGACGTCTCAGTGTGACGCAGTGGAGATCTTTGTCACGTGTCCCGCACCCTCCCCCGTTGGCTCTTCTGCGAGGAAGGCATCGGCCCTTTGGCCCCTGGGAGGTTCTGCGCTGTCTGCGGGGGAGGGTGCGTTACACAAGACAAAGAGCGTCACTGCGTCACACTAAGGCGTCCTATCACAGCTAGTAGAGACAGGCTTTTTTTGCATATGGTCTACAGCTCATATTATCCTACGGTAAACCTACACAAAGCTGCTGGTTTGAAAATATCCTGGTTTTCAAAGGTTTACAGGCTTACGTCACCATGATTTACAGTCACATTTGATGTAAGTGAGTAGAATAAGTGGTTTATTCACTTACCACCACTGAAATACATACCTGGGAGTCCTGGGTATATATAGCTCTCATCGAATCTCTCTGTTCGTGCTCGCTTCGGCAGCACATATACTAAAATTGGAACGATACAGAGAAGATTAGCATGGCCCCTGCGCAAGGATGACACGCAAATTCGTGAAGCGTTCCTTATTGATATTTTGGGTTCTTAATAATGATTTTACTGTAATTTTTCATATTTTAGACTGTACAGAGTGAAAAACACGTTTTTAGGGTGCAGTACGCAGCCTGAACGCCAGAGCGCAGCACTGCACTGCAGCCTCGCGCTAGAGCGTGTCACTGGAATTTACTGATTTAACATCTTCAACTCGGGTTTAAAGAAATTACAGGAACAGAAATATTTTGTTTCCAAGCAAAAAATGTTGTAAGTATTCGCAATGATTGTATTTACCATCCTAATGTTTCCTCAGACGATTTAATTTACCGTATCTTAATCTGACAGCTGTTAATGTATTAGCATCGTCAATGATAACTCCGAATCTTCGTTCCCTTCGACTCAAACCAGCAGATATCGACACGAATTTAATCAAATATGATTATATAGAATAAATACTAATGTATAAAATAATTGAAATTCACTTACCATAGCTTGTCTGACAAACTTGCGTCGTTTTCCTTGGCCTGTGTTTTTCTGTTGTACCTGAAAACGCAGAGCGAAAACGATCATTAGAAACACTAAATGTGTATTTTAATATACACCCACCACAAACAAAACTTACCAAACGGTGTTACTAAATAAATGTTATTGAAGGATCTTGCTTCGTAATTCACAGGAATTGCGGGACAAACGCCCTTCGCTTCATTCAAGACCAAAACTTTTCTCCTTTCGATCATCATCTGACTGATCAGGCTGTAAAGTTTAAAAAGTAACATATCTTGAAATTCAGTGTTATAAACAAAGTTATGCTAGATTTGAGAGGTTGTCTAATTTGTTGTGTATTGCAAAACTAAACTGAAGTAGTTACAGATGCAAATACGACTGGATCATATCATTGTAGACCTATATCTCTAAACGTCTGTTTAAACATTCATGACTATTTTCTAACATTTTTAGAGAGTATAGTGAGTGAAAAGAAAAGAAAAACACATACAGGTTAATATTTCTGAGACTTAGTTAAAAAATGTAAATTGCCAGTGTTTTCAGCTTTTTTTTTCCCTGTTGGATCAATATTTATGAACAATTATTACTAATTTTAATATATACTTTTATTAAAAAAGCAAAATAATCACCATCATTCTCATGTTTGTGTTATATGTGGCAAATTCAAGGGGAATTAGAGGTGAGTTTAAACCAAATATTTATACCAAAGTAGCTGAAATCATCATTTGTACAGCCACTACAAAAAGGACAAGAAAGACAACAGGGAAGGAAAGAGAATGAGATGCATAGAAAGACTAATAAAACATTCTTGACATTATCATATTTAAAAGAATTCAACCACGGTTTTAGAAATATATCACCACCTGAGACTAGATTGACAAAATCTCAGTCACACTCTTAATGAAATATGTTAGAGTCATGTAACAACCCTCTACACACGCCTTGGCAATAGAATCACCATTGGCTAGTACATTTTTTAGTTTGCTTGCCAGACTGATATACTATTTTATTTGTGTATATATCTATATACAGTTGAGCTCGAAAGTTTACATACCCCTTGCAGAATCTGCAAAAATGTTAATCGTTAAACAATGCATCGCATTTCTCTTAATGCATCGTGTTTCCTTCTGGAGCATCAGTGAATGTTTGAACCTTTTTCAATAGTTGTGTTTGAGTCCCTCAGTTGTCCTCAGTGTGAAAAGATGGATCTCAAAATCATACAGTCATTGTTGGAAAGGGTTCAAATATGCAGAAGATGCTGGAAAACCAAAGAATTTGCAGGACCTGGAGGATTTTTCTGAAGAACAGAGCTCAGTTTAACTGCTCAGGACAAACAAGGGACTCATGAACAACCATCACAAAACAAAAAACAGTCGTGGATCATCTAGGTAACCACACACAGTATTAAGAATCAAGGGTATGTAAACTTTGAACTGGGTCATTTTTTTTGTGGACTTTATGTAAACATCTGTTATGTGAAATCGCTTATTCAGGACAGTACTAAATAAAAAATAACATGCAATTTTTATGATCCTACTTAATTTGTTAAAACAATTAACATTTTTGCAGATTCTGCAAGGGGTATGTAAACTTTTGAGCTCAACTGTACACTCTTAACATCAGTTAATCAAGAATTATATTATGATATTATGATAATCAAGCACTATTTAATGATAGAACTTTAGTAATTAGAACTAAAACTTGGTAACCATGTATGAATGTATATTTGTCATTTTAACTGAACTTAGGACTGGTGGTGGTGCTTGAGATATTGTTGGTCATTCAGTGTTTCTTTAAAAAAAGATAATAGTAATAGATAATAGTAATTATTATTAAAAGATAATAACACTACTACTAATTATACTACTAATAACAATATACAACGCACTAAGGATTGATGAGCTGCTGGGTTCATGAATATTAATCCAGTTATCCACGTTCGGTCGAACTGATTTGCTGAAATCAAAACAGGGACGGTAATAGATGAGCGCCAGCCAATGAGATTACCGTTTGCGCATTAGTTCCGCCCACTAGCGGAGAAACCGGCATCTCTTCTGCATGTTCTTAAAAGCTGAATAATTCCAAGTTAACTCACTTATTTTAAGTGGAAAATACAACAGATAATATCGTTTACATGTACATGTATCGTTTACATTTGTACGTCAAATACAGGTACGCTGCGCATCCATTGAGCTTAATTGAAATTGTACAGATCGCTTGACGGAGAGCGGAACTCTGAAGCGCTCAGTCAGAATGTTTAGCGCGTGGGAATATATTTATGCGAAACCTATACTTAGCCTCTAACACACATTGGCGAGTAAAATCTTAGGGCCCTATCATACACTAGTTTCAGCCTGACGCAGTTATCATTTTCACGTCGCAGTTATCTTTTTTTTTTCTTTTCTTTTTTTTTTTTTTTTTTTTTTTTTTTGCAGTAATGACGAATGAAATTGGCTAATTATTTGACCAATCGTGGCAATACACACATGTATTTAAACCATAGACTGTAAAAAAAAATATGGACGTAGTGTCCGTGACGTCACCCGTAGATTTCTGAACAGCATTTTTGAAGCGAAAATGAGGCTGCTGCCATCTTAGCAGCGCGTCACTCCCGGATAACTGAAAATGGGCAAAGAAGAGGGACGTGGTTGGAACTGAGGTGCCTGGTTACTGAAACCACGCCCGCCTAGCTCGACGTGATCATGTTAATCAGGCTAAGAAGCTATCTATATATCTTAGATACTATGTAAAATATTAATAAAGATAAGTTATATCATTTGAAAGTTCTAAATGTTTACTGTCAATATACGGTGTCTTTTTTACGATTTAAAAGCTCCTGTACCAGTAATTGTAATTTGTGTCGGGTGTGCAAATAACAACATGAAAAATCAAACGGGACTTCATACCTTTATAATGAAATAGAGATCGCGAGATGAATCCAGTCCGTTGCACGTGGGTAAAATGTCCATGAGTGTCCATTGAAAAACAAAAAAACAGTACTTTTTGTCCACAAAAGCGTTAAATCCATGAAATATTTATATATTATCCATTGTTTGCATCACATTTCTTCTGAATGATCTGCTCTCTATCATCGTTCTTCAAGAAATTATGCAACCTGAGCAGCGTTTATGTTGTAAAACTGTATATGATCGTATACATTAGACTCTCGCAAACAAATGAGTCCGCGTCCAAAGTATAATTTTTCAAAATGCAGCCGTTAAATATCCAAGCAGTGCTGTCGGAGTTTTATATCCTCCCGCCATTGTCACTGTAGTAAATCTCAGACTCAGGAACAAAAATTTTAGCCAATGCCACGATCCAACAACCTGTTTATCTTCCGCATGCGTGCACGTGTACACAGACGCACATCTGTCTCGAGTCTCGACCATTAACGCAGCAAGCCATATTATTTTATAATTGTATATATTATTATTTTATAATTGTATAAAATAATCCTGAAAAAAAGCACAAACACGGCAGAGATGACAAATTCAGCAGCTGGAATTAGCTGAGGTAACATGACAGCTCACAGACAGCAGCGGCAAACCTGTCACTCAAGTGACCACGCCCTTAATTATGCAGAACTTTAAGGCTTAGTATAATTTAAACGGATGAGTTATAAAAAAAATTCACCCCCCTCAGAGTTGTCATGAAGGGCAAAATTAGCTGTATAGACCAAAACCACAATTTGATCCAGGCTGTAAACATGTTTTTTTCTGCTGTAAAGTTGGCCATTTTAACATGGGACTCAATGAGATTCTGCTCTCTTTTGGAGCCTGTCTCTAGCGGCCAGTCATTGAATCGCAGTTTAAGTCACTTCCGTATTGGCTTCAAGAGAAACTGGGGGAAGTTGCCACTTGATTTAGACTGACTCGTCAGGTTGAGGGTGTCTATATTCTGCCATGTAAATAGCAATCCGCCTGGCTTTTAAAGGGGATGGGAGATGACACTCTGATTGGTTTATTGCACGTTACGCCCAAAACACACCCATGACTCATTAAGAGACTAGGTACAACTAGGGCTGTGAATCTTTGGGTAGACAGCGATTCGATTCAATTCAATTCACGATTCATAGGTGTTTGATTCGATTCAAGAACGATTTTTGCAAATTCAGAACGATTCGATTCGAGACGATTCACATTAAAATTCGATCCGATTCGATTAATTCGATTGATTCTGCATGTTAATATGCATTCATAGGGTTATTGAAATGCTTTCCTCAATGTGTCTCAGTCAGGGTGAGAATTACACAGTGGCCTTCAGGAGGTCAGAGAGTATGGGCAAAAACAAACAAACAAAAAAAAAAAACCTTTTGTCCATTGTTAATGTTAGTTCATGTTAGTTCTTAATGATGCTACATAACTTTATTTTAATAGCCTATAAAAATTGGCATTTGTGGAATTTTACATAAGCCAAAACTTTAAAAGGGCTTTAAAAGTATTGTTAGGCCTAGTTCATGTTAACTATAGTGGAGGATAGTGTTAAAGGCTACACAACCTTATTAAAGTGTTCCAGGTACATTATATACATAATTCTGAACGAAAACGCGCTGGGTTTCTACTGTTGCTATTGTAACGAACGCAACTTTAATGCGCATCTGACTGATAGATAAACCGCGCGCTCTTATGTCAGTGTTGTTAATGTTGTAGTTATTTCAGCAGTTTCCTTGACACATTCAGTTTAACGACATTAAGTTCATAATTTCATTTATCATTCATTGAACTGTGCGTATGCATTTAGACACTTACATTATGTGTTTGCTCCGTCCATGCAATAAATGCGCGCCTTAAAACTGCTCAGGTAATGTCAATGACCCATTTCCTTAAAACTTCAATATATTATCTTATCGAAAATAACGGCACGCAATAAAAGCGTTTTATTTCAACAGTAGTGACCGCGCAATGACTTGGCAGCTTTATCAATGGTTTGAGCAGTTTGACTCAGGACTATTGCTGTTTTAACAGAAAGCTGTCATCTGCTCATGTGAATAGCAGTGGCCGTCCTGAGGAGAGCTCAAACGTGGGCTACGGACTGAGCGCGAGCGCAATCCAGTGAGAGGCGGTAAAGAGTGCAGCCGCGCGTCTCTGTGAAGGAGAGCTGTGAGGGAAGGCGCAAAATGACGGCGCACAACGTCTCTATCAATTCGCGCATGTAGTAATTTAATGTTTATATATTTTAAAGCACTGAATCGCTATAGAATCGCGATTAATCCGATTCTTAGCATTTTACATCGATTATTGACCGAAATTAATGATTCACGATTCAAAAAACATGTTTCAAGATCGATGCATATGCATCGTCAGGATTTGTAATCGATGCATCGAGAAAACGAGTGAATCGTTACACCCCTAGGTACAACCCTTTTGGACCATGCGCCTGGCATTAAACTAGCAAAAGTGGACCCTAAGTGCACCTGTGCCATGCGCTTCAGACCATACGATTAGATCGATAAAATTAGGCCCTAAGAGTTTATTAGCCAATGGCTAATGATAGACATTATTTAGTCGCCCTCTACTCGTATTGTAGAGGGTTGTAGAGTAACCATTTTGTGCTTTCTCCATGATGCCTGCAAAGTTGGTTATTTTTCTTTATAATCTGTAATTTTTGAATTCTTCTTTTAGGAAAATTGCTGGTTCTGTAGCTGGTACAGATGTGTGGACCCCAAATGTGGAAACCAGCCTCACTTGCTCATGTACATAGTTTCAGCTTTATATGCAGGAAGAACTGGTGCAGTTGAACAAAACCTTTGCAGATGTCTCAAGCAAACCTGAAGAGCCACAGTTTCTAGGCCACAAACTCTAAGGATTACACTAGTCTGGTAAAGTACATGGATAATGCATATACACATCTCTCTCTGAGGTGGTAACAAGTTGCTATAAAGACTACTTGAATTCTTTTGGCATTTTAGTTACCCACTTCTTCTTAACATCCTACATTAAAAAAATCAGCTACAAAAATCATGTTTGAGTGTGTATGATTGTATTTTATTTGTTGTAAAATACACCTTGAAAGTCTCTTCAATAAATATTAACCACAGACTTTATTTTACTCATAAATTGAAAATGCCCAATGAAATCCATGACTTAAAAATGCTAATTCTCTTCCAGGTTTTGGTCCAGCAGGTCTGGCAGCAGCTGTTGCTGTCGAGCCCACTTGAGGAGTTTGGCCTTGAACACGCTGTACTGCCTGTCCAGATGCATCCTGCTGTACGGCAAACTCAAAGGTTGAGTGGCCGCGCCGGACCAGTCCAGGCGGTTTTGAGAGCACAGGTGGGAGGAGTTCAAAGGCCATTGACGGAGATCAGAACCACCGGAAACTTCTCATTGTGGATGGGATCTAGTTGGTCCAGTATATCCCGTGACCAGGCTGTCAGCTTCTTTTTGCAGGACTGGCATTCAAGGTACTCAGTATCCATGAAATACCAGCCGCTGACATCTAAGACCATCCTGACGGTCTTGTGCATCCCGCATTCTGTCTAATGGATGCCAAGCTGTCGACAGGTGAAGATTGGAGGCGCTGATTCTGGCATCTGCTAAGCATTTCTTCTCCTCATACACTTCTGCAGAGCATCCATCTTGGTACCCGGTCTGGCATTCTGCTTTTTCACCCACTTGATGAAGCTAAAATGGAGGGACACAGAATTAGCTCAATCCCCAACATTACACATTCTCTACTGTCTGCATTAGAAATCTCTCTGTTAGAAAAGGGTACGGTTTACATCGATGTTGAGGTCCGTCGCCTCATAAAGGTCCTTAAAGGACATGGTGGCCAAGTTGCCAAGACCTGGTCTTCCTGGGCTGGTATGCCAGAGCCTATCTGACCCGGCACTTACTGATGGCAGCCATCATGTCGGGAAACAGGCCAGCATACCGCAGCAACGCATCCTTGTTGCCCATGACAGCAGACTGGGTGGTGTCTTCTCCCTCACGCTCCCGTTGATGAGTGGCCAGCACCATGGCTGCGTACACAATGTCATTGGACAGCAACCATTTAAAGGTTTACCCCAGTACTGGCCAAACTGCAGGGCACTCTCACTCAGCACAAGCTGATGATTGGACGTGTCACCTCCTGCTCCTGTAGCAGGCCACGACCGTCCCAGGGTGGGATTTCTCCTGGCATTAGAGAGTCTCACTGGCTCACAGCAGATTTTACACCTTCAACTTGGGTTCAAAGAAGTAACTGGAGACGGTTTGATTCCAAGCAAAGAAAATATAAACATAACAATTTATTAAAAAAAAAAATTATTAAAATACCTACATTATATGCAGATATACTTTCGAGTTGAAAATATCATTTATTTGTAAAACTATATAGTGGCATCTTTCCCACAAGCTAAGCTAATGATTTAAACTATTTGTAAATAATATTTATTTTGTTAAATATGCACACATTCACAAACACAAAATGTTTCTTATCTCGTCACATTCAGTTATTAATTGCATGAATAATGTAAGCATATTTTAAATTCAAAACCTGTTTTTGAAAAAAACTTTGCATTACTGGATATTACTGTCAGCCGTTCAACATTTCTGTTGTAAAACATTTGTCAAGTATTAAATGTTTAGCTACTTCTTACCACACACTCTTCCACCGTTAAAACTAAAGCATTGCGTTGGAATTTGCACTAGTCCTCTGTGAACAGTAAGGCCCGCCTTCAGTCATTTTGACATTGACAAGCGCTGTTAGACCGCGGAGTCAGACCAGCCTAAAAGCATAATGGAGTGCAGCAGAGCAGCATCAAGAATATCAGTATCAAATGTTGGGGGGACAATTTGGCCATTTCTAATTATTGGGGGGGTGGACTTGTGTTGTGGCCACACTTTTTGAAATATTGACCAGTTTAACTTAAGCATCCTGTTATAGTTCAGAGAGCAGCATTATTGTGCATTGTGCATTAAATTATGGCTCCAAAAAGACTGAGATGCATCCACCAGATGGTCTGGAAAATGCCTGTAGAGTGAGTCTTCTCCACAAGGCACCACATCCACATTCGAAGGCAGTGGCCTCCGAACCTTAAGACCGTGAAAGTGTCAAGTAAGATTTCTAAAACTATTAATGAATGTAAAAGAATGAATCATATGAAAAGCAACAAATATCTAAAAATAATTGTTTTGTTTCTTTGTATTTTACAGTTCCTCCACACTGGCTGGGCTCCCTCCTCCATCTGCTGTTGCTGATGCAGACCTTAAATGGGTGCCAAGGGCCACGGCCTGGAGAAGAAGGAAGAGAGCTCAAAAAGGCCCAAAAGCACAGCAAAGCCATTGGGCAGAGAGCAGATTCAAAAGGATATCCCTGCAGATTGCACGGACAGCCAAAGAAACTGGAGTTGGACACAGTTTCTTCTAAGTAAAAAGTTGCTCTGCCACTTTAGCTGGAAAGACTGTTTCTTAATGGCTGTCTGAGCAGAAGAGGATCGCAGACCCAGACAAATTGTCTCTGACAACTGCCTGGAAGAGGAAGAAGAGAGTAGAAGCCATTGCTCAAGGCCTGCCTCAAAAAAGGGCAAAAAAAAAAGCAAATGGTTTACCTGGAGGATTATAGACACAGCAGTTATGTGTAATGTGAGGTGGCTGGAGAGAACATACACGACGAAAAAATAGCAACAAATCAGTCTTTAATTCAAACAGAACACTCAGGAAATAAATAACATTTGTTGTACATCGACAAAAATGGACAAATGAACTAGGGAAACTCAGGGCTTAAATACAAGGAACAAATAAAAGGGAACTAGATAAACATAGGTGAACAGAATCTAGTAATCAGTGAATAACCATGGCAACAAACTAATATGAACAGGCAAACACGATCAGAGAAAACAGTGAGAAAACTAAAATAAATCAGAACATGCGTTACATTATGAGGGTGAAACTGGAACTTTGGCTGGAAGCCATAAAATAAATGTCTTTTAATTTATCTTTATCTTTTGTTTGATAAATGTTGTTAGACTGTCTGTTTTTAAATTGTTTCTGCTGTTAATGCATTTTCTGTTAAAGATTTATTTTAATATTTGTATTATTTTGTTTATATTTATATTATATATATATATATATATATATATAGTTTTTAGTGTGAACTACTTAAAACAAAAACTTTTTGACTTGTTTTAAGGGTAGAATTGCTATTAAATGAATTCAATTTACTGCATGCATTTACAATCAAGTTTATTAAAAAATTATATAACAATTCATTTGATAGGAATAGGAAATAGGAACATTAAAATGCTAATGAATAAATAGAAAAAAGAGCAATACAATTAAAAGAAATGGCTAAGACAATTTACATGACTGTTATGAAGGCAAATAAATGTTCCTTAATAAAAAGAAACAAAAGTTACTTAAAAACAAATAACTATTTTCAGTGAAGGATCTCTTCATTCCTCTTCTCTTGCAGCCACTCTTCCACTGTCTTTCCCTCTGCTGTGGCACAGAAGAAGAGGCTGCCCACGCTGGTGTGCCCAAACTCTTTTTCTTTCTGGGCTGCCCACATCGACTGCACATGTGCCCGATCGGTTTGCTGGGGATGGGGTAGCCCTTGCATCTGGGCTAAAATCTCTGCTGTCTTCCTCTTCCTCCACAAAGTTGTTCTGCTCAAGGACACACACACTTAGGAAATCTGATGCACTTAACTGACAATACGTAATTTGGAAATATCTAATACGTCGGTTATTGTAACCGGGCAGCTAACAGGTACCTGTGGGCTGGCAGGACTAACAGAAGGTTGCTGTTGGAAGGTAGCGTTTCCAGGAAGGAAAGGAGGTTGAGCAGCTGGCATCTGGATCCGAATGATCCAGTGAAACAGACGGGGATTCCTCGGACTCAGGTGCCGAGGACACTGCGGTCTCTAGGGGAGGAGGGACAATGAATATTTGCCTCAATAGTTTTAGGCCTTTTTGCAAATGTTTCAATCAAGTTTAGCTGCTTTAAACAGCGTTTAATCATTTTTGAGCCTGGTTTTAAACATTAACTATCTGTAATGTAATTTTTTATGTGTGAAAAAAGCGCCAATTAAACAAAACTAAACTAGCCAATCAGATTTCTTTTCACCCATCCCCCACCAATGCACGCACATACACATATTTGACTTTACAACACACAAACGCACAGCTTTATTTATTCCTATTCTCTCTTGCTTTCTAAATATGTCATGAGTGTATAGATTAAAGGAATAGTTCACCCAAAAATGAAAATAATGTCATTTATTACTCACCCTCATGCCGTTCCACACCAGTAAGACCTTCGTTAATCTTAGGAACACAAATTAAGATATCTTTGTTGAAATCCGATGGCTCAGTAAAGCCTGCATAGCCAGCAATGACATTTCTTCTCTCAAGATCCATTAATGTACTAAAAACATATTTAAATCAGTTCATGTGAGTACAGTGGTTCAATATTAATATTACAAAGCGACGAGAATATTTTTGGTGCGCCAAAAAAAAAAAAAATAAATTAAAAAAAAAAAAGTTAAAAATAACGACTTATATAGTGATGGCCGATTTCAAAACACTGCTTTAAGTTTCGGAGCATTATGAATCTTTTGTGTCGAATCGTGATTCGGATCGCGTGTCAAACCGCCAAACTGCTGATTTCAGCAGTTTGGCGGTTTGGCGATCCGAATCATGATTCGACACAAAAGATTCATAACGCTCCGAAGCTTCATGAAGCAGTGTTTTGAAATCGGCCATCACTATATAAGTCGTTATTTTTATTTATTTTTTTTTTGGCGCACCAAAAATATTCTCGTCGCTTTATAATATTAATATTGAACCACTGTACTTACATGAACTGATTTAAATATGTTTTTAGTACATTAATGGATCTTGAGAGAGAAAATGTCATTGCTGGCTATGCAGGCCTCACTGAGCCATCGGATTTCAACAAAAATATCTTAATTTGTGTCCCGAAGATTAACTAAGGTCTGGTGTGGAACGGCATGAGGGTGAGTAATAAATGACATTATTTTCATTTTTGGGTGAACTAACCCTTTAATAATCAATTAAAAAATTATGTTAAAAAAATAAAAACGTAATTAATTATCTCCCTCTCATGGTCCGCGAATAACGCTTTGTCTTGATTCAGAAATTAATTTAACCACTGAATCGGTTCTTCGAATCGATTTATTGAATCAAAAAAGCAACCGCTAAATCGGCATGACGGCTTCCCTCGCTGGTCTTGTTCTGTGCTGTTTCTGCAAAGGATTTTTCCAAATAATCAACAAACCTTCGACGGGACACGCAAACAACTTGATAAACATGTAAACACTCATTTATAGCCGTAATATAAGTGTGCATTTACATCGGATTACATTCGGTTTCGTATAGTGTTATTATTTGGCATTTGCTTTTTTGCTCTACGTTATGATGTTCAGTTCACTTACTATTAATTTTTGTTGTGTGTAATATGACTCAAGACTGCTAGCTACCTACCATCCAGACATTATGAGTTGTTTAACCTATAATTAATATCCTTCTAACACATAAAACAACCGAAAGCCATTCTCTTGAAGTACTTTCAAATATCTCCGCTATTTTTCGAGCTAGCCCGCCAGATTGCGCTAGTCAAACGCCATTTCCCGCTTGTTATATATTGAATGTTTCCAAATAACTGAATTTTATTTCTCCACTGTACAACAGTGATCCCACTGAGTTGGTGATGAAGATGGGAGACCCCTCAGATCTGAGTGTGTCTCTGCTCTCATCGTCCGACAATGTGTCCAGTGATGCGACCTACATCGTTTCACCATTATCTGACCTGCAAATCACAGATTCAGAACTGTGGCTAGACTCCATGTCTGATTCAAGTAAGAAAAATAGCATGTTTAATTTCTATGCTTTTTCTGTTTTTTGTGATTTTCTGAATGTTTAAACCAGAATGTATGCCTTTCTCATTTGATACAGAACACAGAAAGACCTCCACATCCTGCCCATTAACCTCTGTCCGTCCTAACACAGAGGATGCTGAGCTTCTGACGCCTGTGGGCTCTGGGAAGAAAACCAAAGTCTCTGTGAATAAGTGCAGTGTGTGCAGGAAAGAGTTTAAAACCACCTGTGCACTTAAAACACACCTCTTGATCCACAGACATGATGGGCCACACATCTGCAGCATGTGTCAGAGAGTATGTAAACACTATCATCAGCTGTAAGTATCACATGGTATTTCGGTGATTTAGTTATGGTCATTTATCCTCTAAATCAGAGGTTTTCAAATGGGTCCAGGGGGGCAACCTCTGTTTTGTATTGTCCCTTTGTATTGACATTCGTTCACAAAGCAGTCCAGTGTGAAATGATTCGCACAAACATAAACGAATTTCGGTAGAGTTGAGGGAGCATTTTCTTCAAAAACAAAATTAATCCACCTCGTCTTCAGCGGCTCAGATTTCGGGAGTAAATGGAGAGAGCTATGTGGATTAATCCATCCAGCTGCAGAACACCTAAAACGCTTGGGAGACGTTCTCGTCAGTTCAGCAATGGCGGACTGTGTAAACTCGCTGTGAACTCGCTCAGGGCGGTTCTGTGTTAAACGGCAGTGTCTGTCAACATTTGTGGGTGGGGCCTGTGGCTAAAGTGACGTCACATTGCCAGGGATCTGGAAATGGCTTGTTCTGAGACACTGCTTATGATTTATGGGGATTAAAAAAAAGGAGTGGTTGGATTTTTATCATTATAGGGTGGTTGTGTACACACACTGCCAACACACATTTATGTCCAAACACCATGCAAAAGTGAATTTTGCATAATAGGTCCCCTTTAAAGGACGGGGTTAATGTTATATTGGATGGACTTATATTGAAAAAAGGAAACTTACGGGGGGTCATTGTTTATTAACTTTACAGTAAGTTATGTATTTCACAAACTAGTTAGCAACTTACCGTTAAGACACCGCTTGACTGCTTGCCGCCGCCTGAACAAGAGACCTCTTTACCGAAGTGAAAGGGTTGGCTGGTGCCAGTAGCGAACAATGGAGTGCGCTCTGCTGGACAAACTATGTAATCACACCATTTACAACCATTTTATCTGCGTTATATGTTCTGTAAAAATAAATGTTCATATCGGTGGCATATCAGCGCCATGTATTCGCCGATGCAGATATATCGGCGACAGGCTCATATCGGCCGATAAAATCGGCAAAACGATATATTGGTTGGGCTCTAGTTATGATAGACCTGAGCAGAGGCAGAACTTACCGTTATTCCAAAACTGCTTCAGGCTGGCATTTAAAGATGGAATGGAAACTGCGATAGTCTTTTTTTCCCTGTTGTGTTGTATATTCGACTTAAACGGATTCTCGAACAAGAAGAAATGTAGGGCGGGACTTGATTTTGTCCATCAGTAATTGATTGGATGGTTGTGGTTTGGTATTGCTGTGATGTCATGTGAGTGACAGGTTGTCCTGCCCTCGTGCCAGTAAACACGTCATCAGAAGAGAGGAGAGATGAAGCTGCAAATGTGAGGGGAAGTTATTTTGATTAAAAATCACGAGGACACTTAGACATTGTTGTCGCTACAGCTGCTCGAGCGCGGAGAAAATGGCAGACAGCGTACAGCTCGCTGAGGGCGGAAACTGTGGTAATGCAGGACTGTCAGTCAGCGGTCGTGGGCAGGACCTGTGGCTAATGTGACGTCACATTAGCACCATGGCTGAAAACAGGTTGTTGGGAAACACTGCTTATGATTTATGGGGATTAAAAAAAAAGGAGTGGGTGGATTTTTATCACTATAGGGTGGTTGTGTACACACACTGCCAACACACATTTATAGCCAAACACCATGCAAAAGTGAATTTTGCATAATAGGTTCCCTTTTAATAAACGTGCAGTTAGTCGACTGATCGCTTAGAATGAACGACTACTAGTCAACCAGAAAAATCTTTAGTCATGGCTGTCCTACTGCAAGGTGTAATAGAATAGATATACTCCTTTACTCGTTCATTATTCACTTCATAGCAAACCCCACATGGGGTTGTAAAATTGATGTACAAGATGTACAATTCTTCATTTGCGCAACACAGCCCTGATCCAGAATGCTCTCACGCTAGCCCCGGGCCAGTGGGCCATCCCTGTTTTTGAGCCCTGCTTACAAGGGCAACCAAAGTAAATTTACTGGATATTTCTAGCACTGATCCAATTTCATCACTTATAAAAGGAGAGGGTGAACAGTCAGTCAAAAGGTCAGATTTAGGTAAACAAATTGAAATTGTGGTGTGCTCAAATCCTGTTTCCAGTGTCATCATCTTCTTATTTCTCCATAGAACTTCCCACATGATGACCCACCACAAGAGGAAGACGTATCACTGTACTCAATCTGGCTGCCACAAAACCTACAGTGACAAAAACTCCCTAAAACTTCATTGTGCGTCTCGACACGGAGTCCACTTCACGTCTCCTTCCTCCACCAGCTTAGCTTACAACTATGACCTGCCGGCCTCACTGTGGGAGCCTACGGTTAATCATGCTGCGTCAGACTCTCGGGGCCTCTTCATCTCTCAACCAAAGCCTGTTTCAACTCCTGTGCTAGAAGATCCCAGTTATTCTGGAAAACTCAAGCTTGGTTTGGGGTGCTACGCAGAAGACACCTATCCCGCTCAGGTAAAACATTCAACGCCTCAGGAAAGCTGGACTTTAGCAACTGCCAGTGAGTCTTATAAGATCAAAGAAAGCACCAAGATGCTAAACTCCACCCAGTGGACTTTAGGTATGGACGCTTTTGAAGAAAATCCTGTGGTTTCACAGAATCCATTTGATGTTCATAGTTTGGAAACCAATCTTGATTTCCATGAGTCTTACCCTGAAGAACAGAAAGAGATGCTGTCATTTCAGCCTAAAAGAGAGGCAACTACCTCCAGCGTGGGTTTCCCTACGAGGCCACCAGGTTCAGTTGGCCATAAGAAGCATTGTCCAATCCTGCTGAAACACAATCTGAAAGACCCCAAACCTCTGAACAAGTTAAAGCGTCGGCACTCCTTTTCCAGTTCTACTCCTCCTGTCTTATTAGTCCCTGAACCGAAAAATGATTTTGACTGTAACCTTCCTGATCCTGCACTTCCTTCTCCTCCTCCTCATGCACCATTACCCAACAGCAGGAAGAGGAAGTCCTGCTCTAAGGACACCTTGTCTAATGTTCCAACTCCTCCAATGCCTGTTCCTCAGCCCAGTTGTCATAAACGTTCACGATCCCGCTCTTGCTACCTTGTCTCACCTAGTCAGGTGGCACTTGCGTCCTTCAGCACTTACCTAGGCAACCCATTTTTACAAAAGGTACACAACATTCCACTTTTTCCTATATTTCATCCTTGTTTGAAGAGATAATCAATATTTTGTATTTCATTACGCAGGAGTCCATTATGAAATCAACAGGAGAGGAACCAAACTCTGGTTTCAGGTTAGAAAATGGAGTAAAAGCAATAATGAAATATTGTGGATATTTCACCCAACACTAAAACACTGTATTAAAGGGATAGTTCACCTCAAGTTGTTCCAAACCTGTATGAATTTCTTTCTTCTGCTGAACATAAAAGAATATATTTTGAAGAATATTGGTAACCAAACAGTTGATGGGCCCCATTGACTTCCATAGTATGAAAACTTGAGGGTGAGTAAATGAACAACAATTTTTAGGTGAACTATCCCTTTAAGTTACAAGAGATTCATGCTCTGAAAAGGATAGTTCACCTAAAATGAAAATGATGTCATTTACTCAACCTCATGTGGTTCCCAACCTGTATGACTTACTTTCTTCTGTGGAACACAAAGGAATAGCAACTTAAACATTAGTCCTTTGCTCACAGCTGTCATATGATATCTTTTCACCAATTCATTTCATTACTTTCCTGCCAGTCATGATGAATAAGGATGTTTTAAAAATTATTTTATCCAAATTAAATGTTATGATTTAAAATGATTACCCGTATTAGAGTACAAATGTCTCTAAATAACCATCAAGGAACAGATTAATATTATCACGCTGATTTGAGGACAAGTTTTAATCTATATCTAAACAGTGCAAATTTAGAAAAATGTATATTATTATATAAACTACTGTTCAAAAGTTTGGGGTCAGTAAGATTTCTAAAATGTTTTTGAAAAATCTCTTATGCTTATGCTGCAGTTATTTGATCAAAATACAGTAAAAACAGTAATATTGCGAATATTATTATAATTTTAAATAACTGTTTTTTTTTGTTTGAATATATTTTAAAATGTAATGTATTCCTGTGATGGTAAAGCTGAATTTTCAGCATTATTCCATTCTTCAGTGTCACATGATCCTTCAGAAATCATTCTAATATGCTGATTTACTGCTCAACAAACATTTCTTCTTATTATCACATTTGAACACGGTTGTGCTGTTAAATATTTTTGTGGAAAATGTGATACTTTTTTTCCAGATTTTTTTTTTTGCGAAATAGAAAGTAACATTATAAATGTCTTTACTCTCACTATTGATACATTTAATTCAACCTTTCTGAATAAAAGTATTAATTTCTTAAAAAAAACAAACAAAAAAAAAACTTACGAACACTAATTTTATAGTGTTTTTTTGTCAGTTTTGAAGCCTAACAGCTGCTAGTCTCTATATGCTTTTGTAGTAGGGTTGCAAAGGGGCTGAAACTTTCCATGGGAAGTTAAGCTGGGGAATTTTGGGAATATTCCAAGTTTGACACTTAATGACAATTTACAGGAATTAAAGGGAATTAATTGGAAATTTGGAGTAATTTATACAAACTTTATCATATACAAACATAAACATTTTGTTTGGTCGTAAGCAGACATGCATGCAAACTAATACAAATTTTAAAAATAACATTTTTAACTGTACCCAGCATAATCATGTAGTTTTGGGGATCTATTTGCTGTAGGTAACTGCTGAAATGGAGGTGAATTGAACTGAGACTTTTGAACGGTAGTGTATATAAATTTTATTTTAAAGGATTAGTTCACTTTGAAATGAAAATTAGCCCAAGCTTTACTCACCCTCAAGCCATCCTAGGTGTATATGACTTTATTCTTTCTGATGAACATAATCGCAGAAATATTAATAAATATCCTGATAGGATCAATGAGTATGAGCTGAAGAAAGTGCATCCATCCACATCTATCCATCATAAATATGTGCTCCACACGGCTCCGGGGGGTTAATAAAGGCCTTCTGAAGCAAAGCGATGCGTTTGTGTAAAAAAATATCCATATTTAAACAAATTATGAAGTAAAATATGTAGCTTCCACCAGACCGCCTTCCGGTTACGAAGAAAGTGTAAACTGGCGTCGCGTCAGTTAAGCTTTTTCCGTAAGTTGAATAGGGAAGGCATAGGACGTAGTGTAAGCTTTGTGAACTGCGAGAGTTTTACACTTTCTGTGTACGTTGAATATGGAAGGCGGCTCGTGCGGAAGCTAGATATTTTACTTCATAACTTGTAAAATATGGATATTTTTTTTACACAAACGCATCAGAAGGCCTTTATTAACCCTCATAGAACCCTCATTTATTAACCCTTTATTAACCACATAGAATATGAACAATATGAATGTCTTCATGAGTCAGCTGTCCACAACAGGCCTAAACCAGCCATGGTACCAGCACAAAAACACACTCAGAAAAATATAATCTAATTATTGTTATCAACAAACTTTAAAACTTTTGAAACAACTTTAAAAATATTGAGGTAAAAAAAAAAATGTCAATATTGCACAGCCCTAATGTATAGTATTAATTTTTATTTCTTCAGGTCTTAAAAAGATCTTAAAAAGAGCAGCATGAACATTTCTGTTTTTGTGTTTAGTGAAAGAGAGTAAATTGTGATAAAATTTTAATTTTTTCAAAATATTTTGTTAAATAGCTGCTGACTCTGCTTTTTATATCAGCAGGTCTATGATAAAATCACTGTAAGTTTCACTCTGGTTTGTTTCCAACAGAACCTATGAAAGATCTTCATCTGTACGCAGAGCTCGATCGCAGCCCTCATGTTCTCAAGAAGCTCTTGGCTCTGGTGGTACAAAGGAGAAACATAATTCACAGCTGTCTACCTCAACACTGGTGCTGCCGACATTAATTCAAGTATTATTGTAAACTTAACATATGAAAATCAGCACAATACTTACATTAACATTTTATCTTTTTTTTTTTTTTTCACACAGGATGAAGAACAGAAGGGGAATTCAGGACAAAAGCAAAAGTCCAAAGGGACAAACCTGTCCCCACTGATCATGCCCGTGTCTGTCCCAGTCTCTGTGACAGACGTTTTAGTCCCCCAAGCTTCCACACATCAAGTAATGTTATAATAGATAACAACATAACATTAAACAGTGAATATCCTAAAATGGCTTTTTATCTTCGATGAGAGATGATCTACTAACCACTAAATGAGTTTATATCTTGTCTAGGCTGAGATGCCACAGATTCGTAAAGGTGCATCTAAGAGGTCTCGTTGTCTTGACCCTTTAAAGCACTTGATCATCCCCAGTCCACCTCTGCCTCGCCTATCTTCCCCACAATGGGCCCGTGATCAGGAAACCCAGGGTTTGCAGAGAAGTCGTGCCACGGGGGGTTATCCTAGCCAGCTGCGCTCACCAACCTATCTGGCAGACCACCCGCTGAGCCCTAGGTTTCATCCCCCACCCTACACCCCTCAGCCCATGCTGAGCCCTCTCCGTCCTGGGACAGGCCTCTACTCTAAAAGCCTGCCACAGTATCAGCCATGGACACTGCTACCCAGCACCCTCGGTGAGCACTAAACCCATGATTTCAGCTTTAATTCGATTTTCTGAGAGAACCTGGCATCAGTTTCACAGATTGATGCAGTTAACTTTTGTAGAAGAGAGAAAAATAATGTAAATGCTTTTTGTTTTAATTCCAACTTCTTGCCAAATCATTTTAACTTTGAAACCCTACAGATGGCTTGTCCTTCCCAACTGATAACACAGTCGTCAGCATACAGCCGTGAGTCACTCTATATCTGTATTAAAGAGGACCTATTATGCTTTTTTTTTTACATTTTCAACTTTCTTTAGTGTGTAATGTTGCTGTTTAAGCATGAAAACTGTCTGCAAAGTTACAAAGCACAAAGTCTGTCCAAAGGGAGTTATTCTCTATATCAGTGCGCACTGTTTCTGAACTCCCTGAAACACCTCGATTGTAGTCTTGAGTTTTCTTCAGGGAATGTACACGGCACAATATTTCTCATTTAAATAATTCCTGCCCAAGGCATACGCAGAATAAAGGGGGCGAGACCAGGTTGAGTTGCGTTAGTAATATGTTGTTGCCATTTCCCAGGAGACGCGGTTTTTCTACCACGGGATCTAACGTGGTTGTGATAAGGGGCGTGACATTTCCAAAACACGCTCTAAGAGGTTGACCAATCACAACACACTGATCCATTTGATAAATCAGAGCACATCGCACTTTTTCGAAGGAGGGGCTTTATACAGACAGGAACTAAACAGGGGTGCATTTCCCAAAAGCAGCGTTAGCCAACTATGGTCGCAAGTTCTGTTGAATTGTGTTAGTAATGATGGAACTTGCTTTGGGAAACGCACCCCCAGAGCGTTACTGACAGACTGGGAAGAGAGGTGCTGCAACAATGTAAAATATGTGAAAAATAATGTTGTTGTTTTTTTGTTTTGTTTTTAACATTCAAGCATGAAAACGTATTTTAGTAGACCCCAAAAAACAAAATCAAGACTTTGTAAAAGGGTATAATAGGTCCTCTTTTAATTCATTCATATTAAATTAATTAAGTTTTTAGTTTTTGTATGATTAAGATCTTTTATTTATATATTATTTATTATATTATCTTAGGTCCCTAGAAAACTTTTTTTGTGGCAACAAAAACTTTCATGTATTATTTTTGCAAAATACTTTACAGTCAAAACTTTGGATACACTTGACTGAATGATCTTAAAGACCTTTTGTTCTGAAGGCTTCTGTTTAAATTCACTTTTGTATGTATCAATATAAATATATATAGGTTCCACTGCTTCTCTATATATGTGAAAACATAATATTATATATGTGTAATATCTAGTTATATATAAAGTATATATTTTTTTACAAAAAGGATTGGAATTAATTACCTAAATACAGAGGGACATTCTACACAGTCTTACGTTTACATTTCATGTAATGTCATTCCACCAGCTTATTTACAAGACTGTTTATTTCCTTTCTGTGTTAATGGCAGTTACTTCTGTCCTGTTTCCTTTAGAAGGATTAATGTGGGTTCGCGTTTTCAAGCAGAGATCCCTCCAGTACGTGACACGCTCTACTTACTTTATGAAGAACACCCTGCTCAGCTCGTCTGGGCTCCTTGGAAAGATCTCTCTACTAACATAGAGACACAGCAAAGGGGTAAACACACCAACACACACACCACACTCACACAGTATCACCTGCAAGGGATCAGTCTTTTTTTTGAAACTGCATGTTGGCTGTGCATTGAATAACTTTAATTTTAGTTTGTTCCTCACACAAAGATACATATTACATATTATAAACATATTACATCCTTTTTTGGAGGCCTGTCATTCCCATTCAAAACAGCAGCATGAGCTGTTCATGTGTGAGTAAATTTCATCACAGAATAGTATAGACCTGTGGTTCCCAAAAAGGGGGCCTTAAGATGCATTAAAATGAAGACAAAACAAGCCTTGAAATAAGCCAAAATGATTAAAAATCAAGATTTTTAATTCACCCCCTCAACAACGGTCTTAAAAATCCAGATATATGAGAAAGCCTAATGTTAAAAGTGTGATTACTAGGCCTGGAAAACTCTCAATTAATAAATACTCCATAAGCATTTTTATTATAAATATACATTTTTATAGTTATGCCAAATATTTTATAGGGTAGACATTTTGAGTACAAAATATTTTTAAAAATCCTTATCCAGTAAATCATGAACAACTGGAAAAAGGCTTTCCAATATTGTTGTAGACAATGGGGCCAAAAAGGTTGAGAAGCACAGGTTGAGACACTGGATGTAACCATGTTTTTGCAAAATTAGGATTGTTAAATTAAAATGTTAACAAAAGCCAAATGTTAAACAGCTCGCTGCTTTATTTTCTTTTAGCATGTGCAAAGGGTTAAAACTGATCACATGTCCTTTTTGTGCTTCAGTCACAGAGCTGTTAGACATGTGCTGTTCCAGTGTTCTACCAGGAGGAGGCACCAACATCGAACTCGCTCTCCACTGCCTTCATGAAGTCCAAGGAAACATAACGGTGAGCTTATCACACTGAGAACACTTTTATTTACAGATGTTTAATACATTATTCAACTTTCAGGCAGCACTGGATTTACTGCTAATGAGAGGAGATTATCGGACCCCCTGGCACCCTCTGAGTGATTACCACTACACAGGTACAAGCTCCTAATATACAAATACATCAGGGGTGTCCAGTTCTGCTGCTGGAGGGCCACCTTCTAGTTTTAGCAGAGTTGAACTCCAACCCCAATTAAACACACCTGAAACAACTAATCAAGGTCATCAGGATTACTAGAAAATTCCAGGCAGGAGTGTTGGAGTTAAACTCTGCAGAAAAAAATGGTCCTCCAGGAGCAGAACTGGACACCCATGAAATACATAAAACTCTCAAGTCCTTCATAAATTTGATGTCGCTCATTTTAATTGGCAGGGTCAGACCACTGGACAGCTCAAGAGATGAAAGTGTTCAAGAAAGCTCTGGTTGATCATGATAAAGACTTTCAACAGATTCATAATGTGGTATGAAATTTAGAGTTCAGAAAAGAAGTCATTCCTAAATTAGTGCAAGACCCCACCCCATATTTAAGTGATATTCTGGTCTCTAGACATGGCCTAAAGCCGGGCGCACTCAAATTTGTCTCAGACGACCAAATAGTGGCCAAAATCGTACAGTGTGCACCCTCCTTAAATCCCTTGTTCATTATCAATCTATGGGACTTTATTCATTTCCTGTTTTACTGCATATCAGCAGGAAATCATAAGTCTAATACTGCACGTTTTGCATGTCTCCTTAATCAAGCACACCTGAATCAGGTCATCGGCTTATTAGCAGAGACTCCAAGACCTGAAATGGGTGTGTCAGACAAAGGAGACATGGAAAACATGCAGTGTTGGGGGGCCTCCAGGATTGTGGTTGGGAACCACTGGTCTACTGCTTATAGAGGATATGCATTGACGTCACTTTCCTGCTGGAACACACCCCCTCAGCCGGACTGAGTGGCAAAAGAGCCTGCTGCATGACTGGAAAAGGGATTTAAACGATTAAACTAAAGGTTGGACTCAATAGTGGTCCTGTTACAACTTACCTAGTCTCGCATAGCCAGACCTTCAGACTGACGGCAGAAGGTCTGGACTCTATCACAGCTTTCATTGGCCAAGGACCGCCCAAGAGGACCTTTGACTGACATGTAACGCAACCAATCACAGTTCGTTTTGTTCCACGTCATGTTTAGGGGTGTGAAAATGTAAAGTTGATGTCCCTACAATAACAGACCGGCATGCATCCAGTACTATTCATTCAAGAATGTTGTGCAAGTTTACTGCGACAATGGAGCCGTGAACTTCACATACTTTTGAAAATCCAGGGTTTAGTTGATCCTGGAAAGCGCTCGTTGTCACAGTTGTAAATACAACGGCGTTCTTCTTCCACGAGGGGGCTTTGGCGTCACAGCGTTTGTTTCCAGGCGGACCTTTAAAGAATGTGACACACACGTCTCCTGTACATACTGTAGAATTCAACCAACCAGATGACGACTTCGAAAATCCTGAAGTGTTTTCAGTTAATTGTGCCATATGCATCGGACGCTCAGCCAGCGGTCCGTGGGTGCGACGTCTGAGGCTGAGACTACAACTTACCAAAGATCCAGTAATCCATGGATATTGACATGCAGCCAGGAATCGTGTTTACAGACATTTATATGTGCCTGATTTTTTTTTTGTCAGTGTTTATTTAAAAACACCCAGTTATGCAGAATATAAGATGGTAAATATTTAATTGATGTTGTCAATACAGTATATAACAATACAATATATAGGGTATGATTTTACCCTCTATAGTGTGTGTCGGAAACAAAATGCCCATTAACATATCTGAATTTCAGCTCCGGAGGATTCCTCTGCGCTTGATACACAGCGATACGAACGGTAACGATGGCGTCTGCTTTTCACTATCAATTCCAGCACGAGTCCTCATCCCTTTTAAATGCATGCAAAGTGGATACACATCACTGGAAACGGTGTCTTCTCGACATGTCGACAACACAAATCAAACTCTTCCAGGCCTCAGCTGTTTGAGGGTCAAAGGAGACTTTGTTCGCAGGCAGACAATGAAGACTATAGGCTGGCATTATTGCAAATTTGTTACATTGTTACGTAGGTTTGTAGCAGGAAGTGAGACTGGAACTTTATTTGTCATGCACTTTGATCTTTAAAACTTTGCAGACCTTTTACATTCACAAACAGCTATACTACACATTACATGAAAGGTAATATTCAAAAAAGCATAATAGGGGCACTTCAAATGGCTATGGTTAACACAAGCTCAAGATATTTTCACATTTTATTCTACAACATATGACATACATTAGTCATACCCCACTTGTATTTTTTTTTTTATCCGTTTTAAAAGAATGTTGCAGGTTCAAAAGGTTTATCCGTTTTAAAAAAATGTTACAGGAAAAGTTATCTACTCAACTAGTCCGCTTTTACAATCTTGTGTTTATATTCACACTCTTATTGGATTTAGGCTTCTTGATGAACAAAACGTGCAAAAATCATAAACTTTTGTTGGTCACAGATCTTATTTTCTGTAATAATCCAAAAGCCAATTGAAAAATCCTGTTGGCTTTTTGTCGAGGGAACCAGCGTGATGCTAACTTCTGGGCTGGCTTACAAAAAAAACATCATCCCTGCAGCACTCTATTGCCTTAAAGGGATAGTTCACCCAAAAATGAAAATTCTGTCATAATTTACTCACCCTCAAGTTGTTCCAAACCTGTATGAATTTCTTTCTTCTGCTGAACACAAAAGAAGATATTTTGAAGAATGTCGATAACCAAACAGTTGATGGACCCCATTGACTTCCATAGTATTTTTTTATTTTATTTTTTTTCCATACTATAGAAGTCAGTGGGGTCCACTGACTGTTTGGTTACCGACATTCTTCAAAATATCTTCGTGTTCAGCAGACGAAAGAAATTCTTACAGGTTCGAAATGACTTCAGGGTGAGTAAATGATGACAATTTTTTAATTTTGTAGGTGAACTATCCCTTCAATGTCTTAAATACTAAATTTATGTTTTTTTTTTAGTTGCAGACAAAATCAATAGCTCAGTGTGTAGAGTATTACTATAACATGAAGAAGCTGAAAAAGTTAAAGCAACGTGGCCGAGCGGCCATTAAAAAGGATGGATGTGGAGAGAACGCTGTACGTTTCATTTCAGTACATGAACACATTATTAGTCATTACATCTGCATATACATCATCTATATTCATGAGAGTGGAATTTGTCTTCATTTACTATTGTCCTCATTACTACTATTTTCCAGAAGGTGTTCAGTTGCTCCGAAGTGTACCAGCCTGAGCAGACAGACGAAAACACACGACAGAAGACAGCAGCTGCTGAGGGCAAGGTGTGTGCCAGGTTAGAGAGACTACATCCTACAGCACACTCGTGAGTTACATGCCTTCAAAAACATGGAGTGACAATTAAAAAAAAAAAAAAAAACATTTTGTGATGTTAAAGGGTTAGTACACTAAAAAAAAAGAAAATTCTGCTATTAATTAATCACCCTCATGTCGTTCCAACCCAGACTTTCGTTCATCTTCTGAACACAAATGAAGATCATTTTAATGAAATCTGAGCGATTTTGGTCCCTCCGTTGATGCACAACACAACTGACAATTTGACGCTTCAAAAAGATCATAAAACTAATCCATATGAATTGAGCGGTTTAGTCCAAATTTTCTGAAGAGACTTGATCGCTTTATATGATGAACAGATTTAATTTAGGCTTTTATTCACATAAACATTGATCAGCAAACATAAACAAGCTCAATCGTAACTGAGCTATTTGCGCGTCAAGCAAATGTGCTGCGTAACACAAGAATGAGCCTGATTGGTTCTCACATGGGTCAAGCAAACATGCTTGAGCTTGTTTACCACAACTGATGGGTGAGTTGAATGTTTATAAGTGGAAAAAAAAGCCTAAATTCAATCTGTTCAGCGTATAAAGTGATGGAGTCTCTTTAGAAAATTAACTGCTAAACCGCTCAATTCATATTGATTTTTTTTTACGATCCCTTTATGAACTTTTTGATGCATCAAAGAGGTAGTTGCGTAGCTGTCAATGGAGGGACAGAAAGCTCTGATTTAATAAAAAAGATCTTCATTTGTGTTCCGAAGATGAACGAAAGAATTACAGGTTTGGAATGACATAAGGGTGAGTAAATGATGACAGAATTTTCATTTTTGGGTGAACTAACACTTTAAACTAAAAATAACACATTTATGACACTATCCTGTCACTCAAAGTCTTTTTTTTTTTTTTTTCATATTTATAATTGGTAATTTAAAACTTTTTATGAGTTTCTGTTCTAATCAGCTGTAACATGCAACAAACAACAGAACATTTTCTAACATTTATTCATAGAATGCAAATTTCAAAATGGCACATTAAAATTCACTTTACCTTTTACATCCAACAGAGATGTGAAGAGCCATAGATCTCCCTCAGTCAGGATAGAAACTAACTCCAGATTGCAACGGGTATGAAAGGACACAGGTCAGAGCTGAAGCCTGAAGTTAACTGAAGTCTGTTCTGTGTTTCAGAGGAATCCTGTGTGAAGTGCTGAAGTGTGTTTTAGACTACAGTAAACATTTAACTTATTGTCCAGAGATTAATATAGACCCTGAAATTAGGCATAACTGTAATCCAAATTAAAGTTCTCATCAAAAGAGTAGCAATCTTTAAGTGGATTTACAACTGTTTATTTGTTCTGTTGAAATTTTGAAAGAAGTGCACAATGCACAGAAGTTAACAATATTTGAAGTTCTTAAAATGTTCCAGATTAGTGACTGTAATATGACAGGGTTTCAAACAAAAAAAGGGTTTCCTTTTGTTTATTCAACCGTTTGTGATGCTCTTAAGTTTGGGATCAATATTCTCTCTCAGTTCAGATTTATGTATCTATTCAATATTCCTATCACATTTTTGCAGTAAAAAAGTGGTATATTTAAATGATAGTAATGCACAACAAAACTGTAAAATCCTACCAATTCATTATAAATCTACAGTTTTA
Organism: Mylopharyngodon piceus; assembly: GCA_039654765.1. Taxonomy (NCBI): domain Eukaryota; kingdom Metazoa; phylum Chordata; class Actinopteri; order Cypriniformes; family Xenocyprididae; genus Mylopharyngodon; species Mylopharyngodon piceus. The sequence continues at coordinate 35,700,852 of CM077443.1, read as the reverse complement.
CAAGTCAACTGATATTCCATTTGAGGTTATCTTCAATCCATTTGACCAATAATAAGGTTATTAAATTGCAGTTTTACTATCATATGCCGTTGAAAACAGCTGATGATGTCAATGTATAACACGTTTACTGTTTATAATATTACTATAAAGTGTTCTGTTGTCTGATTTCTCTTTTATGTGCTGTTCTAATAGAACAAATGTTTTACTTTAGTAATGCTAAATTTGTTAAACAAAATAAATGAGAAATGAAAACACCATTTTCCATCTGCAATTCCCAGACTCCAGAATATTTCATTGAACACTTTAATCTGATCATGCTACCAATAGAATACACTGTAAATTCTAAAGTTGCAAGTATGAAAAAGATTACTAATACCTAATTTTGCATGTACATATCCAATCCCCCATAAATATAAAGGAGGAAGTGGTTTAGATGCATGCATGATTTTACAATGCATGTAATGCTTGCAACACTGTATATAGTGACAATAATATTGAAGTAACACTATATGCAAAATTTGAAAAATAAAAAAAACACATATTAAACAATAATACAACAGTTACTTCCTGGCCTGGAATTGGCCAAATTTGATTTGTGGTGTTCCAAAACGGAGTATGTGAACGGTTCAGAAAAAAAAGCCTGATACCTGCACGATTGTGATGACCTATGGCCAAATCACAGCCATACTAATATTCAAAACAGCAGCTTGATTGCTCGTGCTTATATTGCGTAATTCAGTAGAGACAAGTTAAGAATGTAGTAAAACAGATTTAGTAAAACAGTATCTATATTAGTCACAAGACATTAACTACACAGACCCTCAGGCCTCTTAGAGACCAAAAACTATATTAAACAATAGTGTCACAAATTCCTTGCACAAGGAATGTGTTATTTCAAAACTCATTTACATAGCAGTATAACTGTATTCATCACTCTCCGTAATCCTTGCATCTAGAACCCATTGATGATGAAAGTCATCAGATAACCATGTAATGAAAGGATTAGTTCACTTCAGAATTAAAATTTCCTGATAATTTACTCACCACCATGTCATCCAAGATGTTTATGTCTTTCTTTCTTTAGTCAAAAATAAAAACATTCCAGGATTTTTGGACTTCACCGGGGTACCACGGGTTGAAGGTCCAAATTGCAGTTTCACTGCAGCTTCAAAGGGCTCTACATGATCCCAGCCAAGGAATAAGGGCGAGGTCATAAATAAAAATGTATATACTTTAACCACAATTGCTTGTCTTGCACTGCTCTGCGATGCGCCACGCATTACGTAATCATGTTGGAAAGGTCACACATGGCGGATGTACCGTGGTAAGGTGAAAAACTCCATCTCATTTTCTCCTCCAACTTCAAAATCATCCGACATCATTGTTTTACCTTTTTTTGTAAAGGCCGTTTGTCTTTGCACATTCACTTTGTAGACACTGGATAGTGGTGTAGACACTTACGTCACGCTTAACCTTTCCAACGTGATTACGTAATGTGTGGAGCATTACAGAGCTAGTGCAAGATGAGCATTTGTGGTTAAAAAGTATATACATTTTTATTTTGTTTAGAAAATGACAGATCGTTTCACTAGACAAGACCCTTATTCCTCGTCTGGGATCGTGTAGAGCTCTTTGAAGCTGCAATGAAACTGCAATTTGGACCTTCAACCCGTTGTACCCCGGTGAATTCCGCTATATGGAGAAAAATCCTGGAATGTTTTCCTCAAAAACCTTAATTTCTTTTCGACTGAAGAAAGAAAGACATGAACATCTTGGATGAAATGGAGGTGAATAAATTATAAGGAAATTTTAATTCTGAAGTGAACTAATCCTTTAAAGGAGCTTATTGTGGGATGTGACAGAAGAAATGTTCAAAAATTAAACCAAACAATAAACAGTGATCATGACTCTTCCTCAGGCACACGAACCTTACTTTCATAGGACACTAGAGTCTGGTAAAGACTTTCTCTGCTTTGGTTTCCACTGACAGTGTTCCACTGGTCAATTTCGCGTACAGAGGTTCCACCTTTCAGCTGATCTACGTAATCAGTGTTCTGATGGAGAAACAAAATATGATCAAGGTGTTTAGACCCCAGTGTGGCCCTTCTTTGGGTCACTGGAGACTCCCTAGGGGCAAAGGTCCGATCGGCGGAAACAGCAGTTGCTGGTATGGACAGGTATTTTCGTGCCAGTCTGGCTACAGCGGGAAAGCGATGCTCCTTGTTGCGCCACCATTGCAGGGGCGAGAGGCTGCGTTTGCAGAGCGGCTCTGCAATGTAATTCTCCAGCTGCTGGTGAATTTCGGGCATTCGCTCAGTAGGGTCCTCGCCCAGAAGAATATCATACATGCTCTGTGGGAGAGGACTCATTCGTATTCGAGGCGTGAGCTGTAAATCTCCCCTCAGTGGCGAGGTCATACTGGTCCCACTTGAACGTCTTTTACGTTCGTTGGCGTTCTTAAAAGGTGATCCAACAACCTCAAGCGCGTTTTCATTGACCTGTTCTGGAGATGATATGGCAACGGAGGGCTCGCTTGGCTGCAGCTCAATGCTGTCACCTTCCTCTGCTGAGCCACACGATTCAGGAGAATCCAAAGAAGCCATTGCAGGAATTGTCAAAGAATCATCCAATCCAAAATCTGCAGGTTCTACACTTTCATCCACAGTCTCTTCCATTCCCATGCTTTGTCTTCTTTCTCCATTCCTTCCTTTGCTGCTTGTGAAAGCCTGAACGGATAGCAGCTCTTTCACCTTGTCGTGCAGCTTGCTGCGGGCATGAGGGCTAAGAAACCGCAACTCTTTAAAACGTGGGTCCAGAAATGAGGACAGTACGGCATGGCAGTCCAGAAGAGCATCTTCATCACTCAAACTCCAGCGTTTGTCCATACCAGCACGAATTCTCTCCATAACTCCCCTCACCACTGGACAGGTGCATTCCACAATTTTCTGTCCCAGGAGCCTGGACACTCCTTGGAGGCACGGCATTAGGGCTGAAATTGGTCCATTGATGTCCTCGCTCAAAAACGATGCCGCAATGCGAACCGTTTTTAGCACAGGGACCAGTTCATGTATAAGGCGCCACTGGTGATCCGCCAGATTTGTTGCAACTTTTTGCTCCTCTAAGACGGAGCTTACTACCCACTTGAGCTCCAGGAGACTCTCACACATCTCAATGGCGGTGGTCCAGCGCCCTGGGTCATTCAAGACCAAGCATGCGGACTCTTTATTAACAGCCTCTGCTTTCTGGCTCAGTGCTGTGGAAGCACTCACATCATGCTGGAAATGGAGGACGATGGCACGGGCATCTGCCAGAGCTTGTCTGATAGTCTCCACACAAAGTCCCTCCTGGACACAGAGTTTCAGGGCCTGTCCTGCACAAAGCAGAGGTGCCCATCCCTCCGGAAGATTACTCGGGGGAGGATGGCTGGGCCCAGCAAATTCTTGCTGATATTCCGGATCGATGGTCATATTCTCCTGCCCCCCAGATTCGGATCCACTTGGGGTGTCATGCACAACACAAAAAACAAAGTCCTCTGGAAGCTGGAACTCAGAGAGGACTCCTCTTAGGGTGTCTGCAAAGCTCCCTTGCCCTCTCTCAGATGGGTTTCCTTTGAATTCTGCTACCGGTCGGGTCTCGAGCACGCAGCGTGCCAGGCGCCAGTGAGAGTCGACAAAATGCGCACTAACTGTAAGGTAGTACTGACCGTCCCCGCCAACCCCACATCCATCTACGGATCGCCAGTATTCGGTACAGAGGGTCAGACAGTGAGAAGCTAGACTTGTCTGAAGATGCTGCTGAAGGCTTTGCTTGAGGATGTGGTAACGATGCCAAAGTAGACTGCCAAGCAGAGATGGAGACGGCACGGGGTAGTTAGGCTCTAGGCAACTCAGTAAGAGCTTGAACCCCCTCTCTTCCACCACAGACAATGGCTGAAGGTCTCTGAAGACCATCTCCAAGATAAGATCGGTCAACACCTCGGCTCGCTTGTTGCTGCAGGCTTTTGTGCCGGTGCGGATGCTGCTGCCTCCAGCAGTGCTGCTCATCTCCCCCGCAGGGAAATTATACATTAGGCAGCCCATATCTGTATCTTGGTGCGCAATGACATTTGAACTAGAAGTACCGCTTCCTGCTGCACATTCAGGGGCATATGTGGTCCGAGCAGGTTTGGTCTCTCCCATCTCAGCTGTCAGTACTTCTTCCTGCTCCTCTTTGACAGTAACAGGTAGCACTGGTTGAAATGCAACATTGCCTGTGGTGTTGCATCTGTTGGCGTGTAAAGTGGTCTGAATGTGAGAGTGTAACGCTGCAGGGGTGGGGATGCCTGCTGTGTTGTGAGGGGGTACCGCTCCTTCCCGAATGCTGTGTTTGCGTCCTAAGTGTTCTCTCATGGAAGTAGTGCTGTTGTGAAAGGAAAGCTGTCTCTTACAATGGTTGCATTCAACACGATGCAGACTTAACTGAGTGTAATGGTTCCACACTTTCGACGTGCGTCGATCAGAAAATGGCAAAAAACGCTGCATTCTTCTCCGAAGATTTTGACCACTCAGGCTTGCAGGATGCCTTTCAAGTGGGAGATCCATGTCTGTGGTGAAAGATAAATTAAAACACAAATAAATTTAAAATGAGTGTTTTAAGTAAAACAAGATTACACATGATAAAACTTTAATCCTAAACCCTTAATGTGATGTCAAGTTGTTTTTTTTTTGTAACAAATATGTTTTCATAGAAATGGTATGTCAAGGTTAAAATGTGGTCCTTGCAACCTGATGTTTTCTGGGGGTCAACACAATTCACGTAAAACTAAAGTATCAGCACTGTGTATTTGTTTCATTTCTGACCCTTTCCTTAAAGGGATAGTTCACCCAAAAATGATAATTCTGTCATTAATTACTTACTCTCATGTCATTCCAAACCCATAAGACTTTCATGTTCATCTTCGGAACACAAATGAAGATCTTTTTAATGAGTGATTTCTGTCCCTCCATTGACAGCTACGCCAACTGACACTTTGACGCTTCAAAATTTATAAAGAGATTGTAAAACTAATCCATATGAATTGAGTGGTTTAGTCCATATTTTCTGAAGCGACTCGATCGCTTTATATGATAAACAGATTGAATTTAGGCTTTTATTCACATCTAAACATTAATCAGCGAACATAATCAGAAGCTCAACCGAACCTGCAAGAACAAACCTCATTGGTTCTTGCAGAAGCTCAAACATGCTGCGTAACACACGAGAATAAACCTCATTGGTCTTCGCACACCAAGCAAACATGCTTGAGCTTCAGTTTACCACAACTGATGTGTGAGTTGATGAATGTTTTTATGTGAATATAAGCCTAAATTAAATCTGTTCAGCGTATAAAGCGATCATGTCTCTTTCAGAAAATTTGGACTAAACCACTCAATTCATATGGATTAGTTTTACAATCTTTTTATGAACTTTTTGAAGTGACAAAGTGGTAGTTGTGTAGCCGTCAATGGAGAGGACAGAAATCGCTCAGATTTAGTTAGAAAGATCTTCATTTGTGTTCTGAAGATGAACGAAAGTCTCAAGGGTTAGGAATGACATGAGGGTGAGTAAATGACAGATTTTTTTTTTTTTTTGTGGGTGAACTAACCCTTAAATGCCATGACATTACTCACAGCTTTTTAAAATATTTTGTTAAAGTGTCTCAGCTCACCAAGCCACTGTGAATCAATCAGTTCTTGAAATGGTCTTGTGCGGCCATTAAAGAGTTTCTAGCTAGCTAAAACATTATACAAACATTGCAGTTTGGTCTGATTTTATGTTCACTGTAAAAATGTTTGTGGCTGCACAAAACCTATTCTACAATGTTTCCAGAACAAAATATTTGCATTTGGTTATATAAAATTAAGACGTTTTTGCAGCTACAATATAGCTTTCGTGTTGCATATAACTGTGAATGAAGTATAGCATGTCACAGAGCACACACTGCCGTCTCTGCTTGAAATTAATTCAAAAACAATTTTTTGTTTCTCGCGGAAACATGTAGAATAAATTATAAGGTTTGTATTATGATAATGACTCTACATCAGTCACAGCGCTCTTTGCTCGTCAGAAGAGTATCTAGGCAGAGAACAATAACCATGCAACATGATACTAATGAAACAATTCCGCTATTATTTACATCAAACGTCACTGGATGTTCTTCCGGGCGTGAGTACGGGCCATTAAGGTTTCATCCGCTTCCAGCCTGTGTTACCTCCATTAAACAGTACACGACTCAGCAACTGTTACTTGTACAACTTATTTTCGAATCTGAAAATAAATAATACCTTATTAGTAACATATAAAAAAAATCTCAGAATTCCTGTTTATCCTCCGCGCGTTTGCGACCTACACACTGGATGTGCTTAGCGCGGTCCCGCTAGGGTACCAGGATAAAGTGCGCGCAGCCAAGAGAAGCGAACAATGTCCATCATTCAGGTTTATATAGCATGACTACGCGGCGCAGCCAGTGTTGCTGAACTATAATTGGTGAAATTAATTATTAACGTATGTGTAAACAAAAGTAATGAGTTAAATACCACATCACGGTGAACTGTTATTTTGAAAACAACTATTTAACGACAGCCCCTAAAGTCTTAGAGAATTTACTTCCGATTTCCGCATGATGTGTCAATAAAACAAATAACTTCATTCAGGGGATGTGAATGGGATATTGCTTGGATATCATTGCCTACAGTGCGGTTCAAATCTAATCTGACAAAATGGATTTCTCTGGAAAAGAAAAGGAGGCTTTGGCCATTATGGCTGAGGCAGACAAGAAAATGAAAACGTCGCAATCGATGTTCGGAACGTTTTTCGGGTAAAAACCATTAACTATGCTTTTTTGTTTTTGGTGCATCTCAGCAATATTGAATGTGCACATTTTGCACCTTAAAATCTAACTAAAGTGCTTGGTATCAAACAATATTTGTTTGCAACAAACAATGTTGATATCGTTCATGTTTATTAATTCAATTTATTTTATTTATTTATTTTTTTAAATGCCTTATTTGTAATATATGTTGTTCGCATTTAGCTGTCATAAATCTACTACAGTTTTTTTTTTCTAGTCTGCAGATTTTGCACAAAAGTGTAATCGGTCAGCTAGCCAAGTAGCATCGCATTGAATGTATAAAGCGTCATAATAAATAGAGTTGTGCGCACTGAATGCACCGTTTCCCTCTCGCTTTCAATCATACGCCTCTCAAACACAACGCACACTAAGAGATTTCGCTCTTATTGCCCTCGTCTGATACTTTTGAAACTCACCCATGCTGCCTTCGCCTGGCTCTTCCGTGCACAGTCTTTCACCGCCGTTGGCTACTGCGGGGATATTCAGTCGATGTTTCACTCTGAGGTGTTTTATCATGTTAGCTGTATTTGAAGAGAACTTAAAGTTCGTCTTACACAGCCTGCAGTAAACAGTGGCATTGCTCTCATTTTTGATATAGTACTTCCATGCTACTGAGCAATATCGGGCCTGTGTTTTCACACTGATTTCTGGGTCCTCTTGCTTCATGTTGGCCATATCAGGTCTGAAAACACGTTTTGTGAGTGCAGGCGACAGATGCTCATAGCGCCACCTAATGGTTTGAGTGAATCTCCCCTCTTCATTGTAGGAGTTCCTCCAAGGTCGAGGAGGCCTGTGAAATGTACGTGAGAGCTGCCAACATGTTCAAGATGGCAAAGAACTGGAGTGGTACAAAACACAGCAACTTTTGCATCACAATATTAAGGTGTTCAATAAGCACGTGTCATTTATATTGTTATTTTTTTCTTCATTTAAGCCGCAGGAGATGCCTTCTGCAAAGCTGCACAGCTGCATTTGCGGGTGCAAAACAAGCACGACGCAGCCGTAAACTTTCTTGATGCTGGTAATGCATTCAAAAAGTCTGATCCTCAAGGTACAGCGCTCATTGTTAGTTTTAGATACTGAACAATAAAAATCTCTCAGTGTTTCTATTTCAAAAGAAGGAGTTTAATTTGTATTATGGCTCTCATACAACTTCTCTACACAGAGGCAGTAAGCTGTTTCTGTCAGGCCATTGACATCTACACAGATATGGTAAGAAAAATTGGGATTGTTCACACAAAAATGAAAATTCTGTCTTTAATTACTCACCCTCATGTCGTTTCAAACCCGTAAGACTTTCACTCATCTTCGGAACACAAATGAAGATATTTTTAATGAAATCTGAGCGATTTCTGTCCCTCCGTTGACAGCTATGCAACTACCACTTTGACTTTGATTATTGTTTATATGTGAATAAAAAGCCTAAATTCAATCTGTTCATCATATAAAGCGATCGAGTCTCTTTCAGAAAATTTGGACTAAACCACTCAATTCATATGGATTAGTTTTACGATCTCTTTATGATCTTTTTGAAGCGTCAAAGTGATAGTTGCGTATCTGTCAATGGAGGGACAGAAATCACTCAGATTTCATTAGAAATATCTTCATTTGTGCTCCGAAGATGAACTAAAGTCTTACGGGTTTGGAATGACATGAGGGTGAGTAATTAATGACAGAATTATCATTTTTGGGTGAACTAACCCTTTAAGCGTTCCAGCACAATTCAACATAAAATATGTAATATGTGTGCTTGTTTTTTGTTTATAGTGATACACTTACAAATTCTCATTTGTGTCCACAGGGTCGTTTCAACATAGCAGCAAAACACCACATATCTATTGCAGAAATCTATGAATCTGAGTTACTGGACATTGAGAAAGTAAGTTGTAAGCAATCTTTTCTTGGAAAGGTGCACATTTATCAGTAAGTGGCTCAGATGAATATGGACAGCAAGTCAAAAGTATAAAAAAAAAATACACTACAATTTGTGGTCAGTAAGATTTTTTATTTTTGAAACAAATTAACATTCCGCAAAAGATTCATTAAATTGGTCAAAAAATCAAAGTAAAGACATACAATTTTAAAAAATTCTGTTTTAAATAATTGCTGTTTATTAAAACTAGAAGCAGAACAACTTCTCTCAACATTAATAATAAAAAATGTTCCTTAAGCAGCAAATCAGCATATTAGAATGATTACTGAAGGATCATTGGAGTAATGATGCTGAAAATTCAGCTTTAACATCACAGGAATAAATTACATTTGAATATTTTTTAAAATAGAAAAGTTATTTTAAAGGGATAGTTCACCCAAAAATGAAAATTCTGTCATTAATTACTCACCCTAAGACCTTCGTTCATCTTTAGAACACAAATTAAGATATTTTTGATGAAGCAGTTTTTGAAATCGCCCATCACTAGATATTGTTGAATAAAGTCGTTATTTTGTTTATTTGGCGCACAAAAAGTATTCTCATCGCTTCATAACATTAAGGTTGAAGCACTGTAGTCACATGAACTGTTTTAAATATGTCTTTAGTAGCTTTCTGGGCACTGAAAGTGTTAATTATCTTGCTGGCAATGGAGGCCTCACTGAGCCATTGGATTTTATGAAAAATATCTTAATTTGTGTTCTGAAGATGAACGAAAATGAACCCTTACGGGTATGGAACGACATGAGGGTGAGTAATTAATGACAGAATTTTCATTTTTGGGTGAACTAACCCATTAAATTGTAAACTTTTGAATAGTAGTGTATTCACTAATGCATCGGATGATCCATACTGAGCCAATCAAGTTACTGAGATCCCCTTATGAAAGAAAAGTAGTGTTTATTCATTTGCTATTATTTGGTCCCAAAATACTTTTTTTTTGTGCACAGGCCATTTCTCATTATGAACAGGCAGCAGATTATTTCAAAGGGGAGTCGTCCACCAGGTACTCTACTATAGTCTTTATCTGCTTTTATATGTTATCACATTTATCAAATTAGGTGTGAGTACAGAAGTTGTGTTGTATTTAAATGACTGCATTTAATATTATTAAACTAAACACATCTTGTACTCTCTCTCTCTGTAGTTCAGCCAACAAGTGTCTTCTCAAAGTGGCGAACTATGCGGCTCAGATGGAGCAGTACCAGAAAGCCATTGAAATATATGAGCAGGTCTGTGTGATCTTCTGTCGAAAACCTGTGTTCATTTGTTTTATTCACCCTTCATGTTGAGTGGCATATTGTGTCTGTTCAGATTGGGACTTACGCCATGGACACTACCCTGTTGAAGTATGGTGCTAAAGACTATTTCTTCAAAGCAGCGCTGTGTCACTTCTGTGTGGACATGCTCAACTGCAAGGTGAGGTGCAATTTTGCCTGTTCACAGTGTGAAGAAGATATTTACAACGTAACTCTGATTTGTCATTTAACACTTGTTCTCTTCGATAGCTGGCTGTACAGAAGTATGAAGAACTGTTCCCAGCCTTCTCTGATGCTAGAGAGTGCAGACTTCTTAAGGTGAGTCTTTGTTCCAACACATTTAGTTGCTTACATTTTCTTCTATAGACTTGAATTGTGATCTCAGATTATGGGTCAGCATCAGTTGAGGTTGAAGATTTGCCCAAATCCTTACCTTTATTTTAAAATGTAATTTATTCCTGTGATGGCACAAAGCTGACTTATCAGCATCATTACTCCAATGATCTTTCAGAAATCATTCTAATATGCTGATTTGCTGCTCAAGAAACATTTTTTATTATCAATCATCAATGTTGAGAACAGTTGTGCTGCTTAATATTTTTTTGATTGTTTTTTCAAAAGTCTTTGCTGTCACTTTTGATCAATTTAATGCATCCTTGCTAAATAAAAGTATTAGTAAAGTATCAACAAACTTTTGAGTGGTAGTGTTTGAACATTTTGTGACACTTTATACAAAATAATCAAATCACAATGTTTCTGCACTAAACAGAAACTTCTTGATGCATATGAAGAGCAGAACATTGATGCATACGCTGATGCAGTAAGTTCTCTTAGTATATTGTTTCAGGTTTTACATCATTCACTGCACACATTTTACCTGTGGTAGTTCATTCATGAATTAAGGCCTGTTCACACCAAAAACCATAACTATAAACAGGGCTGGATTTACCTCATATTGTGACATAGGCTAAATAAATTTTTGGGGCCCACCCAGTACTACATATTGTATATTGTCGCTGTCGGGCGGAAACCTCATATGTCCAAAACCGCTACTTTTCAAGAAATGTTTTTTTTTTTTTTTTTTTAAATAAACACTGTGTTCTCAAAGTTGATATTGTGGCTTTATAAATGGTCAGACACTTGCATGTGTCATTATATTATTAACATTCTACCAAAATCAAGCTCAAATAGAGTTACAAGGTTTTTGACCAGCGAATTTCAGACATAAATGTTTTGTCCATCACGGCCGCATCTGAGGCAGAAAGTGCATCACATTACATTTTAATCAACTTACAGGTTATAAAGTTTATTGTAGCTACGTGGGCGCTCATTCTTTTTTTCTGTCATTTGGCCCAGTTCTCAACTGGGCACTTCTATATTTTATACCCTTATACCCACTGTTCGCTTTCTGGTTACAGCCTGTATGGTCCAGGTCAAATTGACCCAAATTGGATTCAATACAATTCCCTAAAAATCACACTATATAAGGAAAAAAAACATACAATCAGGTATAAATAATTAACTTTTAATATCAATACTTTTCACACATTACAAAGAATAAATATCTGAATTTATGATTTATAAAAATGTTTTTAACCACTATTTTTAAGACTGCCCCTCTCCGACACCTGTAGGACATTTACCATTATGCATTTATAACAATAATATCTTAGTCTAAACCTGAAGTAATGTACTGTATATCATTTGAAAGCTTTCAGACTCTAGTTTTCATATTTGGTGACTGATTTTCAAAAGAACTGACAGTGACTGACAGATGCCAAACTATAACGCACTCTGATTCTTTCCGTGTTTTTTATATGTTTTAGGGATTGAATTCAAATCAGATATTACCATTATTGCCCAAACTACTTCTGAATAGGATGTCTACTTCATAAATATTATGAAAAGTATGGAAAAATATGGTTCAGATCGAAGAGTAGTTTGGTACTGCACATTGAATCTTACTGTTCTACTTTTTTTTTTTTTTCTTCTTTTTTTTTTTTTTTTGGAGAACCTAAAATTTGGCACAGAACTTGTTCAGATATTTAGCTTTGGTTTTCTTGAAGTTTTAGAGTTGGAACATGTTTTATAAAAAAAAAAAAAAAAAAAAAATTTTTTAATTTTCTTAAACAACTTTTTTTTAAACTTTACATATTGTAGAAATAAAAAAAGTTGTAAAAGTAAAGTGTTTCCTTTAAAAAGATACCAAACTTAAGCCTGTGCTCTGAAGTATTCAAGATTTTTAGCAATTTAAGTTGTCATTAAGTCATTTTCAGGTCTATGCTCAAAAAGTGGGACAGACAGTTAACAGTAGTTAAAAGTTATTAAACTCAGCAAGACACTGGCACTTCAGGACTAGAGTTGAGGAGTTCTGACATACAACAGTGAAATGTTTTGTATTTTGGGTCTGTACAGTTGCTTTTGAATAGCTGACTATATAAGTCAAATTGACCCACAAACAGCAAGATCGTAAAAAATGTCTGTATGCACATTTCACAACACAACAATGTGTTCATGACGTTAAATGAAAAAAAAGTCACAATTTCAAGAAAAACAGTGTAGGTTAGATAGTATTTCAGATAGATTAAAAAAGAATTCATAGCTAATTTTTACCATACGTGGCTGACAAAAAAAATTCTGTATTAAAAAAAGTGGGAAAAAAGCTGGTAATATGGTAATAAGTGGTAGTAAAAAACTAAAATAACAAAATATAACCAAGAAATTTTATTATTTTGGGTCTGTACAGTTGCCTTAGAACATTAAAATAACAGAAATGTATGTGTATATGTCAAAACACATCTGTTTGTTGAAACTTTGCATGCATGTTCATGACCCTAAATGAGAAAAACTCACAAAATTTCAAGAAAAAAAACATAATTAACTGATATTTCTGACAACTCAAAAATCAAAACAGGTCAAATTAACCCACAGCAGTACATAAAGGTTAATCTGTAAATCGGCACTTCTCACGTTGCCAGCACTCTGACCGCCTCGCCCCAAAATGCGATTTCAGCCAAGGTGGAATGGAGATATGAGGTTCAGTCACAAGCTCTTTTTATAATGTTTCATTGGTTAAATATTTGCCAAACCCACAGACAGATGTAAAGGATGACCAATAGTAATGATGTGTAAAAAAAAAAAAAAAAGACAATATGGAGCTACAAGGTTTCTGCCCGATATTTAAAATGTAGTTAATTTAGATAGTAAATGTCTTAGTGTTTTACTATTAGAGTGAAATAATAATAATAAATAAAATATTTCTCCTCATTGTAATTGGGTCCCCCCTGGATGTGCGGGCATAGGCACATGCCTAGAATGCCTATGCATAAATCCGGCCCTGACTATAATGATAACTGTATTAGCATCCACACGGATTCCCAGTGGACGATATCATTCTGTTTATTGTGAGTGTGCTGCAGTTTTGTCGTTTGCTGCTTTAAATGCTCGAGCGGTGATGTGGACTCTGCTATTCCTTTGTATTTATAACGATTGTTAGAACTATATCTTTATCGTCCTTGTGAACGGGCCTTTAATCTCTGCAATATTCTGCAATTATAATTATTATTTTTTTATTAGGTAAGGGAATTTGACTCCATCTCCAGGCTTGATCAGTGGCAGACCACTATGATACTAAGAATCAAGAAGACCATTCAGGACGAGAATGACGACCTTCGCTAATGTGAAGTCATGATTCCAAGCACACCACCCATTCTCCTGTCCATCTTCTCTCTTAACTATTATTCCATTCTCACAATGTATTTGTGTAAATTAAGGTCACGTGCACTTTGTCTTGAGCCTTTTTCTCCCAAATTTCTCCCAAATCCTACAGTCTTCAAGGAAATATAGCTTTTATCTCCAAGAACACTGTGAAGTCTTCTAGAATGACACTAGGTAGGATTTATGTTACAAGCTTTGACCACAACTTCCTTTAGTTTTAAATGTAACTGATTATAAATGTGATTATTGTATGTGTTACCATTTTCGTCCATGCTTGTGCAGCTTCAGTAGTTATTTTATTTATCATTCTTTTATTATTGGTTGTAAATTAACTTTTGATTGTCATTTATTATAGATCCAGCCGCAAGGCTCTGTATGTGTCAACATTAATTAGTAGAATTTATTATCAGAATCAGAAAGAGCTTTATTGCCAGATATGTTTACACATACGAGGAATTTGTTTTGGTGACAGAAGCTTAGTGATAATTATTATTATCAGTGATTATAATTATTATAATTAAGTATTTATAATTTGTGCAAAATACTGTAACTATGATCAGCTAGAATCAGCTGAAACAACACTAATTGCCATTATCTTGTTTTCCTCTATGGAGGACATGATCAAGAACTAATTTTCTTCAGTTGGGATAGTTCACCCCAAAATGAAAATTCTGTGATCATTTACTCGCCCTCAAGTTGTTCCAAACCTGTCTGAGTTTCTTTCTTCTGCTGAACACAAAAGAAGATATTTTGAAGAATGTCGGTAACCAAACAGTTGATGGACCCTTTTGACTTCCATAGTATTTTTTTCCATACTCATACTATGGAAGTCAATGGGGTCCATCATCTGTTTGGTTATCGACATTCTTCAAAATATCTTCTTTTGTGTTCAGGGGAAGAAAGAAACTCCAACAGGTTTGGAACAGCTTGAGGGTGAGTACATAATTTTTGGGTGAACTTTCCCTTTAAAAACTGATTAAGAATGATCATAAATTGATGATTTTTCTGTTTTTTGTACCTAAACATAGAAGAGTGAATCTGTATGATGGTAATTGCAGTATTTTGAAGGACTGGAGGATGTGAGGTTATATTAGTTCTCTGTCCACTCTGTCTGAATGTGCAATGGTTAACTGTGCAATTTCTTTATGATGTATAGTGAATGAAATAGTTTTTAACAACCGTTCGGACACATTTCTCAATACTTGAGTCACTTTTTCAAAATTCTTCACACAGTGAGCATAACATCAGGCTATGTGAGCTAAACTGTGGATCATTATTTTCTCACTTAGACAAACACTGCCAAAACTCTGAAGCCAATTTGCATGTTTACATACTCTTTTCAAAACTGTTAAACCTAAGCTCAAAACCTAACACAAAAATAAATAAGACTGCAATTTTCTACATTTCTACAGAAATACCATATTGAAATGTATTCTGAATCTAAAAAATGAAATGCTATCAAAACAATTAGATGTAGCTGAACACCTACAGTACATTGGTGTTAAGGGCCGTTCACACAACATGTTTTTGCTCTAAAAAACGAGATGTCAGAGATGTGCATTTTAAAAGTTGAACATATATAAACTTGATAACTGTTTTTAGATCGGCGTATCATGCACAAGATGCTGCAAGAGACCAGAGAGTAACAGTTAAATACTTCCATCTAGCGTGTTTACATAGAAGAACAATGGAAAAGTAGCGCAGTGGAATGGAAAATCATTTGGACCATGTAACAAACACTGCAATGAATTGAAGCAGTTGAGAGATGTCATTCTTGTTTTGTAAAGAAATTTTTACAAAAGAAAATGTGTAATGCTACCTGTTGCTAGTGATTTTTAGGTTGTCGTTTCATGGGTGACAAAGTGTGTTTGTTTACTAGTGTTACGAAAGAATGACTTGATCTGAGACATGTATGGAGTGTTTTGTGTAGTTTTAGTGTATTTTGAATGTGAAATTGACTGCTGTGCCAAGCTGAATGTTGTTTTGGACAACTGTGTGAAGGGTTTTGAAAAAGTGACATAAGTATTGAGAAATGTGTCCTAGCGAATGTAAAAAAAAAAAAACACCTTACCTGAGGAACCAGCTTGCCAAAAAGTTGTCCTAGTTTTTCTTAAGCTAATATCATGCTGAGTTTAAATTTATTGATGTTAGAGTACTCAAAAAACACTCAAGTTATTTAGCCTGTTTTTTTTTTTAAGATTACACATTTCAATTAATAGTAAAATTCCATCAAATTGAATTGAATAATCCTTACATATTGTTCATATTATGAATTAAGAATTTTAAATGAGTAAAAAAAAAAATAATAAAACATTTTGTGGAACAAGGGAATGGACTGTTTAGTTTGTGATTCATATTCATTTAAAAAAAACAGAAATTTAGAAATATGTATCAAAAACTAAGTGGTCCATTCCCTTTTTCTTTTAAGATTTATACAAAATATTATTTATTTTTTTTTTACTAATTTAAAATTCTTAATTTGTAATATGAATAATATGTAAGGAATATTCAATTCACTTTGACGGAATTTTACTATTAACTGAAATTCGTAAATCTTTAAAAAAGGCTTAATTTTTTTGAGTGCAGGATCATATTGTTTACCTAAAATGCACTAGAAATTATAGGCATCTTATTTATTAAGTTGATAATTTGTGCAGTTAAATGTTTTTCGTGTTGACAGTTTCATCTACATACACATTGATGCTTACGACTAATTATGTACCAATACAGGACCTTGAGCATGGAAAAAAAGCATGGCAGAATAAGCTTAATGTAACAAAAAAATGAAGTATAACACAGTACAAGGTGTTACAACAGTCGAAGCATGCATGTATTCACCAAAGCTGTTATGTTAAACTGATTTAAAAAGCGAATAAATGATATGATTAACCATATGATTTTTGTTAAGTCTTAATATTTCATTGATGTGGACGGACATACAATGACACTGTTTAGATTCCTTAATGAATTGCACATAGTATCTGACCTTAAAGCATCTGACCAAACTCCAGGTTTATTTATAGTCACGCCTCCATTTTAATCATCATCCTCCTCATCTTCCAGATCCTCTGTCTCTTCCAGGGCCGCCGTCTGCTCCTCCAGGGCTGCTTTCAAAGCCTGCTCTTCCTCCACACTGGGGTCCAGGGCCTCTGTGATTTCAGGTCCGCTGGGGTACTCGCTTTGGGGCGGTGGAAGCATTATTGGGGTGTAGGCCTCGCCGATATATTTCAACCCCCAACCAATGTATATGTTTCCAAAATTCCTGTGAGGAAGCAGAAAAGGGACGTTTTACTCAGCAAAAAAAGTATCAGATTGAAAGAGATGGTTAGACGTACTGTTAGTAGGTTTGAATAAGTAAGGTTCTTACTTTCCACTTGCATAAGCATAAGCTCCAGGCCAGAGGTTGGAGCGCAGCACAGCGATGGAAAACTGAGGAATGAGGTTAGAGGAGGTCATGGAGCTCCAAGGTGGGGTGTCATGAATCTCTGTGGACAGAGCACTTTCTGCATTAGAGCTGATCATTTAAACTGCTGGAGGTATTGTATGTAAATGTGATGCACTGTGACTGACTTGCATCCTCAGACAGAGGCGTCAGAAGAGGAGGCCCAATCTCAGGCTCCGGCTCATCAGGTTCTTCCTCCTTCTCTTCCTCCTCGGCATCTTCATCAGCATCATCCGCAGACTTCTTAGTTATGTTTACCCACACACAGCGGCCCTAACATTCACATGTACAGTACTGTGCAAATGTCTTCGATTTTTCACCAAAAAAAGACAGTCATTCATATCTTTCGCTTAAATGTGCCAGTAGGAAATATCAGTTTACATTTCCAAGCATTCCTTTTGCCATTTAGAGATCACTTACTCACCCTTATGTTGTTCCAAAACCTCTATGTCTTTCTTTCTTCTGTGGAAAATTGAAGAGGATATTTTGAAGAATGTTTCGGTTCCCTTTCACTTCCATTATATGGACTAAATTGGGTGTCAACGGGAACCGAAATGTTTTGGTTTCCAAAATTCTTAAAAATATATTTATTGGTGTTTGCAGAAGAAAGAAATGCATACAGTTTTGAAACCACATAAGGGTGTGTAAATAATGACAGAATTCTAATTTTTTGGTGGACTATCCCTTTAATTGTAATAATCCAGTGAGATATTTGTACGCACAAGAAGTTGGGCAACAGATGATATGATCAACACAGAGATCTGATCTCACCATCATCGAGTCTGTCTGGGATTTTATGAAGAGTATATGAATTTAATGTAAATACTGTTCATGTTACTGTATATCTTCATAAAAACTGACAACTGAATTCAGAGGTGTAAAGAGTACCTGAAAACCATACTTGAGTAAAAGTACAGATACCTTACAGCAAAAATGACTCCATTACAAGTTACAAGTCACCAATTCCAATACGACTTGAGTAAAAGTCTTAGAATATCTGATTTTAACAGTACTTAAGTATTTTACTCATACTAAACATAGGTTCAAAGATGCACTAGTCCTCGACACCTGAGAGACATACCAGTGAAACACAAGAAACAGCTGATTTGTGAGAAGAGCAATCATATTTATTTTCTATAATCAAAATAAAACCGAACACCTCAAAATTGCAATAAATCAAGGTCAACACAACAGCCTCTTAAACGTCTACAAACACTCAAGTCTCAGTTAAACTCAAGTGCTCAAAAAGAGCATAAGTTAATCAATATCCTTCAAAAAGCTATTTTCAATATAACAGATAAATAAAATAATGTTAAGTAAAATTAAAAAGTCAAAGCCTTCTTGCACTGGACGTGCCGGTTTCTCATCGGTGGCTGTCAGTCATGTCCTCATCTCATATATAAAACACTAGCGATTCACAACTAGCTAATGCACTCGCATTCACGTAAAGTAGCCTTTTTGACAAATTTCGGTGAGTAAGGGCAAAATACGCAAGATGTAGTACTTACAGTGCCCTGTAGATGGCAATATTGCTTCTTTTGTAGCAGAAATAAACTGCTGCAGAAACAGTTAGGTGCCATGCAAAATGTAATGAGTAATTGCATTGCTCATTACAAATGTAGTGAAGTAAAGAATACATACACTTATTAAATAATGTAGTCAAGTAAAGAGTAAAAGTTGCTAAAATCTTTGATACTCAGTAAAACTACACTCAAGTACAGTAACTAATTACTCAAATACTTTACACCTCTGACTGAACTAGGAGTGAACTACATGAATTTATGGTGTAGTTATTTTGTTGAATTGTTTGGGGGTCCATGAAAAAAAAATTCTTTCAAATTTGACAATTGTGGTAATTTTCTTTTACAAGCTTTTTGGAGCACAATGACTGATTTTTACTGTTTGCCATTGCTATTACTAGATTTATTATGGTAATCTATATAATACATGTAAAAGGAACACTGCAGAAACTAAGTGTTAGCAAACTTACTGAATATCCACTTCAATGGACATTTTAGGGCGGATGAATTCCGAACAGGCCGTCTGTTTCTTACCTGTGTAAGTATATGCTGTACATGATGGACCCATAGATTCAGAGACTCAGCCATCTCATTTACATGGATGCCCTCAAAGTTAGGATTCTCCTCAAAGCTGTCTCGCAGTCCTTCATCCTCACCTTCATCCTCCCCAAACTGGTAGAATCCCAGAGGGCTGACGTGCGTGCCTGCTGAGATGCGTGCGATCTGGGCACGCAGGTAGTTGGCCTCATTGCCAGGAAAGGGAGGGAAACTTTCAACAGGAGCATCAAGCCTGCCTGAGAAGAGCCTGCGGATCTGCCGCGCTACTGTGATCTGAGCGGGGGTGACCACCGGCAGTCTGACCCACGGCATGCCGGGCTCTTGACACACAAAATAAGTGAATTTGTTGGCGCCAGTGTGATTTTCTTCCTTTGGCACTGGAGGTGGTGGTTTGTAAGTTGATTTGGGGGGCGGATCAGCCTGCAAGACAAAAATAATTTTGGTCAAGTTTAGACATACATTTGTACAGTTTCTAGCCTTTCATCAGTACTGGGTCCCCCATCATAAAAGTATGTCCATATTTTGATACTTTTCTGAAACTGTTATGGATATACAGTTGCAAGAAAAAGTATATGAACCACTTGCAGAATCTGTAAAAATAAGAGAGATCATACAAAATGCATGTTATTTTTTATTTAGCACTGTCCTGAGTAAGATATTTTACATAAAAGATGTTTACATATAATCCATAAGACAAAAAAATAGCTCAATTTATTAAAATTAGCCCATTCATAAGTATGTGAACCAATGATTCTTAATACTGTGTGTGGTTACCTGGATGATCTACGACTGTTTTTTTGTTTTGTGATGGTTGTTCATGAGTCCCTTGTTTGTCCTGAGCAGTTAAACTGAGCTCTGTTCTTCAGAAAAAATCTCCAGGTCCTGCAGATTCTTCAGTTTTCCAGCATTTTTTGCATATTTGAACCCTTTACAGCAGTGACTGTATGATTTTGAGGTCCATCTTTTCACACTGAGGACAACTGAGGGACCTGGAGGATTTTTCTGAAGAACAGAGCTCAGTTTAACTGCTCAGGACAAACCAGGGACTCTTGAACAACCATCACAAAACAAAAAAAACAGTCGTAGATCATCCAGGTAACCACACACAGTATTAAGAATCAATAGTTCACAAACTTTTGAACTGGGTTATTTTAATAAATTCAGCTATTTTTTTGTCTTGTGAATTATATGTAAACATATTTTATGTAAAATATCTTACTCAGGATAGTACTAAATAAAAAATAACATGCATTTTGTATGATCTCTCTTATTTTGTTAAAATTATTCACATTTTCACAGATTCTGCAAGTGGTTCACATACTTTTTCTTGCAACTGTAAATTGTCTTTACCTGCAGTCGTAAGCTGCATGCGCAATAAAGATCTGCTTCGACAGAAGACATTTGGTAGTTTTGGAAACTACAGTGGATTGTAGGTAAATGTCCACCTCATCCAGCGCTCTTTTTGTTTTCTGGTTTAAGGTGTGGTCACATTAACGAAATTTCGCTAACAAAAAAGGCCCATTGTCTACTGTCATCAATACTGTAGCAATGTATGAAGCACTGCTCACACAGAAGTCACCTTCAAACCTAGCAGCTTTCTTTGGTCAATGTTGCGAATTTGAAATGATGAAATCTGCATGGGGAAATCTTTCGCCCTCACGCGAAATTCCCAATTGCATCGATTCCTATTGAAATGACTGGATTTCACCTGTGAAAATTTGCTGAACAACAGTAAAAGTGACCGCACCTTTATAAAGTATCCTGTTCCTACTTCGGTTGTGAAAAAACTCTGCAAATGATTCAGTGTGTGAGTGAACTGTCCAAATGAATCAAACTGAATCGCAAACAATTTCAGACCTTTTTGCAAATCTGTTTGACTGATTAGATCAAAAGAGTGACTCATTGGCAAATCTGGCATTGCTAGTTCTGATTCTAAATGTCTGATAAAAACACCTGACACATGATTACTGATCAGAGAAAAGAGTCTCCAGTCGGTATATGGTAATCTCCACTGATGGAGCAGTATCCGAAAACGTAGGCAGCTGACCTGTTTCCTCGCCGCTGTCAGGCAATGACTTTGCAGGCAGCGTTTGCTCATGAAGGCACCTGACGAAACTGATTTCGGACAGACATCTAAGGCAGCGTAACGGTTTAATGATCTACAGCAAAATAGCACGAGCTTTGGTGAGAACTAAGCGAATGTGGTCCATAACTAACCCCTTTCTCTGTATCCATAATTTTTCCCTTTAAAGGTCCAGTCACATTAGCAATTTTGGCAAAATCTTGTGGGCAAAAAAAGGCATTATCTATGGAAGCTTGTTTCCGCCAGAGAATAAAAAAAAGGTAATTGTGGACTTTTTTTTCCCTCACAATCCTGACTTTTTTTTCCTCACAATTCTAAGTTTATATCTCACAATTTAGACTTTATAACTCACAATTCCAAATTTATAACTCAACTCTGATTTTTTTCTCAGAATTGTGAGGTATAAACTCTAAACTGCTAGAAAAAAAAGTCAGAACTCTGTGATATAAACTCGCAATTGCAAGAAATAAAGTCAGAGCTGTGACATAAATTCGTAATGGCGAGTTATAAAGTCCGAATTGCAAGCCTACTGTAAACTCAAAATTCTGCGGAAAAAAAAAAAGAATTGTAAGATATAAACTCGCAAAATTCAGAATTGAGATATAAAAATTACCCTTTTTTATTCTGTGGCAGAAACAAGCCTCCATAATTGTCTATTGTCAATAGAAAGTTCACACAGAAGTCACTTTCAAACCAAGCAGCTTTCTGTTGGTCAACATGGCGAATTTGTTTGACCAACATTGAAAAAAAATGGGCATGGGCAAGTGCGTGGGGAAATCTTTTACCCTCACATGAAACTCTACATTGCACAGATTCCTACTGGAATGACTGGACAACATTTATTGTTGTTCGCCAAATTTTCCTGGGTAAAATCCAGTGATTTCAAAATGGAATCCACATGATCAGGAATTTCCCCACACAGATTTCAATACGGTTTCAAACTGGCCAAACAAATTCGCCACTTTGACAAACAGAAAGCTGCTTGGTTTGAAAGTGACTTCATATACACATGTACAATAGACAATGGACCTTTGTTGGCAGTCGTGGCCTAATGGTTAGAAAGTCAGACTGGTAACCCAAAGGTTGCAGGATCGATTCTTAATACCAGAAGGAAATGACTGAGGTGCCCTTGAGCAAGGGCGTGTGTGCACTAACTTGCACAGGACAAATTCTGAGTATGGGTTACTATTCTTGGCCTTCACATGTCACTTTCACTTTTTTTGCCTGTGAAATTTTTGCTGTGGCCATCCCTTAAAAATATATTTAGAGCAGATTAATTAACTTCACTAAGTTTTGTGACTTACAGCTTCCACAAGCTCCGCTTCATCCTTGTCCTCCTGTGGCTCTTCCTCTCTCTCCTCATCTTCATTGGACTGTTCTGTGCTCTCCTCCTCTTCCCCTTCACCCTCTCTGAATTCCCCCTCAGCCACCAGGTAGTTGCTCTGTGTGCCGAGGATCTTGCCCCAGAATCGACAGCGCTGAAGACACTGTGTGTCCACCAGCTGTTTCAAAGCCAGAAAGATTCTCTGCATCTCCTCTTTCCCCAGACCCACACCAGCTTGCTCAAAGAAGAACGCAAGCTCTGCAACATTCGGTAGAGGAGAATCCACCTGAAAATGATACAGAAGAAAGTATTATTACCGAAACTGTTGTAACCCTATTGTATTGAACTGCTCATAGGACCCACCACAACCACAATTTGTGTTTCAAAGATTAACCAAAGTCTTATGGGTTTGAAAAGATATGAAGGTGGGTAAATGTTGACAGAACCTGTATGAGTTTCTTTCTTCTGTTGAACACAAAAGAAGATATTTTGAAGAATGTTGGTAACCAGAAAGTTGACGGTAGCCATTGACTTTTTTTTTCCTACTATGGAAGTCAATGGCTAGTCAACTGTTTGGTTACCAACATTCTTCAAAATATCTTTTTTTTAGTTCAACAGAAGAAAGAAACTCATACAGGTTTGGAACAACATGAGGGTGAGTAAGAGATGACACAATTTTCATTTTTGGGTGAACTATCCCTTTAAATCACACTCCAAAGTTTCTGAATGTGATTGCATTAGATAACGACTTATCTAATCAAGCACTGATTTTAAAGACAGCACAAGTACACTTTTCAAGCAAAGTATTTAACAAAAAAGGTCAGGTTTTAACAGTTTAGAAAGCATTATATGGGCCCTCACGGGCAACTCACCAGCTCTTCCTCCTGATCACCTTCACCACCTGCCGCGCGCGTGAAGAGTGTCTTCTGCTGCTCGGCCAGCAACAGAGCTGAGGATGAGGACGGACTGTCACGCAAGGTGTCCTGCTTTTCCTGAAGGATACTTCCTTTCAGCTCGCGACTCATGTCCTCTATCACATCGACCGCGTTCTCTGGACGCTCATCCATAACTTTGGTTAACAGTCGTACGAGGTGGTCATAGCTGGACAAAGAGGTTCAATTTAGAACATTTTTGTAAACGGTCCTCCAAATTTAAGCAATACCCGCAATTTTTAAACGTTTTTTCTTTCTTTCTAAACAATAAAACCTCACTGGGACATATTAATGCAAAGTCAAATAGACTCTAGGTTTAAATCTAAAGGTTTATGTCCCCGTTGTGACAACATGCCCCGCTAGGACAAATGTAACGTTACTGAATCATATTTTTTTTTTAGCATTAACTGGAAATACTAAAGTGAATCTTCATTGTCTTCCAATGAGTTCTCGGTTTAGCCTCTGTTAAGATATATAACGGTGCTTAATAAATTAGTAATGACAACTTAATAAAATAAAAACTGTGATATACTTACAGATTAAAGTTTGTTTTAGTGCTGTTCTTCATCATGAAAGCCTTAAATCGAGCCGCCGCCTGCAGTCGGTCATTGTTCAACGCGTCCTCGGTCATCTCCATTTGAGTAAAATTTACAAACTATTGCTGACTAATTAAAAATAAACGATATATTTTTTCAATCTGTATTCTTAAATTTCAAGGCAAATCTCCATTAACAAAAACATCAGCGCATTTCCGCGGAGCACTTCCGTTGCCATGGACTCAGCTGTGTAACTACAACAAACGTGTTGCCTGGTAGCTTCTTTACTCTGATAGGCCGAATGCTGTCAAAATTAACATAATCATGACATACTTTAGTACAATGAAGCACAGAGACCAATGATTTGTTTCTCATTTTTGTTTGTTGGACATATTTTATTCTAGAAATGAAAACATTGAGGGACATACAAAATCAATTTATTCTCAAACTAATTTGAACAAAGAACCAAAATATTGTTTTCTTATATTTACTTCTAACTTTCAGATTCACAATACACTAAACAAAGCAGTATAGAATGAGACGTCATCTCAAAGTCAGTGCCTTCATTCAGCCTCATTTCAAATGGCATCAGTCCACGCTGCTTTCTTCTGCTTCTGCAACAACATCCTCAGACTCATCTTCAGGTTGGGCTGCCACATCCTCAGGTCTATCCACAGGTCTATCCGGAGTTATATCTGCAGGTATAGCAGTCGACTCTTCCATGGGTTCGTCTGTTTTTTCTGTGATGGAGCTGGACTGCGATGCCTCCTCAGGCACCTCCATCTGCTTAAAGTGAAAGTCATTGGTCAGCCAGTGCAATTCACTCTTGTATTGGTCTGCAATGATGATGATTATAAAGTTTTACCTGCAATTCTGCTTCAGACGAGACCTCCAGAGTAGAGTGGGCCGTTTCTTCCTGCTCCATGGGCTCTTCTACTTCTTCCCTCCTGGCTGGGATCTGTTGAGGTGGTGCTGGTAGTTCAGTAAACACTATGGGTGTCGGGGCTGGAGGTTCTGCTTGTGGTACTGGTGCAGGCACTGATATATGCTTTGGTACTGGCACCTTAACAAACATAAGTGGACAAGAAAGAGAATAGTTTATTTGTGGATTATCCAAAGATTATCTATCTACATAATTCTGTGTAGCAAGACTGTGTCCACAGACCGGTTTGAATTACAACACGGTCACATTAGCAAAATTTGTCTATTGTCAATAGTGTAGCGATGTAAAGTCATCACTTTTAAACAAAGCAGCTTTCTATAGAAGCTTGTTTCCGCCACTAAATAAAAAAAAGAAAAAGAAAAAAGGTAATTGCAACTTTTTATCTTGCAATTGCGAGTTATAAAGTCAGAATTGCGTTATAAAGTCAGGACTTTTTTTCTCGCAATTGCGAGTTTTTAATCACGCAATTCTGACTTTTTTATATCTCACAATTCTTTTTCTCAGAATTGCATGATATAAACTCGCAATTGCGTTTTATTAAGTCAAAATTGCGTGATAAAGTTGCAATTGAGTCTTATAAACTTGCAATGCTGACTTAATATCTCACAATTGTGAGTTTATGTCTTGCAATTCTGAGAAAAAAGTCAGAATTGTGAGATAAAAAGCAGCAATTACCTTTTTATTTTTTATTTCATGGCAGAAACAAGCTTCCATAGCTTTCTGCTGGTCAATGTGGTGAATTCATGTGAAAAACTGTTTGCAAAATCTGCTGGGGAAATCTTTCACCTTCACGCAAAATCGCTGATCGCGTAGATTCCTATTGAAATAACTGGATTTCGCCCATGAAAATGAACAAGGGTAAATGTGACCGCACAAAGTCAGTGTGGAGTGAAAATTCACCCCATCTATTTTGTAAATGCATGTTATAGATCTTATAGAGTGAATTAATATTTCATTAGAATGTCATAACTCAATCTTCCAGTGAAAACATTTAGTCCTGGTTCACTTAGTGTTCACACTAATTTTTAACACCAAATATAAATATACAAAACAAAAAGCAACTTTTATGACGTATATTTTGTGATGGATCTCCGAACATCCAAAACAATGCTGTGTGCTGAGCTAAATACGCTCGTTTAATGTGGTAACAATGGTATTTTTACCAGCTGAGAACTCACAAAGAGCTTCTAAAATGTGTAAAGGATTCAAAACAGCAGCAGGAATTCCCTTGTCGCACACAAATGAAGGTCTGCTGCAAGACGACTGCAGTTCTGACGCCTGTACTGAACTGTAATGGGCAAAATAAGTCCTATGATAAGAAGAACCAGGTATGCTTGAGCATTATGTCCTTTTTAGGGTCGCATCTTGTGACATCACATCCTGTTTTTGGTTCGTTTAGATGTCTATGGTCCGTGTTGCTTTCATATTTCAGTCAATCTGCACCAGAGTTTGATTGGAACACTAGGATTCGGATGGCAGCGTTCACGCTTATTTAAACTAACAGAGAAATCGCACCAGAGTATGTTTTAATCATCGAAACATATCAAGTGTGAACACACCCTTAGTTTGCTTAAACCCGGCCCCTCCACAATCTATTGCCAACTCGCATCCACATTTAAGTGCAACACCTCAAAATCCAATCAACAATCAATGAATAGAGCAATTTTTTCTTCTTTGATAATCTGTTGCACTCGGATATACGTCACAATATAGAAGAAAAGATCTTCACTACTTCAGTTTCATCGCGACGTACCTCTCGCTCTCTCTCTTCAATTACTTCTGGATGGTGAAGTTCAGGTTGTGGTTCTGGCTCCGTCTTCCTGTTGGCCTCAAGAACGGCCATTATAGATGTTGGAATGTGGGCTTGCTACAGAAACAATAAAACAACACGTTTAAATAAAAGGTATTTAGAAGTAAAATTTTATTAACTAAAGTTTTCTCATCTAAAACACTGAATACACAAACATTTTTCACTTGTCATACTATTCATATCAATGTTTTGGAATACAGTTTTAAAAAAATATTTTAAAATAACAATGGTATACAAATAATACTAAAATAACACTGTTATTTACTAATATTTTGAATTTTATTTTTATATTTTAAGTCTTTAATTTTAGTTTAAGTAACTTTATGTGATTTTGCCATTTTTATTATTATAATTTAGTTTTATTTCAGTTTTAGTTTTAATATTACACACTGTACCAGTCAAAAGTTTGGAATATATATATATATATATATATATATATATTAGTGGCCAAAAGTGATGTCCGGAGGGGATATTTCTTTGCAATGACCCTACAAGTTCAATTAAACCATCAAAATATGAAGAAAATATTTTAGAGTTTTTAAATATGGGGATATGCAAATGACCATGTTCGAGGATAAAGAGCTGTAAACTTTCCCTCTGAAATCTTGAGTTTATATATATATATTTAAAAAAAAAAAAATCACCAAGACTGCATTTTTTTTAAAATAAAAGATACAGTAAAAATAATGTAAAATATTATTACAATATAAAATAACTCTATTCTATTTTAATGTATTTAAAATGTAATTTATTCCTGTGATGCAAAGTTGAATTTTCAGCATCATTATTCCAGTCTTTAGTGTCACATGATCCTTCAAAAATGATTTTAATATGCTGCTTTGGGGCACAAGAAATATTTCTTATTATTATCAATGTCGCTTAATATTTTTGTGGAAACCATGCTGCAGTGGCATTCCAATGTTTGGTGTAAGTGAGATTTAAATAAATTAATTAATCCTTTTATTCAGCAGTGTATATATTTATGATTTCAGTCTCAGTAGCCATTAATTTCCCAGATGACACTTATTTGGGACAAAACCTGACACTTTGGTGATACGTACTTGGTGAGGGGTGAAGGAGTGCACATGCTGCAGGAGCGGCTCCCTCATCTCCGGGCAGCGCTCGAACACACTGGCCAATTGTGGTGGAGGCAGCTGAAGTAGAACGTTGTAGGACTGTGGTTTGGTGCGCTGACAGCACTTTACAAAGCCCTCCCACACTTTAGGATACTTCCACACCTGTACAATCAATCAACAGTCAATCAGTGTACAGGTTTATCAGCACAAGATTATCAAATGAGAGATGGGTATGGGATTACTGGCATTGGCCAATAACTGTGCCATTCATGAGTATGAAGGGTTCTCTGTCCATTGACCTGTTTGAGGATGAGCCGAGCTAGGATGTTCATGACGAAGCCAGCCAGGCGAGGGTACATAGTGAGGGATTGGATGACTGTACGCATCAGCAGTATGGGAAGAGGGGTCTGCTCCATCAACTGCTGCATCACCACGGCCAGCACCTCTGATGTGTACACATTCTTCTCCCCAAAACACAGGTTAGTGGCTACAGGGGGGAAAGAACATCAAAAGTGAGAAAAAACATCAAAAAGGGTGAGAAGAAAAGCAAAAGGGGGAAAGAAAGATTTCTCACCACATTGGAGCCATTTAATAGGCAACTTTTCAAATTTGTATTATTAATATAACTAGAGGCTACACAGTATATATATATTAGTGGCCAAAAGTGATGTCTGGAGGAGATATTTCTTTGTAATGACCCTACAAGTTCAATTAAACCATCAAAATATGAAGAAAATATTTTAGATTTTTTAAATATGGGGATATGCAAATGACCATGTTCGAGGATAAAGAGCTGTAAACTTTCCCTCTGAAATCTTGAGTTACCACTGGCTTACTGACTTACAGACTAGCCCCCGCACAGATCCCACTCTCTCTTCCTTCTTCTCCTGAGTGCTGTGTGGGACCGGAAACCCAGTCCGACTGCAAGGTCGGGCCGGCAGTCCCCAAAACATCAAACCATGTGCAACTTCCCCGACCATAACAGACTCAAACTAACCGCGAAAGATTGTCAACATTTCTTCATTCATCGCAGAAGAAATCGATTGCAACTTCAACACCATCGACTCACAAAACCTTCTTCAGAAACTTTACTGACTGCTTCAACGGCAAAGGCAAGTATCGTACGTTTAACAAGGTGTTTTGAAATAAGAAGCTGATGGTTCTTTTCATGCGGTTAAATGACTCTTTTCCATAGATTCATTCGCTGTTTCTGTTTACGGTTTCATTCTGTAACTTTGTGTGTGTATGTGTTTGTTTAGATTAGTTGTCTTTGTGATTTAGTTAACACTTGTGCACAATACATATGAGTATTAGGATCTGATTCTCTGCTTGCAGCAAAGTCAATTTAACGATGCCTGATCTTGCTACATGCTCTTAGTAGTACTGTACAGTAAGAAAGTTATTTCCCTTACCCTGGAAATGAACATTTCTTAGAATTAATAAATAATCAATACTAAGTGTCCGCTGGACGAACTGATTAATTGATTGTAATATTAGTTCAACAACATCAATGTTAATCTGATAACTGATCCAAATATTTATAATTAATTATAGCACATTATGATTAATTATTAATATTTCCCTTTTGAGCTGATCTGTATGTATCTATGTATATATATAAAAGAGTGATGAACAGAACATCAGTAATGAACAGAAGCATTTAACTATATGTTAATTAAAAAATGATGTAAAAGGCTGGACAGGGATTTGTGTGCAGCAGGATACCTTTGATGATTGACTTCATGTCACACTTGGAGGAGTCA
Organism: Mylopharyngodon piceus; assembly: GCA_039654765.1. Classification (NCBI taxonomy): domain Eukaryota; kingdom Metazoa; phylum Chordata; class Actinopteri; order Cypriniformes; family Xenocyprididae; genus Mylopharyngodon; species Mylopharyngodon piceus. The sequence goes on along the minus strand of CM077443.1, from coordinate 35,671,091 downwards.
ATGTTGTGTAAGGCGATGAGGAGCTCTCCAGGAGTGAGTGGAGACATGGAGGAACTGCCCTCACCTACAGAACAGACAATCCGGCAAGTTCACTAGACTTCTACTGATCTACAGCAAAACATGACACTGAAATGACATCATTCTGAAAAGACCTTCAGTCAAAGCTATAATACATATAAAACAATGAAAACCACCTAATTTGTTTTTATCAATATCACCACACATGCACATAAGAATCAGCATGTATTACTGTGTTGAGTGCCCAGCAGTCTGTTGAACACCTCCTTCACCACGATGGGGTTGAGTTTGATGAGTTTGGGTAGAGCCTGGATCACCTCGTTCTGTTCGACACAATCAAGATACCATTATAAATGCAGTCTCCACAGAGCCCTTTTAACCTTAAAACTATTTTAACTGCCTTTTAAAGTGCAATGTGTTCATTTCTGAGTAATTAAAAGACATGCAACTAACACAGCAATTAATTTTTCACTTCCTGAAGTAGCTATGCTAATCTAGGGATGCTCGTACATTTCAAGCTCTGTCTGGCTGCCTGTTTTTGATCCTGTCAGTAACCTGCTCATCTCAGTGATTACAGCATGCAGGTGTATGTGCAAGTACGAATAATAACGATCAAGAGGATCAATCCTCACATAAAACATTGATACCAAATGTTTTAATTAGTAAATGTATTACTTATTGTGACAATGAATTGTCAATACAAAAGCACCTAAGAAGGACAGATGAGTTGAGACAAACCTTCTCCAGGCCGTTGATAACTGGGATGAGGAAACGAACATCTGGCACTCGCTTATGATAAAGATCCCTCACCCTCTCCACCAACTCAGGAGATGGAGGCACTGTGGAAACGATACAATCCACAAAGGTTTACATTTACTTCAGAGATGCATATACAGACACACTCTTTCTTCTCTTTCACACACACACCTTTATCAGTGAGTATGTGTAGACAGCGAGTGACCAGCGTCTCTGCTCCTTTAGGACAGTTTTCCACCAGGAGCAGCAGGTCAGGAGAGCTCATTCCCATTCCTCTTATCTATAGAAAAAACATTGATGAAAGAAAACCATTAAAATGTTCATAATTGAACCGTTTTAAATGAAGAATAAATAAAATAAATACAATTATCTGTTAGCTGTGAAGCCAGTTATATGCTAGTGTACAAATGCAGTTATTGTTAAATTTCCCCTATTATGGGGGAAATCCCCTATTTTTCGGATATCAGCTTTAATGTAGTGTGTAATATAGCTGTTTGTGAATGTAAAAGGTCTGTAAAGTTTTAAAGATCAAAGTGCATGACAAATAAAATTATGATTTCCTAAAAGAAAGATTTGATTCTGAACTGCCGAAATGAGTCGTCAGTAATTCCAGTCTCACTTCCTTCCTACGTAGGTTTGTAACAAAATTGCATAATGCCAGCCTGCGGTTTTCATTGTGGTCTTCACATCTACTTTGACCCTCAAACACTGTAGCTGTAGCTGAGGTCTGGAACAATTTGGTTTGTGTTTTTGACATGTCGAGAAGACTCTGTTTTCTGCATTGCGAAAGCAAATCCACTTCTAAAGAATCAGGACTTGGGCTCAAGTTTGTTTTATTGTGTATACAAGTGCTGAGGAAGAGCTAAATTCCAGATATGGTAATACGCGTTTTGTTTCTTTCACACGCTGTAAGCGGTAGACCAATCACAACAGACTGGGCCATCTGACCAGAGCAGAGGAAGCTCTCGGAAAGGAGGGGTTTAGAGACACAGAATCCTCTGAGAAAAGAAGTGATGCTGCAATATATATTATAAGAAAATTAAAGTGTTTTTTGACCTTGGATGCATGTAAACCTATTGTAGGAGACATCCAAAACAAAATTAGGAACCTTTAAAATAGCATAATAGGGGCACTTTAACTAAAACTATTAAAAATCATTAGTTAAGCTACATTACGAAAAAATGGCAGGACTACAAACTAGGTGTTTCAGGCAGGTGAGAGATTAACTCCCTTTGGCTGGACTTTCTGCTTTGTAACTTTGCAGATTGTTTATGCAAAGCACAAACAACTATAGTGGGCGCTGTCAGGAAGTTCGCTAACAGTATGCTGCTGGTCATGTATTTCAAAATTTATTTACCCCTAAGCGAAGAATGAAAATAAACTTTGCAGTGAGTATATCGGGGTCTCTAGAGGGCGAGGTGGTCTTACAGGCTGTTCGATGACCCTGAGAACACTGCGTTTGATGTCGGCGATGGCCTCGGTGTAGACAGAAGCCAGCTCGTGCACCAGACGATGGTTGAGGGGCAGGAGAGAGAGATAGAGGTAAAGGCACTGCCGCACAGTCTCCTCTGTCCAGGGAGATGCTACCTCTGAGAACACAGCAGCATTGAGCTCATTATTTTAGAGCACAGTTCACCATTGAGTTCATTTTACACTATTTTATTAAAATAATAATAAAGTTTCTTTCTAAATTATCTAAATTAAGGAAACTTAAAGGGATAGTTCACCCAAAAATAAAAATTCTGTCATTTACTCATCATTTACCCTCATGTCGTTCCAAACCCATAAGACTTTTGTTCATCTTCAAAACACAAATCAAGATATTTTTAATGAAATCTGAGAGATTTTCTATTATTTAAATTAAATTATTCATCATATAAATTGATTGTGTCTCTTCAGAAGACCTGGATTAAACTGCTCGATCCATATGGATTTGATCGTTTTGAAGTGTCAGAGTTCTGGGTAAATTAAATTTCAATGGAGGGACAGAAATGTCTAAGATTTCATTAAAAAGATCTTCATTTGTGTTTCGAAGATGAACGAAAGTCGTATGGGTTTGGAACAATACCCTTTAATACACAAGTATGAGCACATAGACCAAAGCACAATTATATCATAAACTGGGATAAATCTGAAGACTAGGAAAAGTCTTTGAACCTGTATCCTCTCCTGCTCCAAACAGAAGAGAAGGTGGGTTTGGGTGGACCAGAAACTGCATGTAGGTGAGAGCGTATTTCTCAATACAGTCCTTCAGATGTTCCTTCTCATACATGCGCTTGATGAAGCTGAGAGCAGTGGACCGCACCTGAACATCATTGGGATTGTTATTATACTACTATGAAACTAATTAATGCAACAATGAAAGACAGATGATTGGAGGTTAACCTTTTCTTTTTCATGAGAGCTGAGGTTCAGAAGGACATTGAGGTACTGGTACTGTCTGGAGGGGCGTTTGAGGATGAGCTCCTTTAACGTGGACATGCCCAGGTAAACACGTGACTGAAAGACAAGTGAGGAAACAAGAGGATTTTAAATATGCTGCTCCTCGAGAACTTTTTAAATGATGGCATCAGAAACTTTTGGGGTTAGTGTAGAAGAGTGTCAGACCTCGTCCTCACAGTAGCGTTGAATCACCTCCAATGCCGAGTCTGTAATGACCGGAGCCTCCAACACAAGCTTGGTGAAAAGCCTGAGATAAATGAAATTCAGGAATAGTGAATATATTTTAAACATGCCAGAATATACATGTGAGCAGTTAAAGACAATGGATTTGGATGAATTTGGGTAGCTGACAATAGCTTAAGCAGAGTTAATATTTATCTATTTTGGGTCAGGATTAGGAGACGACAAGCACATGAAGCTTTGTGCCGTGCTGCTTATATTTATCAAGCAGTAAAAACGTCCCCTCCTGCACCCAAAACAAGGCATCTGTGGATGAGAGTCCAAACAAGGACTCAGCAATGTCCCAGACAATAAGTGGAATGATAATTTTAGAATGACACGACAGCCATTTATTACACTACTCAAAAACAACAGCTCGTTCCGTGCGTCATACTGTATGTCATTATGCCATTTCTACATCGTTGCAAAAGAGCATAATGTTCTTGTTTCTGTTTTCAATGCGATCAAGTGTTTAAATGTCCTATCAAACCGATTAGAACATTTTAAACCACCCCTTACAGTCTGAATAAAATTTCCAATTTGAAATTAAATCAGATTTAGCCAATTAATTCCGATTGATGTGGTTACATGTGACTTTTATTCTGACTGTGCTACTAGTCCAAATACAAATGGATTATTAGGGTTCATGTAAATGCAGCTAATGAAAAATATTTGGGAAGTTTAAATGTCCTGCGGGGTGACACGTAAACATCCAAAACCATTATGAACAGCATTTTGGCAATTATTTCTTAAGGATGCAAATTCTAATTAATTGAGAGACTACCTGGAATATTTGTACTTTTAAAAATTAATTTGTCAATGCAGGATAATTTAAAATGAACTAATGAAGGCAATTAAAAATGACGAAAAATGTAAAGCAACAAAATATGCATTTTCCTTATTAAAATACTGAACTTTTAACCTATTAAAAAAACAAAACAAAAAAAAACCTCATAAATGTTACTCATTTAAAGATAAATGGACCAAGAAATTTTCTCCCCAAAACATTATTTTGACTCCAATCATATCAGGGTTTTACAAACTGGAGCTAATGAGTTAATGAAATGCCAATAATTAATTAATATAAATATAAAATTAATTATTAATTGAACTAATTGAAATAATTCTGATGAACTAATAACTTTAAAATAAAAACAAATAATTTTATATTTACCCGCCTGTCATGTGACCATTAACCAATGTCAGAGAACAGTGAACATGTGAATGTGTTTTTAAATTATTGAAAAATTAACTTAAAATGTGAGGGGTTACTTCATGTGAATATTTCAGGTCTGACAAAAGTTTGAGAATCCCTAATGTATAACAACATTGTATTGGCAAGCAAAATAAAAAAAAAATAAAAAAAAATAAAAAAAACTGCACACTGAACATTTTGATGAACTATTTTCATTCACTGACTGTATCATGTTAATTAATGATTAATAAATTAATCATTTGTGACGTTATGAGGTGATTCTCACCCATCCCTCTGCTCAGGTTTCTCCTGCAGGCCAGACAGAAGTGTGAACAGGCATTGCTCATAGCTGTCCAGAGAGCCGGAGGGCTGCTGACTCAGGTATTCATTGTACTCGTGGTACAGCAGGGAAAAGGCCAGCTCACTTCTGCTCCGCATGTCCTCCAAGATAAACTGCAACAAGTCATTTTTCTTCCCTCCCTCAAACTGGGTCACCAAGCGTGCGAGCAGTTTCACACGGACCTGGGAGAAGATAAAACACAGAGATGACTTGGTAGAATAGATATAGTGGCTGAGGTAGTATGCATAGAAAAGTCACCAAAAGCAGACTCACATGGGACATCCCACTCTGTGCAATGGTCTTTTCTGATTGGAGGATCCGCTTGATGGCCATGTTGGTAAGTTTCTCGATCTGAGCCTCTGAAAACGGCTGCACCACGTCCGCCAATTTGAATACTTTTTTTCTGCCACTGGCGCCAAGAGCTCTGAATGAGGGTTAATGAGGATTAAAACAAAGAGAGAAAATCAAACCAGTGTCTCAAAGCTAGAGTTAACACACAAATGCAATGTTTCTGTTCCAAAACGTAGTGAGCCCCCTAACTAGACAGCATTTAAAGAGGACCTATTATGCTATTTTTTTTTACATTTTAAACTTTCTTTAGTGTGTAATGTTGCTGTTTGAGCATGAAAAAGGGCTGCAAAGTTACAAAGTAATTTCAAAGGAAGTTATTCTCTATTTCAGTAAGCACCGTTTCTGAACTCCTCAAAACACCTCAATTGTAGTCTTGAGTTTTCTTCCAGGAACGGACACATCACAATATCCCGCATTTAAATAATTCCCGCCCAAAGGCATACACAAGGGGCAAGACATGGTTGAGTTGCTAACAGACAGCAGACAAGCGGCTAGTAGTGACAGCAGCGGCAATCCACCTGTCACTCAAGTGGCCACGCCCTTAATTATGCAGAACTTTAAGGCATTTAACGCACCCGCCCCGCCGCAAACCTACGTAGTTCATCTTACATTTCATAAAGTTGATTGACAACGAATATGAAGCAGGGCAACAACTCACTGCGTGATGTAGCCTAAAGAATGCAGTTAGAATGTCCATAAAATTCAGGATATCAATTTGGCCAACGAAAATATTACCTATAAAGTAAGAGCAAAACTGTTTGTTTCTGAATGAATCCACATTTTGAGCGAATCAATCAGGTGAACCAATGATTCAACAACCCATTCATAAAGAGAGCCATTTACTTCATTCCTGAATGAATCAGCTGTTTGAATGAATCTAATTAATGAATGACTCAATGACTTACGCATTTAGACATTTACCGCCACCTACTGGCAGTTTTAGTTTCTTATTTAGAGTATCATTTCATTTAAAAATTATTTCAGTTTTCCATATCAATTAAAAAAAAAAAAAAAAAAAAAAGTTACTTCACCAAAAAATGAAAATTCTGTCATCATTTGCTCACCCTCATGGCCGCTAAAGCCTAAAAGTTTGTGTAACATGTTGAATCAAATAAAATATTTTTTTTTTCTAAAGCTACTTTTTGTAATGTCCATTTGATGCTTTTGTCATTTTACACAATAATGACTTTAAATTATCTTTTGGGGGTAATTCCTCAGCCAAATTTGATGTGCAATTAATTTGTGATTAATTCAATTAATTAATCATCACATTGTGTAATTAATTAGATTAAACATGAATCGCTTGACAGCCCTAATTTATTTCCGTATTTATAACTGTGTTTGTGTATATGTAGTGCTATGGGGACACTCTTACTTGGCCTGAGTGGTGGGCAGTATGGGCTCAGGAAGTTTCTTGATCTGAGGTGCCTCTTCAGCGATAGGGCTCTTGTAAGCCGCCACCGCCCCCACCACTGAGATGGCTTGACCGAGAGACACTGCAGATAGCTTGCGGATGATGAGAGGGTCTTTGGAGCTGGACTCAGCCGATCCTCCCTCTTCCTCCTTCACCTCTTCATCTCGAGCCTTACACAGCTCCAGCCCTGTGCAGGAGGAGACAGAGGAGACTATGTTTAACATGCAATGCTACAATATGCACAAGCCCCCTCACCATCTTTACAGCTGTGCTGACAGGAACTAAAGGAGTTTATCTCTCATCCTTCAAAATATCCGTCACCTCACCTGGTCCCAGTCCAGCCCCAGTCATCTGTGTGGCCATCAGCCTGGCTAGATGTTTGATCTGAGCATCAGTGCCGGCTGATTCTACAGGCGTGTAGGTGGCCTGGAAAGAGGCTGGCATCACTTCAGGCAGGTAAACCATACTGATGAGCACCTGCATTAAAAGAAAGCAGAAAATGAATAAAGTGAACACACATGCAAGTTACAGTAATAAGCAAGATGTGTGCTACTCAACACAGGGTTCCCAGACTTTTTGACAAATTAATTTTCTATTTTGACTTTCAGTCTTTTGAATTAGATTTAAATGATTGTTCTTTTTACATGTCAAAATGTTTTCAAAAAAGACCCACAACGGGCGAAATGATTTTACTCTACACCAGCATTTCCCAGGGGTTTACAGGGTTTTGAGAGTTACTGAAAAGCTAATAATTTAATTAAATTATAAAAATGTCAATTTAAAATAAATGAATAAATATATAGGACTGCATAATTAATCAAAATAAAACTGAAATCGCGATATGGCGTAGTGCATTTAATAAATTTAAAACGGCTGTAATTCGGTCTGTTGCGCTGCGTGTTTCAGAGTGAAGCATGGCACTGTGTTTATTTACACTGTGTTCCAGTGTTTTTAATGTCTCTGAGTGACCCAGTTCACAGCAAAAGCTGCTCCACATACTTGGTGAGGTGCTAACAGAAGACTAAGAATAGAGGTGGTATTGAATAAATATTAATGTTAAGTACTGATAAGTTTTTTTTTTTGTAAATATGTAAATGCATGTATACATGTGTGAAGTTAAAATATAATAAAAATAATGGAGAAGAAATGCTGCTTCAAACAAACTCCATCTCTGCATGTCACTTATTTTCACATTGTATTAGTATTGTAACTTGTAGTGTAAAAAAATATAATAATTATCAAATATTCATTTTTTCATTTTAAAGTGCAACTGTATTTTTCAATAGGAATATATTGCAATCTTTATTTTCTATAATATCTGTTAAAAATTAGTTAAAATGTATACATTGTAGGGCTGTCAAAATTAACGTTAAAGCATGTTTAAATTTTTCAGTTTAATCGTGCTAAAAATATTTAACGTAATTAACGCAGCATCCGTTTTTTCCATCATAATTTGGCTAGCATTACATTTTATGATCACGCTCTTATTCATGCAAACACTTTTAAACCATTCAAGCCTCACAAGACAAACGAGAACACACTGTCTGTGAATGTCGTGTCTGCGTGACACACATACGACTCGTGTGCACAGAAAGATGCGCGCCAGTATCGAATTCTCTTTCGCGCTTGAACAAACAATAACACACAGAATTACGCCAAAATGCCTGTTTTGTCGAGTATCCTCATAAGAGCGGTCTCAAATGAATTAAATAACGTCTTAGATGAACTTAAAGAGTTGTGAGAAAATGAGATGCGCGTCAGATCCGTATCATGTTCGGCAGCAGCAGCGCTTAAAGATAACAGAGAAAATTGTAGCTTTAATAAGGATTAATCGATATTTAATTTATAATTTATGAAGTGAAGACTGTAAAGTGTTTGATAACTTTATTAAATTTCTGTATATTTCCTACCTGTTAGACATGGTGGAAGGCCACGGGTAAATATGACATTTATTATAATGGGTTTATGTGAAGATTGTTTTAAGTTCACTTAAATTAAAAGTTATTTTTTTAAGCCCAATACATGTTGAAATTGATAGCTTTCAGTTATACTGTATTGTTGAATGTCTATAATTAATATTTAAAAAAAAAAAAAAAATCAATTTCATAGAGACATCAGTACAAGTATTAATACAGTGATACTGGCCTTCATTCATAAAAAGATGCCATTAGCCAAATATTTAAAAAGTATTGTCTATAAGTTGTTTCTACATCCGTTTGGAGAGTAACTGTGAAATTATTACAATATAAAAATATTAAAAACAATGTTTTTAATTGCGATTAATCGCAATTAATTACAGAAAAAGGTGTGATTAATTGGTTACATTTTTTAATCGATTGACAGCACTAATACATTAATTTATAGCTATTATTTCAGCATTTAAAGAAACACACTTTTAGTTCCTAAACCAAACCAAACCTCCCACACACAATTAAAGAGGAACACCACTGTTAAATGTAGTTCAGACCAGACATGTTATGGACTGAGCAGTTTAGCCACAGTACGCACCAGGTTGGCCACATTCTCTGGGGACAGCAGAGGCAACAGGAACTCAGCAGTGAGATCGATGGCTGACTGGGTGCCAACGGAGGAGGATGGTTTTGGGGTGACGACAGGAGCTGGTTCCTCCTTATCCTCATCATCCTCCACTAGAGCGCCCTCTGCAAGCACAAACAAGGAATTATTCCCCTTCTTTTCAAAATCAATGCCAACAACTGTTTGATCCACAACAAACAACGAGCCATGCAGCTCATTAAAACAGCCACTCACCCATCTTGATCCTCTTGCCCTCAACATAGGGCTCATGGTGGAGTCTCTTTCGGGGTTGTACGGTGGCTGGCGTGCAGCGGGTGATCTCGCTCTGAGACATGCCAAGGTCCAGCAATAGAGTGGAAATCTGGCCCTGAAAGTCCACGCTGCTGGGGTGCTTCAGCACCGCGACCAGGTGCAGCTTCAGGTTCTTGCGCACACTGCTCACTTGAGACTTAGCCAGAGTTGGGGGCAGGTTAGCTGGGGAACACAGCAAAAGAGATTAAGAACAAAAGAAATGATTAGATTTGTGTTCAATGCTCTGGATAATGTCAGTAAACAGAACTCACCATGTAGTGTCTCATAGGCCTGCACCACCTCAGACATGAACATGGGCCGCTGTTTGGCCAGCGTCGCCAGTGATCCCAGTGCAGTGGTTAGATTAATGCTGGAGATGGCAGGGTGCACCATGAACTTTAACAACTGCTCCAGAGCCGACTTACCCTCCTCACATAAAGTGTCTTAGAGCAGGACAGGAGGAAGTGAGGAAGATGAGGATAGAAGAAAAAGGAAGCCAAAGGAGAGAATGAAAATATTTTTGTAAAACTTAAGAGTTTTGACCTTAAGGCAGCACAATTTGGGGGGAAAAAAAAAATCTGATAAAAATTCAGAATGCGATTCAAAAACAAAAGTTCCAGGTTTTCTGCACTTGTTTGTTAGGGCTGGAAAATTTGTGTGATTACATATGACTTGATGACCATTAAATAATAAAAATAAACAGTAATTATTATTATTTTAATTATGATTACTATTAATAAATAATAATGTACTTTAATCTTTGTAGTCTTTGGGGATTTTGTCCAAGCTGAACTATTTGGCCAAATTTTTTGTGATTATATATCAATATACTACTACTAATAATAATAATAGTAATTATCCTCCTCATTTTTATTATGATTAGTATTATTACTAAATAAAAATATTAAACAAAATAAAACAATTTACAAGTATTACAATTTGGCAAGTATTTATAATACATATAAAATATAAAATATAACCACCTAAGCACATTGGCTAGTACATTTTTTAATTTACTTGTGTGTGTCAGCTTATCTTCGTAAAATGGCACAGCTTTTTACATTAATATACATTCATATGTGATATGATCTGAACGACACTTTTAACATGTCAATCAAGCATTTTTTTTTTTATAGAACTTAAGTAATTTGTACTAAAACGTGGTAACCACATATGACTGAAAATGTATGAATGCATATGTCATTTTAACAGAACTTATGCCTGGTGTTGCTTGAGACATTGGTCATTCAGTGTTTCTATATAAAAAAACAAACAAAAAAAACCAATAATACCGATAGGATAATAATACTACTACTGAGTTGCCATTTACACGACACTGTTTTCAACTAAAATCGGAAAAATTATGCGTTTTTGCCGTTCATTTACACAACAAAGGCGTTTTGAGGGCCTGAAAATGCAAATTTTTGAAAAAGGGTTTTAAAGTGCAAGATTTTGAAAACTATACCGTTCTCATCTCTGTGTAAACTACAAAAAATGCAACTTTGTGAAAACGGTGACGTCATGCGCATGTGTATTACATGTTCAGTCTATAGGCGCGTAGTGTTTCTTTACAAAGTGACATCGCCAACTACTGGCCTGGCATGAAAAATGCAGCATTTTTACTCATTTTAGTCAGATCTGTGTGAATGGGGATAGATTTGACAACGTTGTCATCTGTATGCAAAAACGCAAAGGAAAAAACGTGTAATAAGCGGGATAATGTACATCCAGCTGGTTGTTATCTCAGAATAAACCGGCTGGATGTACATTATCCCTTACTAAACATACTTAGCTTCTAACTCAAACACTGGTGAGTAAAATCTAACAAATTATTAGCCAATGGCTAATGACAGACATTATTTAGATGCCTAGAATGAACATTTAGTCGCACTGTAGAGGGTTAAAACATAATAATAATAATAATTTTATTTTATAGTACAACTGTAAATTTACAAATTACTATTTATGGCTGTCCTAATTTCTTCATTTTCAAATGTTAAATCATCGTCAAGCATTTAATTTGGTGTAAAACTGTAGAGAGACCTTAAAACTTCTCTTTTGTTGGCAACAGCCAGTTTATAAGCGTGTCTCATTACAAGTTTAGGAAAATTGTTGGTGCATGTTGCGCTCCCAAAAGCACGCTATAAACAAACCAAACTCAGAGCAGATGCAGAGATAGAAAGCAGTATTTACTGTGAACCGAGGTGCTCTGAGACACTGCAAACACAGGATCGTGAGTTGCACACTTCACTCTGAAACATGTAGCTCATATATTTAGTTAATTAAATTGATAATCATATTGAAAGCAATATCATGATTTCTGTATTATTTCGATTAATTGTGCAGCCTCATATGACATTAACAAAAAATAATACAAAATTTTCATACAGAGTTTGAAAATGTGATTCTGCTCTTACCATATCGAATATATGCGTGGTCTTTGGGGATTTTGTCCAGGCTGATGTCTCCCTCCTGCTTCTTGGGCGTGTCGGAGTCGGGTGTCCGTGGAGAAAGAGTGATGATGAGGGACTCTGTGAATTTGATGGCGTGAGTGCGGACACCGTCGTTATCGGAATCCAGCAATGCCAGAACATCCTCTTTCATCTGGGTCACCATATCCCAGCATGCCTCCTGCATCTCCGAGACACTCTTAGTGCGCACCAGCCACTAACAGAACAAATAAAGACCATGTCAGACACTTAAAAATATCAGCCCAGCTAAACAATGAATGTTGTGTAATGACTGATACCTGTAAAGCCACTTTATATAGCTGCGTGAGCGTCAGAATGGCCTTTTTCACCACATTCACACTCTCATCTCTCATGAGCATGTTCAGGTTGGCAATCAGCCTCAGCAGAAGCTCATTGTCTCTTTTGCTGAATAAACGAAAAGCGACTGGTCATGAAGTATTGATCAAAGTATTACATACTGGATGCTAATAAGTGCACCAGCCAACACTCACCATGCCTCCTCAATGAATCCGATGACAAACTTCCGCACCTCAATTGACTTATCAGTCTGAAATGCGATGATTTCCTGTTGAGGATGGATAAATGATGAAAACATGAATTTAATTTCTGTGTCTGCAACATTTACTCAAGCTGGTGAAGATGGTATGGATTATAGAACTTACATCCAGAAAATTATCAAGCAATGAAGGGTCCTTGTTGATGATCAACTCCTGCACCTAATAGTAAAGGACATAACTACATAACCATGAACACTAAACATCTGATTTTTATATTTACGACAATATGGAAAGGATTTTAAAACCTGTTTGAGGACAATAAGCTTTTCCTCTGTGGAGATGAGGGCCGCCTGGTTTAGCAGTTCCACCACCTGATGGAGAAATGCAATCCATGCCAAATGTCACATTTACAAAACAACAACAAAAACAGCAATATCTAGTGCTGTTATTAGTAATAAGTAACGATGGCCAGTGTGTTACCTTCTCACTGGTGGTCATTTCTGAGGCTGCGGCTTCTTCATTGCTGTATAACTGGGAGGCCACGGTACCATGTGCTTGTTCTCCCATGCCTGACGCCATCATGAAAAATCTAAAGAAAAGAGCATCACAAGTCTTCATAGAAGGTTTACAAATGGTTAAAGTCACCATGAAAAATGGACAATTGTTGTTTTTATAGAATATTACAGTATTTATTATAAATGAATTATTCATGTACATCTTTTTTTTTTTTTAAATTCATGTGCCCTCAATCTTTAATCAATATAACTTCCCCTCCCTCTTGCAGTGCCACCTCTACTCTTCTCTGATGGCACATTTACTGGCGCGAGGGCGGGACAACCTGTCACTCACATGAGATCGACCAATAGCAAACCACAACCATCCAATGAACCAATCAATTCCCCATGGACAAAATTAAGTCCCGCCTCACATTTGTGCTTGTTCGGAAAGCCGTTTTACTCAGATAAACGTTACAATAGAGAAAAGACTATCGCAACTTTTGTTTCATACCGACTTTAATTTCTAAAATTAAGATGAAGAAAAAAGGTGAGCACAATTTCTATATTGTAAATTGTTTAATTTGATATTATTTGATCTTATGTAAAGTCATGGTGAACTGCAACTTAACTGAAGGCTGGAAGACAAATTTAACTCACACTACATTCTTCATTTACATCAATTTTAATACTACATTATAAATTTCACTAAAAACCTTTAACAATGTTGGTTTTTCCATATCATATACAGAACATTGTATATGTATATGAGCAGTGCTTCATCTTCTGTAGAAATACCTGCCATTTAAAGTAATCCCTTTTCACAATGTAATGCACTTTTCATTTTATTTTGTTCTTAGTAAATTAAATGCATCATGATCTGACCATCGTTTTATCAAAACTCTCTTAAGGCAAGATTCTACAGGCAACCATTTTTTCTCTGGCACTGCTCAATTTTGAGATTTTGGGCTATTTTGCTTCCATAACATTTCAGACTAGTGGAAAGCTAAACTAAAACGCAAACTAAAACCAAAATACACATTTAAGTGTTTATTCTATTAAATTTGTGTCTGTATATTGAAATTACAATACATATCTTTAAAGCCTGATTTGTAAAAATTAGTTATTTCTTTTTCCTCATGCATTGATCCAGAAATCTCTACTTCAGCAGCACCAAACTTTACAGCTTTATTCTGAAGGTTTTTATAGAGGGGTTTGTTCATATATCATTCACCTGATTATTCCGAAATAATTTTTTTCTGACTGTTTATAGTATCTTCAGATTTATAAAGTGATAAACAGAGATTTCCAAAATCCCCTCTGTAAAACCTGTTTACCCTATTCACCTGTGGTGTCTTGACTTAATACATTGAGTACAAACCGAACAAACACAAGACAAAAAAAGAAACCCGTCAGAGAGGTGAGAATAAACTGTCAAAGAAGCAGACATCTGAGGTGTGTCTAAAGAACTTCAGGTCATCATTGTTGTTGATCATGTGGTAAACAGAAGACTTATCATGGCAGAGGATGCCAAATGAGTTTACCCTAATCTACAAAGGTCAATTAAGCCATAATATTATTTAGGCAAGAATCCTAGTAATTCTGCAAGATGCTCTCTATTTTTACAGTACAGAAGTACACAGCAACTGGGATTACTGTATACAACAGTGTCACACAACTCTTAGTATCATACACAATACACAATTCAAAGTATCATTGACTTCAGTATTAGCACTCAATTTACAAATTGACAGAAAACATAATAGTAATGTCATGTCTTCAGTGATATTAGAGCATTACGGATTCTACGCAGATTTATTGAGCTAATGAATGTTACATTAGACACTTAAAGTACATTTACAGTACTTTATTCAGCATCTCTAAAGGCAAATTCAGACGTTTTTCTTGCATAACTTGGTGGTTAAAACATTAAAAGTAAATTTAAATTTTGTCATTACATGTCACAGTGGGCTTATGTTTTGAAACTTGAGCTTGTGTGAAATTGAAACGTTCAAACCGAATGAAAATAATATTAGGTTTTAAATGAATGTGGGACTAGTTTGGAGTTTCAAACATTTACCTGAGGAAATACAGCTGAACGAGACAAATGGTCGGGGAAACATTGCCCTTTTATGCAGATAAAAGTGCTGAAATAATGTTAGAACTGGTATATACTGAAAAATGAAACTAATAGTAATAGGGCTAATAGTAGCTAGATAACTTA
This sequence comes from Mylopharyngodon piceus, assembly GCA_039654765.1. Lineage (NCBI taxonomy): Eukaryota > Metazoa > Chordata > Actinopteri > Cypriniformes > Xenocyprididae > Mylopharyngodon > Mylopharyngodon piceus. The sequence goes on along the minus strand of CM077443.1, from coordinate 35,655,844 downwards.
ATCTTATAAAACAGGCTTCCTGGCTGTCATAAAATAGCATCTTTAGTAAACGAGTATCACAGAGAAGTGAAACTTACTCAAGAGAAATCCTTTTAAATATGTGAGGAATTAAAATTTAGAGTTAAAACCTGTCGGTTAGCACTGACGCTAAGTAATATTTCAGGCATGAAAATAGTTAAAAAGCACAAAACGTATTTTACCTTACTCAGAACTTCTTTTGATAACTTCTCACGTTGGAATTACATATTCATAAAATTCACTTAGTTGCAAAATCATCAGTCCTTGCAATTATTATAGAAAAGTATTAATTTGCGCCATGCTCAGAGGAGAATAATCTACTTCCGGTGTTGAACGTGAACGTGAGGCTCACGGGAAATTGAGTTTTTTATTATTTTTTTTAATTATTATTGTTTTGAACATACCGGTAATACTAGAAATAGAGTTGATGTTTTAATCATAATTCAAACCTTTTAACAATACTACAAAAACATGTCACAACAGACTGAGTACAAATTCAAACAACATGCGCAGGCTTACCGTTTATATAACAATACAAAAAGGTTAGAAAATTCAAAAAAAAAAAAAAAAAAAGGTAAACCATATTTGTCTAAAAAAAAAAACACATAACATTAGTTATTGGCTTGAGGACCCTCAGTACAGTGGGACAGTCATCAAACATCTGCATTTATGAATTAAGCAATTCCCACAAAGACAGGTAGATCAGTTGTGTTTGTTTCAATTACAAATATGAATGCAAAATATCTGAACCAAATTGCTTATAAAAACATTCTCAGCAGTTTACACATCATTACTTCAGACATGATATACATGATTTATCAACTTTTATCATTTAAAGAATATATTTATATTGATATTTCATCTGAAACAATTACTGATAACTTATACAATTATTTACAGGTAACTTACAGGTGATCGTATTGGACAAACCCATCATCACAATCATTCTCACATTACACAGTAAAGCAGTAGCATTACAGCCCAAAATATTAAAAAACTGTCAGGTTCATTGATCAATGACAATATAACAATTCTTTAACAAATGAACATAAATTACTACATTATTCTGTTCAGTGTCTCTGTTGTTCATCTCAAATGCATTTGCTGCCTTAGTTCTTGTCTGTTCTCATTTCTTCTATAAGAGCTTTTTCTGCTTCGTAAAGCGCGTTGAAAAATATCAGTTGTGATGAAAAATCTCGTGTTTCTATGATCTCAAAGATGCTCCTCATTTTACTCTGAGGTGTTGTCATTGCTCTGGTTTCACTTAACAGTTCGTCTGCAATGATTTCACCAAGGTGATCTAAAATGGCATCAACATTTCTCACCCTTCGGATAAGAGCAGCTTTGTTGTTTTTCAGAAAGGATACACCTGTAGAATGTAGTCATTATTGCATTTAATAATATATTCAAATGACCGTGAGACAGAAAAAAAGCTAATAATTTGTTCCACTGCAATTCAAAAACAGCATACTAGCCGATTAAATGTAAATAAAATGGCTAGGCTAATTGTTGTTGAATGTATGTGCTTACACTGCTCATCGGTTGATAGGTTCAGTCTGCTGTTTTCTGCTGTATAGTCTGTAAGATAAAAAGTTGTAATGTCTTAATTTTCAACTCTTTAGAGATTCACAGTATAAATCCCTTGATTTAAATGATCAGTAAAATCATTAAACAATTCATGCAGATTTTACATTGTGCAATGCTCGTATTGTTGCAGTCTAGCACATATAAAGAGTATCTAATGTCTTTGATAGTAACTACTGTCATATCAGTTATTTACTTCCTAAACATTTCTAAAATTCCAGTAACACACAGTAAAGGATCTTACTTACCTGCCAGTGCTATGTCAAGGCTCCATTCAACTTTAACCTCTGCTTTCTTGGGTTTTTTCTTTTTGAGGCGTAATCCCACATTCATCACACCATTTGGTAACTTTATGTCAAATGTTGGATAGTAATGTTTCCACTGCTTAGCGCAGCGAAGTTTTGTGTACTTAAAAAAGAAAAGAGAGGTTAAAGATTAAAAGGCACTACTGTAACAAGACTCAAGGTTAGAAAAACTGTTACTGCTATCATTTGATTTAAGATGACATACATTACATAGACTTAAAAACATTTGTCAGATTAAAAATGAGGTTTTAAAGGAGCAGGTGATCATTTCTCAGAAATATGTTTTGCTTAAAGGTTTAAAATTATTTTTAGACCAATATAAACTGTGCGTTACACTAAACTTGGTGAACTGGACTGGATAGTGAAGGAAAAGTGAAGGAGTGTGCATAACAGATCTTTATTACATGAAACACTTTACTGTAAAAAAAAAATAAAACAAAAAAAAAAAATTGAAAAATAGTAGGCCTAATAAAGAATCATTAAGTGTGACTAAACTTTACCGGTAGCGTATAAGTGACACTGATAAGCTAAATTGTTTAGTAGGGGTGAATGGATAAAATGTCAGTGTGTCACCCCTAAATCTAGCAAAGTGAACAGTTTTTAGCCTAAAATAGGGTCCATCACTACAGCAGTGCTTCTCAAACCTGTCCTGGGACTTTCCACCATTGCACTTTGTATGTCGCCCTCATCTAACACACCTGATTCAACTCATCAGCTCTTTAGTAGAGTCTGCATTGGGTGTGATCGATGAGGGAGACACACAAAATGTGCAGTGGTGGAAAATCCATTGACAGTTATGAACAGCACTGATTTACAGCATACAATACAGCCATGGCCAAAAGTAGTGGCATATATTTTTTGTTTCCCAAAGTTTGCTGCTTTAGTTGTTGTGTGTTATGGAGAGACAGACTGAGTGTTAGAACTGAACCCAAAACAGTTTATTGAACATGGTGATATTGATGGAACAGTGCAGCATTGATGAGAACAGGTAACAGGTAGATATGCAGGTAAGTGGAAAGCATGAGATGGAGTTGATATGGCAAGTCTATGCATCTTAAACAGAGGTGTATGGCAAGTGGGTGTGTATAACAGGTAAACAGTCTATTTGAATGAATGTTCTTGAAGTGGGTAAGTGAAGTGTCAGTAAGGGAAATGTCCATGTCCAGGTTATTGAGGTAAAGAGTAACAAACCAGAGTCTTTCGGCTTATGAAGGAGTTTGTTGGAGGCTGGAGAATGAAGGAGATGTTGGGAATTAGGTAAATAATCCAGAAGGAGTTCAACTAAGGAGTAATAGTTTTCTAGATCATAGGATCAAGGAGTCAGCCTGAGTTTCCAGGTTGGTCACCAGACACAGAGCAAAGAGTGAGAGGAGTCTCCACCTTTTTCCTAAAGAGCCTACTGCATTTTAGATTATGGGAGGAACTTCCGGGTTTGGAGAAGTTCCATTCAATAAGACTGAAACAAATCATTTCAAATTAATGTCCTTCATGTTCTATTTTCAGACATCAGAAGAATAATGTAACGCTTGGTAATTTAATGTGACATGGTATAACAAGAATATCTATGGCAAGAGCTTTTTTCAGTCACTGCATTCTTTTCCTTCTGATCATTTTTTTTTCTTACTGATGAAAAAACAACATTTGTGGTCTGTTCTCCCAATTTAATATACATTATCCCATGAATAATTTACTGGAATGCACTAAGAATCTCTTGTTTTTCTCCCCAAATCCTCACGTCTCTTTCCAGGTTTGTTTTCACACAGAGGCTTTAAAACGTAATTGTCTCCCCTTTTCACTTTTAATACCTTTCAAATCATATGAGCCAATATTTTATTCACAATAGAACATAGATAACATAAATGTTTAAACTGAGAAATTTTACAATTTTATGAACAAAATGAGCTCATTTCAAATTTGATGCCTGCTACAGGTCTCAAAATAGTTGGGACGGTGGCATGTTTTCCATGGTGTAGCATCTCCTCTTCTTTGCAAAACAGTGTGAAGACATCTGGGCATCGAGGTTATGAGTTTCTGGAGTTTTGGTGTTGGAATTTGGTCCCATTCTTGCCTGATATAGGTTTCCAGCTGCTGAAGAGTTTGTGGTCGACTTTGACGTATTTTTCTCTATAGGTGAAAGATCTGGACTGCAGGCAGGCCAATTCAGCACCCGGACTCTTCTACGACGAAGCCATGCTGTTGTAATAGCTGCAGTATGTGGTTTTGCATTGTCCTGCTGAAATACACAAGGCCTTCCCTGAAATAGATGTCGTCTGGAGGCGAGCATATGTTGCTTTATAACCTTTATATACCTTTCAGCATTCATAGTGCCTTCCAAAACATGCAAGCTGTCCATACCGTATGCACTTATTCAGAGATGCTGGCTTTTGAACTGAATGCTGATAACACGCTGGAAGGTCTCCCTCCTCTTTAGCCCGGAGGACACGGTGTCCGTGATTTCCAACAAGAATGTCAAATTTGGACTCGTCTGACCATAGAACACTTTTCCACTTTGAAACAGTCCATTTTAAATGAGCCTTGGCCCACAGGACACGACGGCACTTCTGGACCATGTTCACATATGGCTTCCTTTTTGCATGATAGAGCTTTAGTTGGCATCTGCAGATGGCACGGCGGATTGTGTTTACCGACAGTGGTTTCTGGAAGTATTCCTGGGCCCATTTAGTAATGTCATTGACACAATCATGCCGATGAGTGATGCAGTGTCGTCTGAGGGCCCGAAGACCACCAGCATCCAATAAAGTTCTTCAGCCTTGTCCCTTACGCACAGAGATTTCTCCAGTTTCTCTGAATCTTTTGATGATGTTATACACCGTAGATGATGAGATTTGCAAAGCCTCTGAAATTTGACGTTGAGGAACAAGTATTCCACAATCTTTTTACGCACTTTTTCACAGATTGGAGAGCCTCTGCCCATCTTTACTTCTGAGAGACTCTGCCTCTCTAAGACATCTCTTTTATAGCTAATCATGTTACAGACCTGGGGCCGTATTCACAAAACATCTTAAGGCTAAAAGTAGCTCCTAACTTGCCAATTTAGGAGAAACTCTTAAAAATAATGGGCGTGTCAGTCCTAATTTTAGGACTCCTAAATTTTTGCTCTAAGAGTATTTCACAAAGCATTTTAGCGCTAAATCTGTGAAACGTTAGGAGTAGTCAAGAGGACTCCTAAGTCACTAAGACCAAATCACAAAGAATCCTAATGGCCGTTTGCTGCCAATCCCTCTCAGCAATCTGCCAAAGACACTGTACACTAGAGGCAATAGCGATAGAGCCTTGGGGGCTGAAACTTTTCTTCATAAATGCAGTACATATTTTGATTTATAGATTTGAATCTACGATAAAACGGCAAAAATAAATCTAATAAATAAATAAATAATGTCCAATTACCTGCGGTTGTTTTCACAAGTTCATTCTTACAAATGATCGAATAGAGTAAAAAAAAAAAAAAAAATTTAAGCGTATTTGGCGTGCTGTCCAAGGGGATTGAGGCAGTGGCGTGGCGTTTCGTTTTATTCAAATTTAAAAAACGTCCCAACATTTCCGGAATTCGGGTTGTATAAGTAATACAATAATTTATTGTCTGTCAAAATAACAGAAATCACTTTGAAAGATTATCACTCAATGTTCAAGTTAATGAACATTTTTGATTAAGGCAACGTATATTACATAATACTATTACCACTACAGTGATATTTAACATGTCCGTAATATTTCTGCTGAAATAATCATGTTTTTGGGGATATTGATGGTCTGTTGTAGTTGTTTGTTAACACCTCTACACTTATAATGTTCGACGGTGAGTAGAATCATCTCATTGTACCCAGTTTTTAAAAATGCTAATTGCGTTCATAGAGTGAACCTTTCTCAGATTGTTTACAGTTTAATGGATGTTAGTAATTTGCGCAAACCATCATGGGGCATGAAAAAAGATGGATACGTAGCCATGCTAATGAAGGCGGTAATGACTTGCATGTGCGGGTAATTAGTTTTCCGGAGAGAGTGAGCGCTGTGTTTGACTGGAGGGAGAGCCTAGTGTGTCTGTGACGTGGTGTTGATTCACATCGTTTCTATATTATTTTGCAGAGTGATCAGATGCATTTTAAATAATTGCAAATTTCACTGTTTTTTGGCCCTGGTACAAAATGACCAGCTAACATCAGTTCACTAATCATATCATGGGAAAGTGTGAACAAGTACTAGTGTCAGATGAAATCCCTCTATACATATTATAACGGATTGCTATAAAAGGAGGGAAGAAGTGCTTCCAATCATTGTAAGTCCAGTGTCATGCCACTGCCAACTCTGAGCACTAATAAGGCAGGAATGGATCGCCATCAGTCAGGATTTGGCCCAGAAGCTGATATCCAGCATGCCAGAACGAACAGAGGTTAAGAAGAAGAAGAGTCAACACTGTATGGGCATAGAAAACAGGGGATGCACTTTTAATAAAACGTAAATTCATCCCCTACACTCTTTTTGGGCAAGTGTGTTCACGTAGAGCCCAATATGAATAAATCTAGATTTAAATTCAAAGAGACAAGATAGTCCATGTATGACCGGTCGTTTTATTCTTATCCAAAACGAGGCGATCTGAACATTATGGAGGGCAAACACTCTTGTGTAACATATGTTTCATTCATACTCAAAGCCGGAGGGCACTCTCTCACAGAAAGTCTAAAATGGATTTGTAGAAGTAATAACTTATGACGTTCCAGAAAATCCCTTATATGGACAAAGGCATCCAGCTATGCGCTGTAGCAGCGGCTGAATAAACGTTGTGACTGATGAAATGTGAAGACAATAAACACACAATTGCAACAATAAGCAGCAAACTTTGCAAAACACAAAATTTTTGTCACTGCCAATACTTTTGGCCACGGCTGTACAGAGGAAAACTGGAAAGAATTTTTAGGATAATTTTTTTTTTTTTTGCATAACAGTTAAAACTAACATTCTTCGTAACCCATTTAATGACATATTCCAGATCTAATCATAATAATTAATCTCTGACTAATTTGGTTCAAAGGCTTAAAGGCAGTTAGATTTAATTATAATGGCTGGTTTGAGTTGTCCGAGATTATTGGGCATTCTTGTGATAATTGGAATGTGCAGATATATTGATACATTGAACCATGCAGCAATGCAGCAAAACACGCACAGACATGCATATCAATAATTTCGAATAAAAATACTGAGCACAACACTGAAAACCTAAAAAACTGAGGTTTTAGATGCTATGGATAATTTCAAGACATTTATGAGAAGAATAGACAAAGGTAGATAAACAAACTCCATTTCCAGAAAAGTTAGATTAATTGTAAAATGCAATAAAATCAAGAACCTTTATTTAACTGACAAAAGTACAAAGAAAAGATTTCCAATGTTTTCACTGACCAACCTAATTGATTTTTGTAAATATAAACAAATTTTAAAACTTTAGAATACTTTTCCGTCATTAATGAATAACTACATATAACAAATGAGTTACGCAATATTAACATTCTAGTGGTAACTTCTATTAACTGATTAACAAATTAAAAAAAAAGTGAAAGTGACATGTGAAGGACAAGTATGGTAACAGTAACCCATACTCAGAATTTGTCCTCTGCATTTAACCCATCCAAGTTAGTGCACACACACATTAGCAGTAGAGAGTAGTGAACACACACACCCGGAGCAGTGCTGTGGCGACTGGAAAGAGATTGGGGGTTAGGTGCCTTGCTCAAGGGCAGTCATTTCCAGCCAGTATTGAGAGTTGAACCCACAACTTTCAGGTTACCAGTCTGACTCTCCAACCATTAGGCCAAGATTTCTTCGACTGAAATTATATAGTATATTGGGACATTTGGGATTATACAGAGATATATTAATATATGTCTCTGTATAATCCCAAAATACACCTCCATGTCAATGAGGGGCTGCTGGCTGTCTGGGTGTCCAGAGCCCGGAGATCTGTGAACTGAGTCCATGAGTGACAGATGAAGACGAGTGGGGATGTAAGTCCATCCCTCAGGACCTCCTGGTGGAGCAGTTTCGAACTGCTGGGATTCGGCCAGGTCGGTATGTCACAGTGAAATTGAATCGAGTTAAGAAGAGGACCCAGCGTGCTTGACGGGTGTTGAGTCTTTTTGGCTTCAGGAAAGTATTCAAGATTTCTGTGATCTGTGATGACCTCAAAGGGGTGTTTGGCTCCCAGCCAGTGATGCCAGTTTAAGGCCAGTTTGATAGCCAGCAGTTCTCGATTTCCGATGTCATAGTCATGCTCTGCCAGGGACAGTTTCTTAGAGAAGGCGGCGCATGGATGGAGTCTGGGAGGCTCACCCTGCTGCTGAGATAATACATCTCTTACCCCGATAAAGCTGTCAACCTCGATGATGAAGGAGAGTTCTGGATCTGGATGGATCAGGATAGGAGCTGTACAGAAGGCTGTCTTCAGTTGGTGGAATGCTGACAGCAGAGACCTGGGCCCATTGCGAAGCAGGGAAGTGAGTGGTGAACTGAGTGGTACCGAAGTTATGGATGAATCTCCTGTAGAAATCTGCAAATCCCAGGAAGGAAATTCCGGGAAAATATGAGGATGTCGTCAATATAGACGATGACGAAATGATGGAGGAATTCCTGGAACACCTCATTCATGAAGCCCTGGAAGACAAACGGTGAGTTGGATCCCAGATAGATTGTACCCATTGCAATGCTCGGCCTGTTAACAGCGAGAAAATGTGTGCGATCCTCGCATGGTCATTAGGGAACAGATGTGGTTGCATTTCGAAGAACAATGAACAGTGTAGCAGAAACCCATTGCATTCCTCCGCCTCACCTAAGTATGTTGCTGGTCGAGCCATGACTGGCAGAGGCAGATGTCAAAGTAGAAGTGACTATTGGTTGTAGTGCATTATGAATCGCTTGGATTAAATCGGCAAACGGATCCAGTGGTGGATTGCCAGTTTTGCAGGGATCCGCTTTGTGTTGCATGTTGGTCTGGTCTTCTGTCACAGAATAGAAGAATGCAAACACAGGAAATATCCAAACAGAGTTTATTGAACACAAGGTGAGTAACTGGGTGGCAGATCAATATGGCAGTGAGGTGACAGTTCTTATCTGTTGCAGACGTGTGATTTTTTTTCCCCCAAACCAGTTCAGCGGAAATCCCGCCCTGGAGCCAATTCTAAAGATTTCATTGGCCATGTCAATCACAGTAATGATTGCCTACACCAAACACTGATCCCTAAACCTACCCGTCACTGTAACCTCAGCAATGAAATTGGTTGCAGGGCGGGATTTCCGCTGAACTGGTTTGGGGGAAAAAAAAAAAAAAAAAATTTGTTGCAGATGGAGCGAAGAGAAGACTGGTGAACGGGATGGCTGGGAGATGCTCTGAGTCTGTAGACTGAGGACTGAAGCCTGGACAGTTTGAGACGGGATAATCAGGTAAGTATCCACAGGTAGGTAGTCAGTGAGTTCAGCATCGAACAACGAGACCAGACATTGTTGAATGAGGTGTGTGGGTTTATATAGTGTCTCTGACAATAATCTTTTCACTTTTATTTTGCCTCTGTCCCAACTTTTTTGGAGTGTTGTAGCCATCAAAATCAAAATTTGTTTATAATTTACAAAATACAATAAAGTTGGTCAGTGAAAACAATTTTTTTTTTGGTAATTTTGTCAGTTAAATAAAGGTTCAAGAGAATTAACAAATCACAAATTCTTGATTTGACTGCATTTAATAAAATGTCCCAATTTTACTGGAAATAGGGTTGTATATAAACTATTTGATACATGATTCCCCATTATTCATTAGAAAATAAATGCTTGGAGAAATCTCACATCTTTGTCATGTTTACCATGCCCTATTCTTATTCTAAACCATACTGACCGACGGTTGTATCGTTGATACTGGCCTCTCTGAAAGTTCATGTTCCTCAACAGGATCACAGGACATGCTGTACTCACAATTATATGTGAGCATACATTCACAAGCTGACTGGATTAGTGTATAATCTTTATTACATTTTCTCACCTGAAAAAAACAGAGAAAATGTTATTTGTTTATAAAGTCAGACAAAATAAGGTGAAAAATTAACACATTAACAAAAAAAACATACTTCTCTGGGGTCCACATTGCGTGGTTGTAGAAACACATGCAGCCTATGCGTTTCCTTTAAGTAGAACAGCATCACTTGGCCATATGTCTTAGACCAATGACCCGTAAACCAGTTTTGTATTTTGGAAATAAAAAACGTTGACGTTCCTGGGATGCTCACTGTAACATGTGTTCTCGTGATATTCTGAGGTTTCAGAATGTCAACAATCTGATCAGAGTAATGTATAACTGACATGAAGTGGTAGGCATCCTCTGAAATAATAATAAGAAAGTAATAATTTTGTTACGTCTTTTACATTTAGAAAATTTAAACATATAATGTAGTGTTTTTTTATATTTTAAATTTTTTTTGCACTTTGCATTATTCATAGATTACATTCAGTATCTCATAATGTTCATTAGATTGCCAACTCACCAATGGAGGTCTCACAGTGAGGTAGACTGAGTTGAAACAGCTCACCCTGAACACATTTGATATCATACAGGGGTCCTGCTTGGTAATGGTTAGCAGGAACTGGACAGTCGTCGTCCTGAAGAGCAGTGCTGTACAGTACCTCTCCTTCACCCTTCATGTTAAAACCAAGCTTTGTAAACTCACAATGGAACCAGCCTGCATGGCTGCTCTGTAATCTATTTCAAAGAAATATCAAATATGAATGCAAACTGATACACTCAAATAGCTTACTTCACCTGTTTGTTGATATAGTACCTGTATTTACTTTGCCCCTCCTGAAAGATGACCTTGGGAGTGAACAAATAATCTTTTACATCTAGCTTCTGTGAAAAATAAAAAGTGTTTAAGTGCATTGTAATTAAATTGTCAAATTAGACATAAAATTATAAAACCATATTTGCATTCGCAAAGAGATCATTTTAAAAGAAATGAATCAGTGACTTACCCTTAAAATGTCTGAAGGGGACTGAGAATCTCCATCTGAAATTTCTGGTAATACCAGATGCATTGAATTATTTCCTCTGATCATCCTCTGTATCCTCTCTGAAAGCTCTCTCCTTGCTGTAGTTTCTGGTTCAGAGCCACAGATGTAGGTTTTGTGTCCACATTTTTCATGAAGCCACTCTAATACACTTCTCTGAGCTCCAGTATATTCGTTTATACTACAGTCTCCCTCTGTAAATACTACAATGACACGATTCCAAAATTTCTCTCCAAGAAACTCTAACTTTTCAAGAATCTCTTTGGTCTGGTCTGTGAATTGGCTTTCATGCAGACACAATGCAAGCAGAATGGCATGAGGCCCAGGAGCCAGCTTTTCCCATCTAAGGACCCTCTTGGCATTGCAAATATCAATATCAACCAAGCGCACAATCTTCTTGTTCATTGAACCTTTGAAACTTTTAAGCCTACCACTGCCAACTTCATCATAACTTCCTCCATCAAAAATCAGGCTTAAAACAGATTTTTCTGTTTCACTGAAACTCATGAGCCAAATCCTCATCTCTTTTAAAAGACAGCTTTCACCTAAGAAAAACAAACATTTGTATAAATGAGATGTTACAAAGGCTCATTTAACTTGCCTTTAAGGAAAATGAAATCTCTCTTAATTGCACATATGACCAGTGACAAATGATTATCAATGATTGTGACAATATAGACAATGATTATCATTACAATGTTAATATCATGCTATCCTAAAACAGTGACAAAGTTCTTAACACTTTGAAAATGAAAACACTTCTTTTGATTTTTGCATGAATGACTCCTAAATGCAATCTTCAAATTAATGAATAACGCATTAATAAGGAAGGTCAATCTTATTAAACAATATATTTTACAGTGCTATCATGTTTAAAGATCTTGAATAAATTAAGCAATAATAAATAGGCCCTAATGAAAAATAAATATGATTAAGGACAATGGCTGAATTACATATCTATGGTCAAAAATGGATGTAACAAGAGTTTCTATATTGTAGAATCACCAGGTCTTGACATGAATAACAAAATGTTGTGATGTTCCAGGACATGCAAGAATATTTGTTTAAACCATTTATTTTTTCAATAAATATAACACACTTTAAGTGTCTCATCTGCAGATCTCAGTTTAAAAACCATTGATTCAGGAAGCCATCAACTAATCAAACACTTTAGAGTAGGAAGACTGATAGTACACTTACTGGTAGTCAAAACTGGGACAACACCTACATATTTCTTTAAGAAATGTCAAAATGTTGGTTTAAAATAATTAATACATTCATACAACACTTGACAACATTCTGAATCAATAGGTTATGGATCATAAATATTTTAACATGAATGCTCAAGATGTCTACTATAATGTTTAATAAATCCATTAATACATTATTAAATAGTTGAACTCCAAGATTATCTGAAATCTTGAAATATTGACAACTAGATATTTAAAGTCATATGCCTTTTGTGAAAACATTTACCTGTATGTGTACATTCTAATACCTTGGGGGATTTAAAAAAAAAAAAAAAAAATTAACAGACCAATGTATTTCACGTAACCCAACCCCTAATTATAAAAGAATTATATAAAACATAAAATTAACTAAAACAAAAGCATAAATTTATAAAATAATGTACAAAATAAAATATGTATTTACCTATATCAAGCCCATTTCTTACGGCTCTCTCATAAAACTCTTCAGCCTTGAGTTTTTCACCCTTCACTTCATGAATGAATCCTTGTATAGCACATACCTCGCTGTCATTTGGGTTTTTCACCCTTTCAATCACCTTGTTCAGGTTCTTCTCACACAACTTGCCTTGCTCTGATTTCGGCTGCAACCTCAGACCTTGCATGAAATGATAGATGGCCAGTTGTTCAGATCTTTTGGTGTAGAGCTGGTATTGGCCATAAAAACAATGAACTGCCTGCAGGTCTTGCTTTTCATTTGCAATTTTAAATGCTTCTTCAAACAGACTCTCAGCTTTGAAGTACCAAGTTGTACCAAGTTGTCCGTAATGCAGTGCTAAATCTGCCATGGCATAAATGAAAGTGGGCTTTAGGGAAATTGCCCTTTCCAGATGATAGATGCCCTTTTGCAGGTATTGCTGTATTTCATATGACTCTGTTTTACCATGTGTCCTATAGTTCATTTCCAGGAAAATTTTTTTGCTTTTGTAACACATAGCCAACTGATGGTGTATAAAGGCTGAGCTTGGAGTAGACTGCAGGGCTTCTTCCAGTAGAGCAATGGCAGGGTCCATGTTTCCTAATTTGCGGAAAAATTTTGCTGCGTATCTAAAGACATGTGGGTTTTCCTGGGACTTCACCAGTGCCATAATCACCATCTGCAATGTAGTATCGAGCATCTTGCCATCATCTCTGTTATGCAGCATTCTCAGTGCTAGCAACACTAATAGAACAGTATCATCTGGATTCAGCCCTATAGCTCTTCTGAGCTGTTTTATTGTTGGCGAGTCTGAAGGGTCAGAGGTCTCATTGGTCGTGCGGTACAGGGCAATAGCATAGCCTGTATTTAAATCACTGTCATCAGGGTTCATCTCAAGGGCCTGTCTAAAGCATTCCTTTGCCGCATTGTAGTATTTGTGAGAGAATTTAAGAAAAACCCAACCCTTTTCCCGGAGTACCTCGATATGAGTATGAGTGAATCCTTCAGGAAATTTTCTATGGATCCTCTCTAACTGTCTCAAGTACTCTTGACATGTAGAAAAATCATTCATATGATAATGCAACCAGGCAAGGTCTCCGTAGGTAACAATAAGAACTTCATCACTGTCTTTGTAGTATTCCTCTGCGAGCTGCACTGATTTCTGCAGATTTGCGAGAGCTTCTTTCTGATTGCCATAGAGATACTGAACAAATCCAAAGCTGCTGTAAGCTCGTGTTACTCTTGCCTCGTCAGATTCCAACTGAATCTGTTCCTCCAGACGATTCAGTAAATCACAGAGAACAAAGTCTTCTTCTCTCAGAGACCAAGTAAAATGGCACTCCTGCTGAAGCAGTTTGGTTTTTAAATTACCTTCAAGACTGAAAAAAAGAAGGAAAGCTGAGACAAATGATTAAACACTTCATTTATATGAGTCATGTACTGTAGTTTTGTCGCAGGTTTCAGATAAAGAGCAGAGTTCATTTCAGATACATTCACATGAATGATAAAACATGTACACACACGTCTGGTTTGCTATCCTTGTGGGGACTCTCCATAGACGTAATTGTTTTTATACTGTACAAACTTTGTTCTATCCCCTTACACTAACCCTACCCATCACAGAAATCTTTCTTCATGTTTACATTTTCAAAAACAAAAAAACAACAACAACAACAACTTACTCTGTATGATTTATAAGCCTGTTTCCCCATGGTGACATGAGTCCCCATGAGTCTGTGTGCATTCAGGTTGAAGTCCCCACCAGGATAGAATAACATGTATACACACACACACACACACCACACAGAGGTTATTGTTTTTAAATTATATTTTAGTGTAGTTAACAAAATTTTTTAGCACCCTAAACCTAACATCCAAATTCATATGTGTTTGTGTGTGTGTATAACAATTTCTATATTTATATACTTTACTGACATAATGTTGCCATTCAATTTCTTGAATAAATCCACATTCAGATTCAAATTCTAAAGTAAAATGCCTGAGCGGAAATAAAGATGTAGCAGACAACAGCTTGTGTAACCACTTATAGGACACACACCAGATCTCGATCACCGAAAATCACATTTTATTTGATACAAAACTAACTAGACTAAACCAAATGGGGAAAAAAATCATAACTTACACTATTTTCATAGTATTTAATTTTCTCCATATGGAAATTAGCCTAATTTTTGTATGAAAACTTTGCTTAAGACAAATTTTTGCTTAAATTGTTTAAGACAGTCCTACTGTAACTATCAGAGGATGTTAATCAATAGTCTTTGCGTTTGTTAAAGTCATCAGTTTGCATAATTTCAACTTATTTTTTAAAGAATACTGATATTTTTATTTATTATAGCCTACTTATATTTATTATAATTACATTCTACTTTTTATTTATAATAGACTGCTAATTCTAATTATATTATACTTATTTTTAATTATTAATTTAAAAAGTACTTCTGGCATACATTTAAATTGACGCCACAGTGCTTTTTATTTGTCGTGTCTGATTTAGATCTGTGTCCTAAACTGATCCGTTTAAAGGTGAAGTATGTTGTTTGTGTGACACTAGCGGCACCTAGCGGATTACAAAAATACAGCATATTTTGCAAACGCACCTTTCGCATGTCGCGCCTCCGTCGACTCAAACATCACAAAAGCTCTTACAGGTGCTTGTGAAGGCACGTCTCAACAGGTAAATATGGGCTACTCTCAATAAAACATATTAGAAGTACTTTTCGCTGTGTTGCTATGCGTCATAAGCAACTGAGTAAACTAACACTGTGTGTAGAGCAGGGGTGTTAAACTCATTTTAGGTTGATGGCCGGATGAGAAAAAAAATTAACAATGTGCGGCCGAATTACCTTTTTTTCTTTTTAACCTTAGTGCGCTTATAGTTGCATTAATATTAACCATATAAACAACAAATTAATTTGCGAGAGAACTAGTACACTGCTCTTTAAAACTGCATTTGTTTTTACAGCAAAATGACTATTAGATTTTTTTAAATAATGCTTTATTTAATATTTTTTATTAGCACCAATTTTGATTTTTCATGGCCTATTCCAAATTTTTTTTAGAAGCAAATTGGCTGATTCTGATACTGGTTGCAGATTTTTTTTTTTTAAGCAAATGTATTTGTTGTTAATGTTTTCACAGGCCAAACTGGCCTTAAACAAAAATATGTGTAGCCCTTTGTTATGCACATGAGCAGTTGTTTTTAATTTAAATTATTGTATAATTTCAAGATTAACAGCAAAAACAGCATGGTCTGACTTTAGCTTTGTGAAATTATGCTTCATAAGGCACTTGTACAAAAAAAATCAGCAGACGGACTGAATGAAAATGCAAAATAAATCTCTGACAGTAGGTGGCGCTTATGGAACAGCAGCAATATAGCGTTTCCATGGTTACTTACTGCCATACACAAAGCAGTGCTGGGTGGCTACTACTTCATACGGAGATAAGAGGAAAAGCCATCAAAACTTTTCTGAAGACAGTTCCCTTCAGAGATACATTCATATCAACCCTAATTCAATATTTATATTATTCTTCCTATATTTCGCGAACAGTGAGCTTGTGCATGGTACAGTATTTTCTCTGCTGGCGCGTCTGTTCTCCTCTTTGTGTCCATATTCAGCGTGTATCTGTGTTAACGTCCTGTTTACAGACTTCATAAATATTTCCAAAAATTAAATTTTGGGTAATTATTACAAAGCAGTTATATAATATATATATATATATATATATATATATATATATATATATACACACACACACACACACACACACACACCAATGGTGTTTTAAAATGAGGAGGCAAAGTCCTCATTTATGTCCCTGTTAGCATTACATAAAAAGATAGACCAAATACAACTCTATTTGGTTATTTTTACACTATGTAATGTTCTATTTATTAAAACCAAGTGTAAATTTCATCAAGTTAGTGTTTTTACTCATTTTTACATTTATTCCAAAATACTAACTAAAAGGCAGTAACAATTTAAACAATATATATTATTTACATTATTATTAACTACTATTCAGCTTTTCTTTTTAATAGTCAATTTATTTTCAGCAGTCATCAAGCTTGTACACACTGGTCACTCACTCAGACACAAAGATGTACCTTTAATTTCACCACGCTAAAAACCCCTGCAGTCATCATGTTTTCAGGCCATTTCGAGTTTGATTTTGACATGACACAAAGCAGTGATATGTAAGTGACAGTTGTTTACTTACTTTTTAATTAGTCTTCCCATTAACGCCATTACTGTCTTCATTCAGGCCGATTCGACGAGAACGCACACGAAAACAAGAGGCGGGATTTATCGCACGAACCAATCATGTCCAATCATAGCGCAGTTGAGGCATTGCCTCCTCTCACGTGACTTTCCCCCATTCATTGTCAATTACCCCCCACTAAACCCACCGCACGCTCTGCTTTGTTTCTATGAGCTGAAGGGAGGCACAGAGACGCGGACTCCCCGCTGTAACTTTACCTGCGGGCTGCGGGTGTGGCTTATGACGGCAAATCAATGCCAAAAAGAATCGAGCGCACAACTGATACTTGCACGCGCAGCAAATTACTTCCGTGAGAAGATAACAGATCTACACGCGAGGAAACGGGAGCCCGCGAGCGCATTTTAACCTCTTAAAGTCGTAAACCCGGTACCGGTATGAAAATTGCGTTATTACGATCGTACTTTAATATTTAAAAGGTCCTGATGAAACATTAACAATCATATGTGATATCATTACAAAGCTTAGACCCTCTTCTTTTCACACAAAACCATAATTTTTTAATTCATTTTACATAACGCAGCATTTGAAAGTTTAAATTCTACCATCCGCAACCAAAATACCGATCAAAAGTACATATGATTATGAATATGAATACTGATGACATAAATCAAATTTGATGAACATAGGCAAGGCATATATCAAACAAAAGCTTTCATTCTCAAGATTTTTGCTATGTGGTTTATTTTGTTGACATAATACAACAGAACAAATGATTGCAAAATGAGTCGTGAAGTACATATTTGATATTTGTATACAAACTAAGAAACTTTTCATTTCATGAAAGACGTATCATTGGAAAGCGACTGATCTCAGCAATACGTAGACATGTCGATTTCGTCTCTACACCAATCAGAGTCTGAGATATTCAGCGTGCATTTCTCTCTAGACCAATAAAAGTCCCGTTTGTAGTGTGGGTTGTGGGTTGTATGCATCTATTATTATTGTCAAAATGACTTCGAAAAACCCCAAGAGGCCGAAAGGTATAGTTTTGTTGGTGCTGAGGCAGTTTTAGAGGAACTGGATCGACTCAGCGACTTGGACAGTGACGGGAGCTACGATCCAGTTTTTGAAGCTGCGTTTGCGACTTGAATAATGCATGTCAAATTATATTTTTGTATTACCGTTTCCTTTATTACTGGTACTGGGTGCATGCATATGAAATGCATTTGTTTGTACTTAAAATCCCGATGATTTGTTGCTTCTTAAGTTGTATTTGTGAATATTGTGCATTATAATCTTATTATTCTATTATAAATAAATAACTAAAAGATCTATTTTCATGTTGCAGATCTTGTTTTTGTCTACCCCATTACTTATTTATTGAACATGAAACATGTTTGGGAATACTTGTAAGTGCTTTTAGTAAATAGTAAAAGTGGGATTTTTGGTGTAAAATTCTTTTTAATAGCTTGTTTTTGCAGCCGGGGCTTTGGAGACTCCAAAAAGACACTAAAAATCCACTTTGCCTCCCTTTGGTTTCATAGCTATAACTTGTGAAAGCAAAATGTTAAACAAATAATTATTATTTTCTGTATTTTCTGACATCTAGTGGAATCAACTGGAACTTACAATAGGTAGCTGTGTCACACAAGGCCAGAGTTATACACTTTCAAAGAGAGGATTAAAAAAAACAAACAAGCGCCTATTTTTTTGTGTGGTTATTTTGATATTTTGAACACATATAATATTTTTTATTACTTTTGACACTTTATTTTGTTTTTTTAAAGGGTTTCCTTTAAAATGACACCAATATTTTGCATTTACTTCACTGTATGTGGGTAAGGGGAGCCATCAGATTTGGGTATGTCCAATTTCAGGCGGAATTCCAAAATAACCCAAAGAGCTTAAGGGGTTTTAAACATGATCATTACTATGGGAAGCCAAACGCACCAAATGTAGGACGAGACAGCGGGGTGTTACAGAGCTTGCGCCGCGCTGACATGTCATCTGTGCGGTTCAATGGACCGAGCCGCGCGACCGACTCATCAGCGTACTTGCTAGCGCAACTGAACGGACAGCACGGCGCTGACCAATTAAATCAACGCAGTGCGAATCACATTACTGCTCTGCAGAAGTTCAGCTGTTTTTCCCTTTACATAAGATAATGAAGATAAAGAGAATGAAATTATATATGTATTTTGCTTATTATCTTTCATATTAGTAGTAGACTACATGTAAACAGACTGTATTGTTTCTTAGGCTACGATTGCATGATTAAATAAGCCTATGTAGGCTACACCATGCATATACACACACTTCCGTTCCAGTTTAAGATGGGTAATATTTTTTTTAAATGTTTTTGAATGAAGTCTCTTCTGCTCACCAAGGCTGCATTTATTTGATCCAAAATACAGCAAAAACAGTAATACTGTGAAATATTTTTCATTTTAAAATAACTGTTTTCTATATGCTTTGCCTAGCCTATATCTATGCGTTTTCAGGATTCTTTGATGAATAGAAAGTTCAAAAGAACAGAATTCGTCTGAAATAGAAAACGTTTGTAACATTATAGGCTACCGTTCAAACGTTTCGGGGTAGTAAGAATTTTTGGGGAAGGGTTGGGGGAAAAATTAAAGAATACATTTATTCAGCAAGGATGCATTAAATTGATCAAGTTACAGCAGATATTTATAATGTTACAAAAGCTATGCTGTTCTTTTGACCTTTCTATTCATCAAAGAATCCTGAAAAAAAATTGCACACCGTTTTCAAAATTAATAAAAAATATTTCTTGAGCAGCAAATCAGTATATTAGAATGATTTAGGATCGTGTGACACTGAAGAATGGAATAATGATGCTGAAAATTCAGCTTTGATCACAATTAATATTTTAAAATATACTCAAACAGAAAACAGTTAGGCCTATTTTAAAATGTAAAAATGCTGTATTTTGCTGTATCAAATAAATGCAGACTTTTTTTTCTTTAAAACATTTAAAAATACTATAGTAATTTATAGTAAATACTATAGTGTTTTTAAACCATACTATAGTAAAGTACTTGAATTAATTTGTTGTGGTAATTCTATAATTGCTGTGGTAACATAACTATACACTGTAAAAAACAATAAGTAAAATTTACTTAATTTTTCTTTCGCAAGTTTTTGCATGCATTTTTTTTTTAAGTAAATTTCAAATATGGAATTAAGTAACTCTACTTAACTAAGATAAGTAAAATTAACAAAGAAAATAAGTAATTTTAACTTGGCCAGTAAAAGGTTGAATAATTTCTACTTAGTTGAAGTTTCTTTTGCAATACATTTTACTCAAACAATATAACACTGAATTAAACCATGCTTTTAAAGTGTATGCTTTACTTAGAAACATTGTGATGTTAAAGAGATAAACACATTTTATAAACTGTAATGATGCATTTCCATGGTTATTGGCATTGTAAATCTATCAAAATGTTTAGATATTTTTATATTTTATTTATAACTCTATGTTTTGTGTTATTGGCATTATTTTTTTTATTTTTACAAAATTGGAGATGTAGCTATTGGAGCAAAGGGAACGCAAAGTCATATTGCAGTTCACCACTGTATTATCTACATTACAGCTATAGCCTACTCCTGTTCACTTTTATGCGTTTACCCAACTAAAATTCTATAGTGTCTGAGATCCTCAGAAATGTGAGAAGTGTCCATTAAATAATTAAACAGTGTAAGCTTTTTTTATCATCCAGTGTATTACTATTGTCTATTTTGAGTGGTTCATTTTACTTTCTATTAAATGTAAAAGGGGTTCTGCCTTCTCAAGATAAAGTATAAGGCATGAATAATTACACCCCTCTGAAACCCAACAAATTCAGAAATTTGTCTTTACATTTAGGACACATTTTGTTTTTTTTAAAGATATGTTCAGATGGTGTGTAATCATTTATTCTGTGTACTATCCTTAAAACATACTCAAAAAAATCTTATTAGGTTATTGATGGCTTACAAAAATATTGTGATTCACTATATGAAGTATATAAATCGAGATCTCGACCGATTTCGTGACCGAATAAATAACACTGAATGATTCAATTGTGAATTCGGCTGATCTAGAAGATTAAACTTGCAGTAGCAAACAACTCATTCAATGATACGGACATAGTGAGTTAAGTTAACAAAAAACACCTGAATCTTATTTGTGTGGCATTAGATACCTCTCTTTTACAGTTTTGTAACTGGATTGATGACAACCACTCAAAATAGACAATAGTAATACACTGGATGATAAAAAAAAGCTTACACTATTTAATCATTACAAAACGTATTCATAATTATACCATGAGAAATGATTTCAGTGTGTTAACGTCAAAGATCGTCTGAAAAGGTTTAACGATTCATTTTCAGAGGCGTAGCAGTGTCTGCGCTTGTTTCCATGATGCATACCGTTCATAAAACATTTAATTCAACAATAATACAACAAACAAACCCACCTCATTTTGTGCCCATCTTCAGTAAGCATCAAATTATGAAAATACCAATGGAGCAGGACGTTTTGGTAGTGTTATCAAATAGGTTTGAAACTTCTTTAGCTTAGGGCCGGTGAGATTAAACCTGTAAACATTACAGATGTAGGGTGGAGTTGAGAACAGTTGGGCTTGGCAATCTTAAAGGTACACTTCTGTAACTTTTTTTTTTCAAAAGTAAAAAAATTTAAATGAGTCAATACACCATCAATTCTTAGCCTACTTCCAAAGCCGCGTTTTGTCTTACCCTGATTCACTATGGTAAGCCTCGTTTGAAACGTGCCTCGCCTGGCATTCAGACGAGAGTAGGCGAGAAGGCGGATGCAGTGAGGGGTGGAGTGAAATTAGTGCAGGCAAGACGGACAGTTTCCACTTCTCGTAATGGATCAGACACCTACGAGATCAAAGGCGGATATCGCGAGATTCACGCTCATGCGCTGTTTCTCTAATAAACTTTTGTTGTTGTTGTGTTGCTAACAAACTGGATGCAATAGGTTGTTTGCACATGACGTCATTGCTGTGGCGTGAAATGCAGCTGGGAAGCAGGAAGTGATTTTTCTGTACAGGAATCGCTATCACAAACTCAAAATTCCTTGTTTTGCGTCGTTTATGGTTACTTAAATCGATAAATCGATCGTTTACGTAACTTTTACGTTTTTTAACTTTAAAAGTTGTTGCCTTTTAATAGCGTTTTGCGTCTGCTGATACAAATCAATATGGATACCTGCTTACCTTTTTGTTTTTGATTTGGTTAAATATTCACATTTGCACGTTTGAAGGAAAGAGGAGCTATTTTATCCCATTACATGATCATTTGGTGTTTTCACTTAAGTTTTGTAGTTAATTGCGTTCACAATGTTGACCTGGTTTCTTTACCTGCCCTCCAGCTGACTTTCGCGCATCGTAAGAACTACGTGATTGCAAACAAGCTATTTAAGTAGTGTTGCTTTTATATGAAAATAAATATTATGAACAAGACCCAAAGAACTTATTTAATTCCATATATGTAAGCACATCAAAGCAAGTCGGACCACATTTCTAACCGGTGATAGGTTCTGCGCAGATTTTGCTCAAGTCAAACAAGCCTAGTGTTTATACAAAGCGGGATGGTTTTCGCGGGAAATTGAGTATATATATGTTACTCGCTCCTGAGTGTATCGTCGTATATAGTCAGTTATCGTTTAATGGCCTTATCGTCTCGTCTTAAGGCCCTTAGTGTGGGGAAAAACTTCGTTTAATAACATTTTTCATCATGGATTTAGTTAACGAAATGAACACTAATAGTGCCCCATTATTTAATGTACTCACATATACTTAATGCTAATAGCTTACTGTCTTAATGAACAGTTTTTTGTTTTTTGTTAAACTTATTAATTCCACATTTGAAGCTGGGTTTCAGACAGATCGAGGGTTGTTTCAGCTTTCACACATTCCTAATTTATACAAAAACACAGAACACAGGATGGTTCTTCAGATTATATTCTCAAATACAAAATAATGCATTTTGATTTGACACAAAACCATATGCAGATACTGCTTTACAGACAAGACACAAGGTAAAAACATATCCACACAAGGAACTATTTTGGATCATTACTAATTTGAAACATGGGAATAGATGTGCATCAGACCAATCAGAGTCGTTTTAAAAATGCTATATAAAAAGGAAAATGATAACCTTCATCAGACATCAGAAAAGTGTTATTCAAGATTTAGGTTATTAAAATTTCCAATATGATGTACCAAGACAAAAGTGTTACATGGTTTTACATCAATGTGTACATACAGGCATATGATCATATACAGAATACCCATAACCATCTACCGCAAAATGTGGTTCTTTAATCTTACAAGATAAAAAATAAAATAAAATCAGTGGTAAAACTATTGGAACACAGAAACATCCTGCCTCTCTCTCTATACATTTGATGTAAATCTAAGCGAGCTTCCTCAAATTTTTCCTGCTCTATTTTGAAACATTCAAGCACATCATAGTGTGTGAGCTTTTTGGAGCGGACTAAACCACACATTACTAAATTCAAAAGTCAAACCTGTCATCTACAAGTACACAGGAGAAAAAAAAAAAAAAAAAAAAAAAAAAAAGATCAAGCATGTAAACAAATATTTAGTAGAAGAGCTAAAAAGGGATACTTGCCACCAAAACTCAAACAGAGCAATGGAGGGCCACAGAAATGTGGCTACCTTTAGGGATGGCATAAATAGGGAGAGAATAAACTTTTACAGAGAGCAGGTGGGAAAAAAAGGGGTAAGACTGGGAAGGATCACAAAAAAGGCATGAGGAATGCTGCTTAGGGAATGGGCCGTCTGAAGCGGCTGCGATGCTACTACTGTGTTCCCTGGGCACCCTGGCTGCCTTGGGCACCCTGCTGGCTATAGCTGCCGTAATTGCCGTATTGGTTATAGTACTGGTTCCACTGGCTCTGGTTCTGGTAGTACTGCTGCCACTGCTGAGCGTACTGAGGGAAGTAATACAACGTATAAAAATACATGCATCAACAATACAATACAATACAAAACAAAAATTAACAGGGACATCTGGGAAAAAACGGCACAATTATACTTTTAAATCTTTTATGGCTGTTGCAACTGAAAAGAAACATTAAATGAGTGAAAGTGTCAACTGCGGCGTTACATTAAGATCTGCTCACGTTGCATCAGATTTCTTTTTACGTTTTTGTAGCATTGGGCATTATAACCAATTACAAGGTTCTGTTGAGCTATGAATGCAATGGCCAATCAGAGGCGTTTAGATTAGTCACCGCTGTAAAGGCCGTTTTCTTCAGTGCGCGCACTCGCCAACTGAATTCTGCACTCTCACGGATTCTCTCTACATAAACAACCAAGTGCAGATACGATGCAAGCAAGATTAATTTTGTAGTGTAGACAGCTTCACCTATTGTAACAAGAGTTTAAACTTGCACTAGACTGAAGTCATGCACCGCTTCAGTGATAGGCAATGTACTGTCACTTTCTGTATATAATTTATTCCCAGTTTGAATTCCCCGTTTTGTTCTTCAAGCTACTAAAACAACCAATAT
The DNA here is from genome assembly GCA_039654765.1 of Mylopharyngodon piceus. Classification (NCBI taxonomy): domain Eukaryota; kingdom Metazoa; phylum Chordata; class Actinopteri; order Cypriniformes; family Xenocyprididae; genus Mylopharyngodon; species Mylopharyngodon piceus. Next base: position 35,631,391 of record CM077443.1, on the reverse strand, counting down.
GAAGTCTTGATTTTCTAAAGTGTACAAAGCAAATTAATTCATAAACGGTTCTTAGATTGTTTTGTCTGTAGCCTACAAGAATATGATGTGCCGTTTCCCCAAATGCAAAAACTTTATTTTTTTTTTTTCTTTACTTCAAATAAATCAACATTAATAATCATTATTTCAATATCAAAAGCAATCACTCATATATTAAAGGGTTAGTTCACCCAAAAATGAAAATTCAGTCATTAATTACTCACCATCTTGTCGTTCCATAAGACCTTCGTTCATCTTCGGAACAAAAATTAAGATATTTTTGATAAAATCCGATGGCTCAGTGAGGCCTCCATTGACAGCAAGATAATTAACACTTTCAGATGCCCAGAAAGGTACTAAAGACATATTTAAAACAGTTCATGTGACAACAGTGGTTCACCCTTAATGTTATGAAGCGACGAGAATACTTTTTGTGTACCAAAATAAAATAAAATAAACAAATAAATAAAAATAAAAAATAGCAACTTTATTCAACAATATCTAGTGATGGGCAATTTCAAAACACTGCTTCATGAAGCTTCGAAACTTTACGAATCTTTTGTTTCGAATCAGTGGTTCGGAGCGCGTATCAAACTGCCAGTCACATGAACTAATGAAATTTCGAAACACTTGTTTTGAAATCGCCCATCACTAGATATTGTTGAATAAAGTCATTATTGTTTTTTTTTTTTTTGGCACACAAAAAGTATTCTTGTTGCTTTATAATATTAAGGTTGAACCACTGTAGTCACATGAACTGTTTTAAATATGTCTTTAGTAGCTTTCTGGGCATTGAAAAAGGAAATGATCTGGCTGGCGATGCAGGCCTTACTGAGCCATCCGATTTTATCAAAAATATCTTCATTTGTGTTCAGAAGATGAATGAAGGTCTTACGGTTGTGGAACGACATGAGGGTGAGTACTTAATGACTGAATTTTCATTTTTGGGTGAACTAACCCTTTAATTCATAAACGGTTCTTAGATTGTTTTGTCTGTAGCCTACAAGAATATGACGTGCCGTTTCCCCAAATGCAAAAACTTTATATATTCAATTAATCAACATTAATAATCATTATTTCAATATCAAAAGCAATTACTGACAATATTAACTTAAGTAATAAAATTACAGCCCTACCCTGTAATGATTTCCTGTTTTTTAAATTTATAATTTACATGAACAATTTTATTTAGGCAACTGTTGTTTAAATACATGATTGCCGCCTTTGAGCAGCATTAAAGTCTGTGTAAATAAACATGCCATGTCAGATGCAGCTTCTGTTCCATCTTTGCTGTGTAAAGATGGCTTCTGTTGATGTTGATAAAATTTTGTTTTAGTATTCTGATTGAAGTAATTCATTAAATTACAGTATTTAACACAAGACAACATAGATGCATTTAATAAAGTAATCATAAATAATTGCCCATACAGGAAGTAAAAATGCCCCTGGAAATCAATGCCAGGGAGCAAATATTGCCCCTTAATAGAAAAGTTAATGTCTGACCCTGGTGCCTGTATGCAGTTTCTACCACTGATGGGCTCACCTGCTGGTACTGCTGATTGTAGCTCTGCTGCTGCTGGTTGTAGGTCTGTCCTGTGGGCGCTGGAGTTTGACTGTAGCTCTGGCTGTATCCTGGGTACTGACTGTAGTTGCCATAGTTGTACCCTTGGTTGTAGTTGCTCTGGTTGTAGCCCTGATTGTAGCCTTGATTGTAAGACTGAGGCTACAGAAAAAAAGAGAAAACAACATGCAAGCGATAACTACAAGTGGATTCATAAGCTGATTCTTGGGTAATGTAAGCCCTGTCCTGGTACCTGTGATTGGCTGTAGCTTCCACTTGCTCCAGAGCTACTCTTGTTGTAGGAGCCCTGGCGGTTGTGGTTGTAACTGCCCCCAGACTGCTGGTTGCGGTTGTATCCACCACGGCCTCCTGAGCCTCCATCCCTGTAGTTAGTTCCCCAGCGGTTCTGGTTGTAGCCTCCACGGTTGTATCCTAATGAATTAGTTGAGTGATTATTAACATCTAGTTCTTGTAGGCAATATCTAACCAGCAATGCTGAACAATAAGTAAGGAATAACTGTATAATAAGCTGGTCATTAAATCGCAAAATAAACCCAGACTATGATATGATTAGGATAACTTATATCACCCTGAAGGGGTTTCTTTGTGATAACGCCGGCTGACCGCACATTATCCTGCTAGTTACACGGCTACTCAATACGTGGGCAAGAACTATTGATTTAGATATTACTTTATGATTTTGCCTGTATATTCTCTTAAAGCTTTCATTAAGAAACAATAGTCCATTACAATGTTCAAATCAATGGGCCTATAACAAACACTGCAACAGTATTACAGTACTATTAATACTAAAGTTCTCCGAGATCGTTTTCAGTATAATCTATAACTGAGATGTAAAATGGCGGCAGTTGCATTGTTTCATACAAGAAAGCGAGTCCATGGTGTGATCTGAGGGACATGAAAGTAGCGCCGGTTTTAGTAAACCAGGTGAGAGTACTGATATACAGTGTTGCCACTGATGACGCGCCGGTTAAATATCACACCTCTGAATGCCACAGCTGACCAATCAGAACCAAGTATTCCAGTGTAATAGCTGTAATAAATGTATACACACGACCATACTAAATTTTGGGGTCAGTAAGTGTTTTTGAAAGAAGATTCTTTAGTTCACAAAGTCTTCATTTATTTGATCAAAAATAGATTAAAAGCACTATTATTTTATATTGTAATAATATTTCACAATAACAATTTTCTATTTAAAAATTTAATTTATTCCTATGATGCAAAGCTGAATTTTCAGCATCATTACTTCAGTGTCATACGATCCTTCAGAAATTATTCTAATATGCTGATTTGCTGCTCAAGAAAAGCATTATCAATTTTGAAAACAGTTGTGCTGCTGATATTTTTTGGAAAAAGTGATAGTTTTGCTCAGGATTCTTTGATGAATAGAAAGATTTTCTATTAAAAAAAGCATCTGTTTTTCCATTTATAAAGCACTTAATTTGAAATAGATATTGTTTGTAACATTATAAGTGTCTTTACTGAAACTTTTGTCAATTTAATGTGTCCTTGCTGAATAAAAGTATTATTTTCTGTCATTTACTAACCCCAAACTTGTAAAACACAGAACTAGCAAATTCAACACACTTACCTCCTCGGAAGCCTCCACCTCCAGAGCCGCCTCGGTTCTGGTAGCCACCTCTACCACCCTGAGGTCCACTACGATTGTCATAGCGCTGGAAGTTGCTACGGCCGCGGAAACCACCCTGGCGGTTATCAAAGCGCTTCTCCGGGGGAGGGCCTGCTTTACGGCCTTCTTCGTTGTACTGCTTGACGAGAGCGTCGGCTTCTTCCCGCTGAAGCTCTATGAATCGCACCTCGTCTAGGAACTCGCCGGCGTCGGGCAGAACAAAGTTTGCTGCGGGAGCAGAGGCATGCAATGAGGGACAGAACAGCCGTGTCGGCGAAAGACAAAGAGAATCATAATCAGCACCATACAATGGTGACAGCAAAAATACAGGGGAGGGGACAGAACAAGGAGACAGAGAGAGTAAAAGAGAGAGAACTGGATCATGTGGTGATAACGGTAACATGCTCTAGGACAAATGTTGCCTTAGCTGGGTAAGAAAACCCTTGTCCCAGAGTAGGAATATGAGGACAATGTAGGGGGGTCGTAGGGAATGAAATTAAACTAAAAACAGTTGCCAGAAAAAGAGTGTTATGATAAAAGGTGTCCCTGCAAAATAATAAGTAACTAGCTGAGGACATCTGTCCAATAATTTAACATTTATTAGTACAGCCAATACAAACTGCTTAGTTGCTGAAGTGAATTGGAGAGCCTGAGCCAATTGCAGCAATTCTGTTCCTCAATCCTCATTATCTGAGCTGGATTTCAGTGGTGAGAAATGGCATGAGACAATGTAAGAAAATGTGGTTAACAGGGCAGGAAGAGATGAAAAAAAAAGGTGAGAGGTGCTCTTTTATCTGGCAAAAAGGTTTAACAGAAGGAGAGACGGGTGGGTTCTTCCAAGTCTTAAAATAAAGAAACAAATAAAAAAAAAAACAAACAGCAAAAGCAGATCTGGTGTGTAGTTTTGAACATTTGTTTTGGTTATCCGTGGCATTCCTACCTTTCATTTCTAACACAGCATGATCGGGAACATCCTTCCCTTCCTCATCAGTTCGCTTTAACGTTCGCTCTTTTAAATCCTCATCCGTGGGACAAATTACAATAGCCTTGCGTTGAAAACCTTCAAAAGGACGCATTTTTCGTCTCTGGGCTGATCCATAAACATTTGTCTAGCAATGGTGACAAGAAAGAAGTAGAAGCTGTTCATTATTTGCTTTTGTTACGGCTTTGCGTTCCATAGGAGGGGAATTGGATTCCTGCAACGATGAAAGTGAGAGAGTTTTTTTTTCATTCTATAGTTACTGCTCTGGAATGACTAGCGGTTGTCTCTCACAACCCCACCTGACTTACCGTGAACTGGGCGACACATAAGAGTTTATGAATGACTGACATTGTACAGGGGACCCTTTCTGCTTCCCTCAAACTAGCACTTTTAACAGAAGCTGTTCTTTTATGAGAAGCTAGTTACAAACAACTGGTGTATCACTTTCTCACTATACTATAAAAGATCCAAGTTACATGAAATTAAATGGTAACACTTCAGTATAGAGAACACATTCGCTATTAACTACAACTTGTCTCAATAAACTCCTAATTTGCTTATTAATAGTTAGTAAGGTAGTTTCTGTAGTGTTCAAGTTTAGGTATTGGGTAGGATTAAGGAATGTAGAATATGCTCATGCAGAATAAGGCATTAATATGTGCTTTATAAGTACTAATAAACAGCTAATATCCTAGCAATATGCATGCTAATAAGCAACTAGTTAAAAGTAGGGGTTGAACGACTTCAGATTTTTTTAAAGTTTATTAATGTGATGAAAGTCGAGTCAACATAAGCCTGAACCTTGAGCTGAAAGCTGAGACTCGAACGCATTGCCTTGTGCACAGCTATAGCATATGACACTGCGCTGCCCACATGCCTATTGCTCCTACATAACAGCTCATTTTTATCAGTTCTTGTCTTTATCAAATACAGATGAAGTAACACAGTAAGATTACATTTATATGAATGCATAAGTGAAAGAGAGATTGTGTGTGTGAATTAATTCTACCTGTGCAGTCTCTCTACTAATAAGGGGCTTTTGCACCAAATAGTTCTAGGAACTTAGTTCTAGGAACTAGCCACTAGGACAGGTCCCCGAGAACTAATTTATCCCCCGGGGCCATGTTCCTGGTTGCATTCACACCGGGAATAGGAACTGTGAAGCGGCCGACAGCGGCGTCTTTAAGCGTGGCATTTACAAACGCTGAAAACTGGTGAATGGAAGAAGCCGTGATCGGAGCTGTGTTCATTGTGTGTTTCGTGATAATGGAAATGAAATGTGAACGCATAATTTACGCGACTGAGAGCAAAAGTCTCCAATGACAACTTTCAGGATTGCATATCATCGAGGCGGAGAAAAGAACACAACCATGCAGACAACAGGTACATGCCGTTATCACCGTTTTCCATGTTTGTGAAGTACATGCATTTACACAGCTTTTTAAAAATGCCGGGTGCTGGTGTTTGACATGACATCAACGCACATAAGGCCCTATGAAATCCGTTTTATTTTTTCCCAATTTCGTTTTATTTTCTCCCAAATTCTGTTTTTTCCGTTTTAATTTTTCTGGATTCCGTTTTTTTTTTAAACTCCAATTTAATGATTAAATTAAATTTTAGTAATCAAAAACCATGTCTAAATAATTAATTAACATCCAATTTACCATCAATTTATTAAAGGTTTAACAAAAAAAAAAAAAAAAAATTACATTTTATTAGGGCCCTATGATATACGTTTTATTCTTTCCCCTCAAATTCTGTTTTATTTTTTACCAAATTCTGGTTTTCTGTTTTAACTTTTCTGGATTCCATTTTAATGGCTTAATTACATTTTAATAATCAAAAAGCATGTCTAATTAATTGAATTCTTAAAAACAATAACATTTATTAATTAAAAATGTATTTTTATGAAATCTGTTTTTTCAGACCATTTTCATACCATTTAGTTTATCTTTTAATCATGAAATAAATGTCAAAAAATTTGCTGCACAACAGAGCTTTACACAGAGCTTTACTGTTAAAATTAAAACATGGAAGAAAAACAGATTATTCCTTAAAAATATAGTTGTATTAAATGAATTTATCTAAATTCTACTGTACAACACTAATATGTTGCATTCTGTCAAGTTAAATCGAACTTTTATTTTGACGGGTTGCCGAGAGCTTTGAGTTTCTCTGTGTTTAGGACAATAGTTTTCTCAAACGAAGCGGTTAAATGCTGTTGAAGTGACTTTCAGAGTGGCTCTGGAGATGAATTTCGTGCGTTCATTTCCTCATATAGTGAGGCGACAGAGGATGAAAACACAGCAAGTGTCGCACGTGCTTCAGTGTGCGTGCGTGCACGTGTGTGAGAGAAGTAAATGAAACCGCGCTTCTGCGTCATTCATTTCAGAGGCATACGGACATGCAGGATTCATATTTAAATAGTCTTTTTGCGGTTTAATATTCACGGACACCAGTCTAGATCGCGATTTGATTTAAGTGTACTGACCTGCTTTGTATTCATTCATGAAAAATTCCGTGACATATGTTATATTATATACAGTGGTGTACTCGGGGCCATACGCATGCATACGGCGTATACATACTTTTTGCCCAGGGCTGTTTGCATATTACGACTTCTAAGGATCAGTATTTGCGTATACCCACATGTATTTTTTGCTTCGAAAGTCCATAATCTATTGTCATGTTATAGCTTCCCCTTTAACTGTGTGTCCAATGCTGTTGTGTAAACTCGCGATTCTTTGTTGTAATTGGTGCATTAGCACTTCTATCATTCTACCTTTTCCCGCCCATCATCGAGAGAAAAAAAAAAAAAAAAAAAAAAAAAAAACACAGGCTTGACTGTGCGTGTTTGTGCTGCAGTGAGAGAACTCCGATCAAAGCCGCTCGGTGTTTTGAGCGATGCATTGAGCGCAGTTCTCTCACTGCAGCGGACACGGCGTGAGAGATATGGTGGTGAGCGAATAAGACTATTAATTAATTATATACATCATACGTTCGGAGCTTTTATAAGCGCCAAGTTCCCGTACGAACTGAAAAGACCAATATCAGCGCAACTGAAGCCCGGTTTGTGATGCATCAGTGGCGCGCGAATCACCCTATAGGCCTACTTTGAATCTTATCACGCTCCAAAAGTGTGATACGATTTCCAAGAGCCATTCCTATCGTGACACTGATGATAAAATGTGTGATCCATTTGAATTCTATTGAGAGTTAAACACTTTAAAACGCTATAAAGAAAGTCAAACATGATCTAGACTGATGAAATGAACAAAAGACTGATGAAAAGAGGAAAAAATATCATCTTGCGCCAACATTTATTAGAAAGCTTTTTAAACTATGCATGACCCACCCTTACTATAATTTATTACGTTTTATTGTATTAATTGTGGTCAATTTGGCTAACTTGTAGAATTTATAGTCTATTAAGGGAATATATTTTCACTAGATTTATATTACAACTGTGACATGTTGTAGCTATTGTTTCTATATGTACTTTGCTATTTTTCATAACAAATGCTATGATAAAGAAAAATGTTGTAGTTTGACTTATGGCACACTGAAGTAGAAAATTCTGTCAAACTGATAAGCTTACGGGTGCTGAAATAATATAAAACATCATATAAACCATGATGCAATTTCTGACGGTTACTATATCAGAGTTTAAAATTATCATCATCATTACAATGATGAAAGTAAGCAACAGTCTCACGCAGACAGTTTCGTTTGGAAAAAAAATGACGGAAAGAAATGAGAGGTTTTACAACCTTTACAAGCGAGTGCTGAGGGAAATAATATGAATTAAAGTCTGAATAAATTCTATGAATGTACCTCTGAAGGGGGTGGTTTCTTCATTAGGGCGATAGGCCAACGCACCACCAAAGTGCGAAAGGGACGGATTTTTTCAATCACATTCAGAGGTGGGTATTAACAAAGTACATTTACTTCGTTACATTTACTTGAGTATTTTTTTGGAAAATTTGTACTTTTTAGAGTAGATTTAAATGTGGGTAAATTTACTTTAACTTGAGTACATTTCTAATGAAAAATCTGTATTTTTAGTTCGCTACGTTAGGCGACGTTCCTCTCGTTACTTTATTTTAATGCAATACTGTACATGTTAAGAAATGCGTAGTTTATTCCAAGCGCGCTGTCTCTTTTTTTCATGAACGATGCCCCATTCACAAATGAATCGCAAAGACTTGATCAAACAAGATGGCAAAACTGTCTAAATTGGTTCGTGAATCAGTTTGAATGATTCGTTCAGTTCCCTGCACGCACTGAATCGTCTGAAGCGGTTTCTCACTCGGAGCGTTGGATGAAGTGGCAGTGGACCTACAGTCAATTAAAAGCAAATCTGCCTATTGTAGTGTAATAGTACACCACTTCTTTCATTAGGACTATACCACTGATTATATACTAAATTCCGTTTTTATGATTGGATTCCATAGGGCCCCACTCACGTCACTGATAGGAGCTAATTTAGTTCCCCCAAAAGGAGTTCCTAGAACTAAAATCGTTCCTAGTTCCTGCGGTGCGAACATGGCAAAATCCAGGTGCTTCTGCCAATAGTTCTAGGAACTATGAAAAGGTTCCTCCGGTGCGAAAGCCCCTATAGTGAAGCTGTGGGTTTAAGTTAAAAAAAGAAATATATGCTAGAACTTTTCAGTTTCTAAGCTATTTTATTGAGAAATCACAGAACAGTGTTACTGAATTGAACTGTGTGCATGTGATCTGCGCGTGATGTACGAGTCTACGAGCGATACTGTATGTGTGCACGTGTTACAGTGCAGCACGCATTAGTTTAGAACGCAAATTAACTTACCTGTACAAGAAGCTGTTTAAAACGTGCATTCTCCCGTTCAATTTCGAGCATCCAGATAGTATAATCACGTTTTGTGGAGCGCTCTCAGAGTGTGCATCTATTTGTCATTTTGGAAACGGAGCGTAAATGTGGACTTCAAAGATTTCTTATGCTGTTTTCTTACGCCCTCTATAGGACCATCGACTACTCGACGTCAAGCTTAAAGCATCATGGCAGACCATTAAATTTGACTAGTCGGTGCAACCCCTAGTTAAAAGTGAGAACTGAACCCTAAAATAAAGTGTTACCAATTAAATTCTTATATGACAGCCTAATACTGCAGTCTACTGATTTCTCTTAAACTAACCAAACACGGTCATGCTCTTAATGTAAATACATCAATCATTTCTAAACATCAATGACTGAGATTTTGCCATTATCTGCTGGTACATATTGTCCTGATTACAAGGAAATCATCTTAAATTTAAAAAATTGACATAAATAACCTTTACTTCTGTATTTCAAACATGCACTGCCTGGGTCCCCTTACTTACCTTAACTTACCCATTGTTTAAAAGACCAGAATGCCCGACACGGACAAACATTTAGTACCAACCTGTTCATACTCACAGTTTCCTTAAGGAACCATTAGCATGTCCTTTGACCTTACCTACCTTATAACCTCTGGAACTGTCCACCTACAAACTTCAAGCAGGTTAGTGTTTCCACTTACCTGCCATTCATTTTTAAAAACAACATTCAAGTAAAGTTCCAAGTATATCTAATGAAAAGTTCTCGTTTTCTTTACAGTTACCATAGCAACAGAAGGTGTTTTCTTACTCACCAGGCAGTGATTACTTGTTTTTCAACATCTTACTAATGTCATGGACTACTTGTACAGTGTGGCAAAAATCTCTTTACAACAAGGCAATACATAAAGTCAAAAATATTCATTGTGACAACATACTATACTGCATTCTTTCCCTGCTCGTTTTTAACGTTTAAGCGAAACAAAACAAATCATAATTAAGCAACATGTTCAGGACAAAGAAATAAGGACTGGAAAAACAAGTTTTCAGGAGCACAATAGGCTAACCAATGCTTTGGACTAAGCTACAGAGAGAGCAGAAGTGCATTAATGAACATGTGCATCAGTGAGCAGCAGTGGATGTGGGGGTTTTTTTGGGGAGGAGGGTTGAGAAGGAAGGGAAGAGCTTTAGCTGTGAGGACAGCGCAGAGTCAGGCAAGTATGACAGTACCTGGTCCAGGATGTAGTTGCGTTTCTTGCGGGCAGCAATCTGGATGAGTCTGTTGAGACACTGCGTAGCTTGCTGAATGAGTACGTCCCAGCGTCCGGCATAGTTGCGCTGCCGACGGAGTCCCATGACCTGACATAAATGACACAATAAACTTCAGTGTGTGGACTTCAAATTGGAGGAACTAAATATTTCCAAAAATGGCCTGAACACCTAGTTGAGTTATTGCTCTTAACCAAGGTTGGGCAACTCTAGCTCTGGTCCTGCAGAGTTTAACTACAACCTTGATAAAACCAGCTAATTAAGGTATTGAGGATGACTGTAAAATTACAAGCAGGTGTTTTGATTAGGTTGAAGCTAAACATTAAAGGACAGTGGACCTTGAAGACCAGAGTGATGTGACTCAATTATTGTTGTTAAAAAGGACCGACTTCGGTACCAAGTCGGTACTGGAATTTTAAAAATGTGGCGACACCAGTATCTTCGCCTAGCACTTAAACACCTCTGATTGGCCATTGTGTTCACGCACTCAACAGATATGTCTGTGATTGGCTACAATGAGCAACGCTTCAAAAACATGTTGTAAATCGACATCTTTGACGCTCTTCACTGAGCGCTCACACAAATACACATGGAGCGTTTAAAAGCAGTCGTCTATCAGTGGATCTGTCTATCAGCGGATATATTAGGGATCCGCTGATAGATGCCTGCTTTCAAACGCTCCCGTGTGTATTTGTGTGAGCCCTCGGTGAAGAGCGTCACAGATGATTGTTGATCATTGTAGCCAATCACAGACGTATCTGTTGAGTGCGTGAATACAATGGCCAATCAAAAGTGTATAAGAATCTGCTCAACAGCGCTCAAAATACAAGGGGGAAATGCGGGTATAGTCACATTTTTAAAATTTCAGTACCAACTTGGTACCGAAGTCGGTACTTTTGACAGCACAAGACTCAATGGACAAAGATTTCCATCTGAATGTGTATGGCTGTAGCAGCATGGCTTTACAATGCACAGTTGCTATAATAACAGGGATTATATCCAGCAGCAATACCTTCATCTTGTCCATGATAGCATTTGTGCCCAGGATGTTGTACTTCTTGTCTGGGTTCTCTTCTGCATATTTGAGGGCCCAGGTGGTTTTTCCACTACCAGGCAGACCAACCATCATCAGGATCTGAGAAGAAAATGTTGAGGCAACATTTTACAAAACAGGTATCAACAACATCCTCTGTCCACTGATCATGTACAGTTGTGGCCAAAAGGCAAATTTTGTGTTTTGCAAAGTCTGCTTTGGTGATTCGCATTGTTTCTAGATTATTGTGCAGAGTGATCATTTAAAATAATAACAAAAAGCTTAATTGGCAAAAAAAAACAACAAACAAAAAACACCCATCACAAAAAAAACATTTTTTTTTTTGGGCCCTGACTCAAAACAACCAGCTAACATAATTTCACTAATCATATCAAATCTAATCTAATCATACTTGAGTACTCGGACATGACAGCGATGATAAATCATGAAAACGATGATCGCCGTGACTTTAAAAAATATATTTCTTTTTTCTGGCATTTTGGCCGGTACCTGAGGTCTGATTGGTTAGCGTTATGACAGCATGCCATCCATGGTGAAATAAAGTGAAACTATGGATTTGAAAGCGTGCAGCGATACCTGGAATCACTTGTTCATGAATACAGTTAAGCGCAAGATGCGCAGCGCCAATCTGCCATATACATAATATTATAATGAGAACACTTTCGTAATAGAATGTTATAATTCATCGTGCTTTAGTTGCCCGTGTTTCAGCGTTGTTGTTATAGGAATAGCGCATCGTGCACGCATTCGCGTCCTTTTGTGCAGATTGTAACATTACTTTTATGTTGAATAGCCTATATCTGATTAATATCATATGGGATGCATCAGCTGAAGAGAATTGTTTTTTTTCACTATAAAATCCTTGTTGATGAGACTGCTATACATAATGAATATTTATCTCAAATTTTAACTGCTAATTCAAACCTCGCAATCGGTTTTAGTGGCAGGTCCCAGTGTCCCTCTGACTCTGTCGTCCAGGTGAAGATCCTGAATGAAGGTATAGCCTTCTGGCTGGGGGAAGAAGGGCTCCTCTCTCTGTCCAAAGTTGAATTCTATGGCACAGTTCTTCACCAATACATGTGGGAAAAGAGCACGTCCGGCCAGTTCCTCTCGGGAGACACGGAAACATGGGCCCAGCCACTTGCCATTCTTGGAGAACGCCATCTCTACTTCCTCACTGTTTTCAAAGTCCTATGGAAAACAATCCGAGTGGGAAAAAGAAAAGAAATAAGGTTAAAAATACAGTGTCTGAGACCTTATTAAGTTGCATTATGTTTAATGTAATATAGAAGTATAAGAGAAAAACAATTACAATATAGCAGCCAATGATATCATTTTCACTGAACTTTTCCCCATAGTCTTCAAATTTACAGTTGGAGGATTTCTTGCCAGTTCCTCCATAGCCAAAAGAGAAGGGTTCTTCACCTATAATATAAATTGAGTAAATAGTTAATAAATTAGTTAAACTACAAAGTCAATACAATACAAAACACAATCCTCACACTTCCCAGCAAAATCTACAACTGTTTGATTCATCTTAATAAAGAAAAAGGCATTAGGTGTCAGAAATGCCTTGAAGCATGGTCATTTACCGAGTTGAGTGTTGCATGAATCCAGGGACCATCCGATTCTCACCACATGAGGGTCAGGCTCAGTGCTAGGAAGGTGCTTTACTGAAATTTCCTCATTTATCTAAACAAAGAAATAGACAGGAGAGATGTGTATCTCTACAGATATCTAAGGCAATCAAACATGGCAGTGGTTTACAACACTCATAATAGCATCTTTGATACCTTCATTTCAAAGCACACACGTCCTTTGGCAACACCATAAGTGGCTCGAGCACCTGACCACAGGAAGGCAAAACCCTCAATGGTCAGAGGGTACCCGCTGTATCTGTCACGAGCCACTTTGAAATGCAGGTCACAGTTATCTGAAGACAAACAAGAAGCCATTATGATGTGAACAAAACACTAGATATGAAACTAACTACATTTAAAATAAATTTTGGAAATTAGTGATGTTCTGATGCCACTTGTTTTCCAGAACGAGTATGATACCGATACTTTCATTTTTGGCAGTTGCCAATACAGGAATTTTTATTCCATTTGTAATTTTATAAATGTTGGGTAGAGAAACCAAAAGAATTTGATTAATTGTTTAGTAAATAGATATTTCAGTGTACTTGTTACATGTACAACTAATTTTGTAAATTATACATAATTATATGCTAATAACCCTGAACCAAACCCTAATTGTAACCATAACTCTATAGTAAGTACATATTATTATTAAATATTACTCAGTTCTTAAATGTATAATTACACTGGAACAAGGACACCTTAAAATAAAGTGTAATCAATATTTTCTATAGTAATTTCCATGCTTAATTATGTAAGATTAATTAATAATCTGTTACATTCACGGTTTCTTTTATCGTTCTATAGTACGTTTTATCTTTTATTAAATATCAGAGCGCACATTTAGAGTTTTAGTTCAAATGACGCAGCTATAAAGAAGTAAATATTGAATTTATGTTTAATATTCCATTAATTAGATACATTTACATCATAGATACAGATTTAATCTCGGATATCTCCATTCTACACTGTCTGTTCTGTTGTCTGCGTTTCTTTGTGTGGACACAAACACTGTGCACACGCTGCGCGGTATTGAAGCATTTTAACGAGAATATATTGGGCATCCCTAATGAAAATACAGCACTGCAAATACAAACATCTCCGTCACAAAAAAAAAAAAAAAAAAAAATTCTCTCCTTAATTATACTCACAGGTGTCAATAACCACAAGTTTATCATCAATGTCTTCCTCCTCTTCTTCGGCTGGGGGCTGTGGTGATCGTCCCCTACAACAACCAAAGAGAACTATGAGACTGAGCAATACAAAAAAATAAATAAATAAATACATCCAAGGAGGCATAACTTACCTCCTTTCCTCACGATGCTCATAGTATCCGTATCCTCGGCTATCATCATATGACCTCTTGCGACTGTATGAGTATCTATCATCCTCTGTTTTGGCCTGTGCATCCCAGTCACCGGCCTGCTCTGCCTGCTGTGGAACGTCCTCGTCGGCCTTATACTCGGACTTCACTTCATCACCTTCTAAAAGATTTGGATAAGTATATCAATAGCTACATCAAATAAAAATGGTATGGTCACATGTAACGTTAACTACTTACTTTTAAGAATTATGTGCATGAACCTCATTGGCATAGAAAGGTGGCATGAATGGCAACGACTTAACTTAAAAATCTGCTTTAGCGTCAAACTAGCACACACTGCTCATGATCAAGTGGGACTGTGTGTGGTTAGTTAAAAGAATAGTTCACCCAAAAATGAAAATTTCCTGATTATTTACTCACCACTAGGCCATCTGAGATGTGTATGACTTTCTTTCTTCAGCTGAAGAGAAATTAAGGTTTGAGGAAAACTTTTCGAAAACATTTTTCCCCATTTAATGCAAGTGAAAGGGGATCACCGTAGCTTCAAAGTAATCCACACGACCCTAGCCAACATCAAGCGTGATCTTCCCAACGTGCATGTCATGTCTTGTGGACACACATCGCAGAGCTGGACCAAGGCGAACACATACATTTTTCTTTTTTCAGAAAATGACTGATAGTAGGGCTGCACGATTAATCGTATTTTAATCGCGATAACGATATCTGCTTCTCTCGATTGATTACAAATAATCGTCACGATATTGGCCCGCTCGTTATTTATCCTGAAAACGTGTTTTTTCTTTGGGATATGCTTGTGGTTGCCAGATGCAAAAAGCTTAAATCCCCCAAATAGAGCTTTTCCATTAAAAAGATATACTGTCTTCCTGGTGTTTTACTTAATCTGTGCAATCTGGCAACTCTGTGCACGCGCTCCCTCTAAATGCGGAAGAAGCGCTGATGATCTGAAAACAAATGTACGCTGTAGTCTAGCGATCTCCACAGCGAAATTCTGCTTCAATGAAAGTGTCATACAGCCAGTCTTTGTTTCTTCACAAGCCACTTGTACTATTTGTGTGACTAAATCTGCCATGATCAAACCTTCAGCGATGAATTTCAACAAATGCAACACGGATCTCCACCTTACTGTTTGCAGAATGCACTTTTGCAACCTGTGACAATTCAATCGGGAAAATGAACATGGTTTGGAATTATTGGAAATAATATTAGGAGTTTCGCTGTTTTATCTTTTGAAGTTCCTAAAGGTTTTACCAGTTTTCATAATGTTAATCAGTTGAAAATGATATCGCCACTGGGACATTCTAAAACGCTTAACGTGAAAAAGCTTAACGTGGCTTAATTTACTAAGACAGTGTTATTAACAAACCAAACTTAGTGAACACCATACTAATAAAGCATAATATGTACAGAAAAGCAGATGAGCCCAGAATATGAACGCAACACATTTAATTAAGCATTTTCCTCCCATAAAGAAAACGTTTAACGTGGCTTAATGGACAGTGACATTAAAATACTATACTAATAAAGCATACTATGCAGAAAAATTGGTTTGTGCAGAATTTGATCTTTTAATATCACTTAGTATAGGCTACATTAAGTGACGTTAAACTTTTTCTTTAACGGTTTAATTTACACTTAACATGTAATTAAACATTGCGTTCATATTCTGGACTCATCTGCTTTGCTGTGCAGTATGGTTTATTATGATGTTTACGGAGTTCAGTCTTTTAATATCACTGTCTTAGTACATTAAGCCACGTTAAGCGTTTTTCACGTTAAGCATTTTAGAATGTCCCTAGCCAGGGACAGTTATATACATACATCAAACAGCATAGTTCTTTGCTTTACGAATTCGCAGGGCGATCTGAATCTGTGGTTTGTCTCATCTGCAAACGAACTGTGTTGATTTAAAAATCTAATGTGAATACAAATTACAAAGCGCTCACCAAAACCATGTGTTTTGTATTGATTTACCATCTAACGAAGTTATCATAGTTGGTTAAATGAAGTCGGTGTGCCACCTACAGGCCTTTTGGGTGAAGTGTAGGTTGGTAAAGAACGTGCAAAATGGCCATAACTACATTACCCTTTTTGATAGAATAATTGTGATAAATAATCGGGATTATAATTTTGAGCAAAATAATCGTGATTATCAGTTTAACCATTATCGTGCAGCCCTAACTGATCGTTTTGCCTGACCCTAATTTATTGGCTGGGGTCAGGTGGATTACTCTGAAGCTATCTAAATATGGATTTTGGAATGTCAAAAATGGACAATGGTGATCCCTGTTCACTTGCATTAAATGGGAGAAAAATTTGAAAAGTTTTCCTCGATTATTTTCTCTACAGCTGAAGACATATACATCCTGAATAGCCTGGGGGTGAGTAAATAATCAGGAAATTTTCTTTTTTGGATGAACTATTCTTTTAGCAGTAGTATGCTTTTAAAAAAAGCATTTGTAACAAAACACTATGCTAAAGTGGTCCAACTATTAGAGAATTCTCCCCTTGTGGCTTATACACTTGACAAGACTTACCAGACACTTCCTGCTGGCTGCGTTGACTTGAGTCTCCCTCTGGGATCTGCTGGGACGCTGGCTCGTCAGACTTCTCCATCTGTGGCTCTGCATGTGAAGGAGTCTCCTCATACTCCTGCTTCATCTCATCCTGCTTCTTATGGTGCTGCCCGGCTGGTTCCTCATGGCGCGGCTTCTTGGCCTCAGGCTCCTGGTGATCATCCCGCTCATAGGAGTATTGCTCTGTCATTTGTTCCGGCATCGCATCCGATGAATAATCACTCGTTCCAAAAGCAGGTATGGGGGTCTCGGTGCTGTCCTCGTTGCCTTCGTTACTCTCATTTCCCTGATCATCAAATCCACCCTGGTAGAGGTCTGTGCTGTTTCCATCATCAAATTGTGCCTTGGATTCTTCTCCATAATCTTGCTCCCTGGCTGCAGCTTCTGTGCAGAAATTAAACAGAATTAAAATGTTTTGTCGCATTAATGTCTTTTAACTAATTTTACATGTCATTCACAATTACTCAACTAATTTCCATTACTTTTGTAGTCATTCAGAATTACTCAATAAAGGACTTTAATTATTATTAAGTTACTTTTTAAGAGATTATTTTTTAAGCAATGATTACACTTTATTTTAAGGTGTTCTTATTACTGTGTAATTATACAATAAATTATGGAGTAATGTTAATTAACAACATGAAGGATTATGTTTAATGTTAATACTAATATATATACTATAAATAATAGTAATGTTCATAACATATCCACCACTTATACATTTTTAAAACTTTCCACAATTTTTACTGATAGAATGTAATAATTTTTACTACAAGATTATTCCAGACCTGAAAATCACAGCTGTAAAATTCCTTGTAATTCCCAGTTTTCCACAAATGGAAACACTGATGTTATTAGATGCCCCTAAATTTAAAAATCAACCAGTGCTAGTTTTATTTTACAGAAGGATGTCCTGAATCAAAAGGGGTCCCCCTGTGGTGGTTTAACACGTTGCCAGGAGCCCCTCATAAATAATAATCTCTCCTAATCTCTGTGAAGCACATCTCCATTTGCAACAACATCACGGATTAACAGCTCAGAACATAGCCAGGTCAAAACATAAACATAAATACATGTATTACCTTCCTCCTGATTATCATTCCCCTCTCCAGGCTCCCCGCCAGCCTCAAAGTCTTGCTCCTGATCGCCTGATGGTGTATCCCCCTCCGCCTCGGCCTCCAATGCCGCCTGCAATCTGTCCGCCAGATCCGCCTTCAGCCCGCGAGTGTCCAGGCCTCGGCGCTGGAGCTCTTCTTTCAGCTCATTGACTTTGAGCTTTTTGACATTAAGCCCGCTCATTGTTCATGCACCCCTACAGCAGTTTATTCCAAACTGTGCGCCTGTACATCAGAGTAAACAAACGCGAGTCATTGATTGGTTACTGTACGCGCTCAGCGGATCATCTGCACAATCGCTAAAATATTAGCCCGCAAGCTAACTGGCTAACGGAGGCAAAGGTCTTTGCAGCTAAAATATAATTCCACTGCATTGTAAGAGTATCTAGACATTAGTACATTAAATACAACAACATGCATAGACCAAATCCATTTGTTTAAGTGTCAAAACAATGTAGTGGCATGGTTCATCGTAGCCACTGGCTTAATGCACACTTAGCATTCGTGATAACTAGCGAACTATGGAGTCAAGTAATTTGCGCGCAAAATCCACCCGCCTTACATGCATTCACAAACATCAATAAATACCGGTTTAGGCCACAAACAGAACATAAATACTTCCTCGTGTTTGCAGAAAACAAAATATTTACCTTTATCTGTCAGTTTTCTTTTTAAGCAAATTGTCGTTACGGTTGTATCAAAAATGGTGGGTGACCGTGGTAGCCCACTTCCTCCGCCTCGCGACGGTGTGAGCGCTCTTGGTCCCTGCAACTGATTGGCTAAATCTAGCCAATCATATTCGTCATATGCAGCGATGTCCCACCCCAATCAGTGATGTAAACGTGTCAAATACTACAAATAATATATTTTTTATTCTGGGACTAAATCATAGCATTTTTATTCTGGGACTTCAATATAGTTTTTAAAGTACTTTTTGTAATTCACAGAGAACCAGGACAGAGGAATGAGAGAAATGTATGTAGGTACATTTTTTTTCAAATAAATAAAAAAGTTGAATGAAATACATTTTGTTTTTGCCCCAGTTAAAATAATAATAAGTGCCAAAATAAATGCACAAAAGTCTCAGGGGGTTTAAAGTTTTTTTTTTTTTTTTTTTTTTTTTTTAGAAATATATTTTATTTTTTATTAATTAGGAAAAGAAACTTCTCTACTTGTATTTGTTTATATATTTTATTTACTTTATAATTTACGTTTTTTTATTTTATTTTTTTTATTTGCGAGCAAAAAAAAAGGATCAAGACGATAGATCAGTGAGTCAAGACCTGTGGGTGTCTAAGCAAGACCAATCTTTGTTATGTTTCTTATCTTGTTGATAAGTTTAGAATTAAAGGAATCTGTCCGTTTAGTGATTAGGACGATTGAACTGTGGAGCGCATCAATTTCGATCGATTAATTTAGTCTTGCAATCGGTTATCTGCAGAGCTTGACTTCTACTGCCTTGTATACAACCCCACATTCGTGAATGGTGAATAAGGAAATACAGTTGCAATGGAGAGAGATACTGGTGCAATCGCTTTAATTAAAGCTCTTGGGTGAGTAACAGCGATTTAAAAAACTATGTTTTATTCTTGTCAAGAAGATAATAACAATCACATCTGTTTTAATATTGCATAGGTATAAGAGCAGAGAGTGCTTGAAGACATGTCAGTGTGACGAATTACCTTGCCCTTTGCTCACCTGGCTGATCTCAGAACTAAGAGCAAATTGTCCCGATGTGCCAGGTAACCCAACCAAGACAAGTCCTATAGGTTTCCACCCCTATTGATCTCGTTTTTTAGTCGTTTGTGATTAGCCAATAAGGAATTTCCATGTATCATATTTAAATGATTAGAGCTGCACTTTTAAATCTAATAATAATGTATATTTAGCTTTAATTCTAGGCCTGGGATTAAAAATTAAAAATTTCACTCACATATCTTAAAATATGTCAATGCCATTGTTTTGTCTCAAGATGCACATCAGTAATGTACATTTATAAAAGCTACTTAAATATCCTAATTGAACTAAGGCCCAGTCCTGGCTTAAACTAAGACCTGTCTGTGAAACCAGGCCGAAGTTTTCCTGCCTATAAGACAACAGTTTTTTTTTTTTTTTTCACAACTTTGTATAACCATCCATTTTTTTTGCTGGTATTATGCATAAAATGTAACTGTGCTTCAGCACGGAGAGTTGGTGGTGCAGTTCTGGTCGGGGAGTTGAGGGAGGTGCTGAAGGAGATGTCCTGTCCTCAAAATGCACTTCTATCAGAGCACCTTAGCCCGCTTCTCCTGTTCAGAGTGACCGGTAAGGTAGGGAGGTGATAGATGTGCTCAATTTCTGCATTTTTAGGATTTTCTGTGAAGAGCTACTGTGCATATTATTATCTTTCATTTTACAGAGTATTTGGTGTCAGAGTTGATGGCAGTGCATATGCTGCAGTACAGAGAGAGTCATCCAGAAGATGCAGATCAGAATTGTGAGACGAATGGCAAAGAGCAAAGAAAACAGGAGAGTCTTACTATGGGCAATGAAGATGAGCATCAGAAAACCAGTCAAGCAGAAGAGGATAAAAGTAATTGGAAAGAAGTAAATAAGGCTCTGGCAGAGATGTTCCAGACTCTTGGCTTAGAAACATCCTCTCAGATGAGTGATGCCTGTGCAGAGGTAGGAAACAGATCACCAGTGAAGGTCTAGTAATTATTACATTCTTAAAAAAGGTTCCAATTAGGGGGTTTTCGCAGCTATGCTATAGAAGAACTTTTTTAAGTTCCACCAAAGAACCTTTCATTGAACCTTTTCAGTTCTTAAAGTTGACGTGTGACGAAATTTGCAAAGTCTTTTCTTCTCTATTATGACGTATATCAGAGTGAAACTCCTTTTTGAATGAGAAAAAATGTAGGGCAGGACTTGATTTTGTCCATCCGCAATTGATTTGATGGTTGTGGTTTGCTATTGGTCAATCTCATGTGAGTGACAGGTTGCCCCGCCCTCGTGCCAGTAAATACATCATCAGAGAAGAGAAGAGATGTTGCTGCAAGAGGGATGGGAAGTTATTTTGATTAAGATTATAATGGCACATGAATTTAAAAAAAATGATGTGCACAGGCAAATAATTTGTAATAAATACTGCAATATTGCATAAAATTAGAATTGTCCATTTTGAATTTCATGGTGACTTTAAAGGAACCATTTTTTTCTTAGTGTGAAAAACTAATTATCTAAAAAACCTTAAAAATTCTTTTTTGGAATGTAAACGTTCTATGGATGATAATGGCAACATAGATGCAAATAAAGATCACTTTGTTTTTAAGAGTGTGCTAGAGATTTTAATTTTTTAACATAACATGAGCGCCATTCATTCAGGTGGAGTCACGGCTGACATCACTTCCAGAAGGTGAAATGCCAGAAGCTTTACTGAATACCAGTCTGAACTCTGAGCAATGGGTATGTACTACAAAGTTGCATTTGACCTATTCCAGAACTCTCTTCCAGAACAAATGTATTCACAATTATTGTTTTCACTCTTAGAAAAAGATTAATGACATCAACAGAGCTCTCTGTAAGGATTATGAGTGTCGGCGCCAAATGATGATCAAGCGTTTTTATGTCACGCTACAATCCTTTGCTTGGGGAGAGAGGGGAAAGGTACTAAGATTTCTTTTTTTTTTTTTGCAAACCTTCAAGTATGTATTGAAATATTTGTTTCATCAAACAAATTCTCCCTTTTCTTTCAAGGAACGCAGTGCTGTGCTTTCTTCCATGCCACACTTTTCACCTTCCCCTGAGTCCTCCGTCTCCATCGCTATGCTGTTGGCAACCAGAGAGGACGAGTCTCGCATTAGGCCAGTTAAAGCAGGGCCTTCAACAGCTGTTCACAAGGTGCCCTTCAGCAAAGTTTTGCTTCTAATAGTAACAATAATTCACTTTTTTCCCCAGCATTGAGTGCATTCAGTTTAGTGAGGAAAATGACATGAGAAAAGATATAAAGGGGTAATTCAGTACTGGCAAAATGGGCTTTCAATAAAATTTGGCTGCCTATGCGGTAGAAAGGCGAAATTTTTTTTAAATCGATGCTACTAGGCATATTGCCATCCAAGGCCACTCCTAGTCTTCTCCTATTGGATAGGCTTGACCAGAGTCAAATACCTTGCTTGAGTAGGAAATACTTCTTAGCAAACTTTTCGTCATAATGGTGTCGACATGTATTGTTCCTTTGAGCAAGAATTCAAAGAGTAAACATTTAGCGGAAGTGAGTTATTTTCAGTTTCTAGTGAAGGATCCAGAGCATTGTAGGCGGTGGCTAATGTCTACAAAGAATTGTAAATTGTAAAGAGAACGCCGCGACGGAAAAGCTGAAAAACCTCTATGTTTGTAGTGTCCTTTTTTTAAACTGGATTAAAAAAACAGTGTTTGTATGGAAGCTTGTTTCTGCCACTTGATAAAAAATAAAAAAGATAATTGCAACTTTTTATCTCACAATTCTGACTTTTTTTTCACAATTGTGATATAAACTCAAAATTGCTAGTTATAATGTCAGAATTGTGAGATATAAACTTAATTGCTAGAAACTTTCTTGCAATTCTGACTTTTTTTCTCGCAATTGCGAGTTTATATCTCACAATTCTGACTTCATAACTCGCAATTCTGACTTCATAACTCGCAATTCTGACTTTATAACTCATAATTACATGTTATAAAGTCAGAATTGCGAGATGTAAACTCACAATTCGGAGAAAAAAGTTTATAAAAAATAAATTATAAAAACTTTATAACATGCAGTTGCGACTATATCACGCAATTCTGACTATTTCTCACAATTGCAAGTTTATATTACACAATTCTGAGAAAAAAATTCAGAATTGTGAGATAAAAAGTCACAATTATTATTTTTTATTTTTTATTCAGTGGCAGAAAAAAGCTTCCATAGTTTTTGGCAAAACAAAGGGGGGAAAAAACAGAAAGAAACTGCCGTTCAGTCAGTTAATTAGGAAGAAAAGGAACTAGGAGCATCTTCTGTGCAACATTGAAGCAAAATGCTGTCATGTGTGGTGCCGAAAAATGACTGTCTGCCAGATTATGACTCCCATCATTCTCCGGTGTGGTTATGTTTAGGATTAGGGGGTGGGGTTAGGATTTGGCAATCAAGTAGCAGCTTCAATTTGGCAGGGAGTAAAAATTCAGCACAGCAACAGTAGGAAGGCTGTAGCCATAATATTTTTACCATAATGCTGTTTAAAGAGTAGACAAAGTACGATACAATTTACAGTGATAAACCTACTCTTAGCATAACTGTTCTGTTAATAACCCTCTGTGTGAAAAATGTGAAAGTACAATCTGTAGTTTTCACCCTGTAGAAAGCCCTGGAGCTGTCGAAAGTCCACCGAATGATGTGTTTTGCGTGATCTGGTGGACTTTTGCTGACAAATAAATGTGAATTTTTTTGGTCCAGGTCACACGGAGAAAGACTAAACATTGATCATTTACATATACCTTCAACATTGTAACAATACAACGCGGGTTGAAAATCAACTTAGACTTTAAGAACAATTGATGTGAAACATTTGTTTCTGCAGGTACTAATGGGCAGTGTCCCAGACAGAGGGGGACGTCCAGGAGAAATTGAGCCACCGATGCCCAGCTTCACCGGCCGCAGTGAGGGAGGAGGTAGTCATCAGCAATATAGAAAGAGAAGGCGAGAATATTCAGGAAAGAAGAAGAAAGATAAAAAGAATTAGAGGTTTGTTTTTTAGTGCTAGTTTTGTAACTAACACAACACAAAGAGCTTGTTATAAGGAAGCAATATTTCTCAGTAACATGAATGATCATGTACTATGCTAAAAGATAAAAAAAAAAAAAATGAATTCTTATTTAATGTTTCAAATCACTTAATGCACTAATTAATTTGATGAACAAAAATGAAATAAGTTCATTTCAATGAAATGTATAAATATAAATTGCTACAAGCTGTATTTTCTTTTCACAACCAAGATTTATGATATTATTAAAGGCAATTATGTTTCCTTTAAAACAATGTTTTTTTTTCTTTAAACTCTTTACATTCCCCCAAATAATATGCATTATTAGTTTATCATGTTGTTTTTTATTTTTTTATTTTTTACATGTGCATTTTTAAGCAGTTGTTGACGTGACATCTCAGGCAGTGACAGCAATGTCCCACAGTTCATTCATTGAAAACTACTAACATTCGTCTAGTTCTTAGTAATAATTAAAATACATTTTCTATGGGCTAATTGTTAGATTTAATTGAGAGTGTATATAGTGAATATGTGTTATGAATAGAATAGATAGTTATAGATTGTTTTAAAAAATTTGTTACAGCACATATAGTATGTATATATTATATGCTGATATTTAAATTTTAACCTATAATCTTAATGGTGAAAATAGGTTAATGTCTAAACAGTAAAAACTACTCTTTTTCAGTTTTATCTCGAAATGCTAAAGGGAGTTTATCGCAAGTCGGCATGAAACGGAAGTTTCAATTTTCTTCCCTACTGTGATGTATATCCGAGTGAAGCGGTGTCATGACATATCGGTCCTCCCTCAAAAATGGGTCTCTATCAACTATCAGTTAATGATACGAACAATATTAATTTAAAATATGTATAGCTTACTATATAGTGCTTAATTAAAAAGTTGAACGTAATTTCTTTCACTTGATAAACTGTTAATAGGGTATTATTTATTAAGTAAATCAGTAAGTGAACATCATTACATTCTTTTTATAACTGAAAAACTTGGACACTTAATTTAACATGTAATTACATTAAAGGTGATTGTGAACACATGTAGGGTAAGTCCAAATGCGTGTATAAACTAAGCTATCAGGCTAATCGGGTATCTGTATGCTATGCTAGTACATAAGCTAAATAGTACAGACAATGGTCATTTTAACGTAGTTCAAACAGCACTTTTAACATGATTTTGTAAGAATTGTAATCAGGCGATAGAGAGTACCTATTAAAAGTAATTTGAGCTAATGGGATCGCTTGGGGTCCTAACAGAGACCTGGGCTGCATCCAAAATCACATACTTCCCTACTATATAGCAGCCGAAAAACAGTATGTGACAAAAGAAGTATGTCCAAATTCACAGTAGTCATAAAAGAGTAGGCAAAAAGTAACTTGATGACCGACTACTTCCAGCGAGACTTAAATGTGCAAATGATGGACACTTTACTATCCCATGAGGCCATGGGAGAAGATTTGTGAATGGCAGTGAAGCGACGCAACTGACGCTGGTAGGTCACGTGATAGTGACAACATTTAGAACACTTTTTTTAGCGGTCGTGAAGTAATTACTTATTCAAAATAAGTACCTACTCGAGAGTATGCGATTTCGAACGCAGCCCTGATTATGAGGAGGACCTGAGGTGCGTCCCAATTCGTGTACTTATGCACTATTCTATGACGTTTTTAAGTACAAATAGTGCGAGTAGTGCGTTCACACAGAAAATTCCAAAAAGAAAAAGTGCACTTTAAATACCCGGATGATGCACTAAATTAACGGAAAAAATGAAGTGTGGAATGTTGGACACTTCATGCACTCAACTGTCGCAGCTTTAATTACGTTGCGGAGGGGGAGGGGCTATCAGACTCCGATGTTTAATGATAAAATAAACTTATAAAATTCATACACTACATGGATGGGTACATAGTGCATAAGTACATAGTGTATAAGTGCATAGTGTATAGTGCGTCATTTGGGATTTTTCACCACAACAGCTTCTGAACAAGTAGAAATGTAGGGCGGGACTTAATTGTCCAGCAGAAATTGATTTGATGGTTGTGGTTTGCTATTGCTGTGATGTCATGTGAGTGACAGGTTGTCCCGCCCTCATGCCAGTAAACAGAAGAAAGAGAAGAGGGAGTGGAAATTATTTTTATATTTTGTTATTAAAGATTATGAGAGCACAATATTTATTATTATTTTTATTTTAAATAATAACGTGCACGTTATCGTTATTACGTAATAATAATCTGCAGTTGTCGATTTTGATTTCATGGTGACTTTAAACTGAGAAGTGTAACACTTAGGGATAGTTTCAAAAAATATTTATGTTATCGTAATAATATTCCTTAATACTTTGGTTTTTATTATTGGCGTAAGGAGATGAACTTGTGGGCAGTAAATGGTTAACTGGAGTGTTTGGATTAAGACGCTATCTGGTAACCAAGGACGATTCCGCGCTCACACACCCTGACAACATTAAAAAGCGCTGAAACTTTGCAACACAACACTGCACAACCTTGCATTTCATCAATTTATATTTACACTAAATTTAGGACGGAAAATATTTTCTTTGGAGTCGATAAAACGAACACTTTAAACTAAACGAACACTTTAAACTATTTTGTTGTCAGTTACGCTATGTATGCTGCTAGTGCAACCGTATTTTTTTCGCGAGTCTTATTTTTTCCCTTACAATACTGGATTATTTTTTGAGTCGATTAAATTGATTTGATACATTCCAGGCCATGTCTGGAATTCAGCATGCATCCAATCAAAGCATCAAGCCTTTTAAATCCGGCGAGGAATATCTCTATGCCATGAAAGAAGACCTGGCAGAATGGCTGGGAGATTTATACAACATAGGCATAGATGTAAATAATATTTTGGAGATGTTAGAGACAGGTGCGCTTCTGTGTGCTCACGCTAATAACGTGACACGAGTGGCGGATGACTTTCTGAAGAAGAGCGGACCCACTGAGATCCAGCTGCCCGCTTCTGGAGTCACTTTCATCAGCTCTGCACATCCAGCAACATTCCTGGCCCGGGATAATGTGACGAATTTTATCAACTGGTGTCGAAAAGAGATGAGCATTCCAGGTATGTTTTATTATTTTAATGTGACGTTTTATATTTGTCGAATAACAAATTATTACTCACAAGAACATAAAAATAGCTTGATATAAAATCACGTTTGCAATTCGGACACTTACCACTAGATAGTGCTGTGAGCTCACAATACTCGGGAAGCTTGACAAGTGTTGGGCTATTTGCTCTAATGTATTTTTTCCCAAGGTTTTACACAAAAAACGTTAATTGTACATTTGATACATACGTTCAAAGTCATGTACATTCACATTAGAGGAAGACTCCTGTCATAACAGTAGCCTTTACATGTATTACATATATGAGGGCCACCATATTGAGATCACATGACCAATCGAATACTTGTCTTTCTATACTATTCTTCAAGTCTATACTATGGTGAACGTGATTTCACCAAGTACAACATCTTTGTTGATCCTGGAAAAACATTCCAATTAACCAATCAGATTTGAGGGGTAAGTTTACAGTTTGTTAAATTTAGGCTTAAAACCAGGGTTAGGTGCTTCAGCATCAGTGTTATTCACCTATCATTTTCCTCTGATTTTAAGGACAAGTTATGGGTAGGGTTAGGACTATTTTTGGGATATGTTGATCCAGGAACATGTCTTACTTGGCAAAATCACAGTGACCTCTATAATATATCTTTTGCTAGTGGAATAAATTAATGTCGAATAGCAAA
Source organism: Mylopharyngodon piceus (assembly GCA_039654765.1). Lineage (NCBI taxonomy): Eukaryota > Metazoa > Chordata > Actinopteri > Cypriniformes > Xenocyprididae > Mylopharyngodon > Mylopharyngodon piceus. Next base: position 35,603,809 of record CM077443.1, on the reverse strand, counting down.
TTTCTAACATCAGTAACTGAAAACTTTGCTCGATGCTGCATCCTACAAGGTGTAAGTCCAAGATGACTGTCATACAGACCAGCGCAACATAAACAAAATACCTTTTATTTTCAAAAATTTGTTCCAATTCTGTTTTCTGCTACCATCTTAAACTCTACCCCCATTGCAGATGTACTGATGTTCGAGACAGACGACCTTGTCCTGCGTAAGAATGAGAAGAATTTTGTGCTGTGCCTTCTTGAGGTGGCCAGACGGGCCTCTCGTTTCGGCATGGCTTCACCAGTCCTCATCCAGCTGGAGCAGGAGATAGAGGAGGAGATTCGCGAAGAGATGGAGGACTTGCCTGCTCAGCCCAAACCACAGAGGCGCTTGATAAACATCCAGAACCTGGATGAGATGGTGCTGCATCAATTATTAAATTCACATGTTTACTGATGTGCCGAGGGCATTCGATTTTAATTAAGAATTGAATCTAAATGAAGATATTTTTGCATAAAATAATCTGATACCATCAAAATTGTGGATTTAAAAAGACCTAATTTGGTTCCTTGCAGTCTTTGAATGATCCCTTTAGGTGAATCTCACAAAACCTGTCAAGAAGAACATATTTCATATTCCACCACAAATTCAAATGAATCAAAAACTGCATAATGAAAATAAAATGACTGTTTGCATTGTAACATGTTTGACAACAATTGAGCAAAAAAAAAAAAAAAAGTTAGAGCAGAGGATAAAAACTATTTATTTAAATTGTAAAGAATTTATAAATTGTAAAGAATTAAATTTTTTAATGTTGTGTCCGGACAGGATTTTTATTTATATATATATATATATATATATAAATGACTACTTAAAACAAACTGTGACAGAGAAAATGTTCATTAGTTCATTAGCCTTATATATGATATATATCATTTTGCATTACATTAATAAGAATTTAAAGAAGGACATGTGATAAATTGTAGTGGTCCAGTGGTCCTAAAACCTGCTTCGTTTTCTGTATTAAAGATGTCTTATTTTTTTCACCAACGATGTCTAATGAACATTTTCTCTGTCACAGTCGCTGTTTGTTGTTAGTAATTAGTTGTTTAGCAGATACTTTAATCCAAAGCAACTTGCCTATAAAGTACACTTAATGCAGGCACAAGCCATTTGTAATTAAATGCTTTTGCTCAAGGGCACAATCAGTGTTGCCAAGTCCATGATTCTCCCGCAGAATTGGGCTACTTTTACACTGTTGCTGCAGGTTGTTTTTTTTGGTCTGGGGGTTGAAGGGACATCCCCCACCCCCTTCACCCAGAATTCGATTTTTACCCCCTGGAACGCGGATTTTTACCGGAATCCCCTTCCCCTAGATTTGGGCTGGTTCTGTTATGCAACCATGGGAACAATGTTGTCAGCTCATGGCTTGCTCCTTCCAGCAATTGAACCACCAACCTACTAGTTACCAGCTTTAAAGGGTTAGTTCATCCAAAAATGAAAATTCTGTCATTAATTACTCACCCTCATGTCATTCCAAACCCATAGGACCATAAGACCCTTCCATAGACAGCAATTTAATTTCAAGGCCCAGAAAGGTAGTAAAGACATTGTTAAAATAGTCAACGTGACTATAGTGGTTCAACCTTAATTTTATAAAGTGACAAGAATACTTTTTGTGTGCAAAAACAAACCAAAAATAACAACTTTATTCAACAATTTCTTTTCTTCCCTGTCATTCTCCTATGCTGTTTACATTGTAGACACAGCGCAGAGCTTCCGTGTTCTACGTCTGAACGCCGGCTCAGTATTGGCTGGCTCCTGGAGTCCTGCGTCAGCATCACACGCATGTGTCGTGCTGCTCACGTGAACAGTGTCGGCCAATACTGAACCGGCGTTCTGACGTAGAACCTGGAAGCGCTGAGCGTAAACAGAGTAGGAGAATGACACAGAAGAGAAGAAGAGTTCATTTGCAAAAACAGGTAACTCCGTTTTTATTAATTCTCACAAATCGGGTTTTTTTTTTTTTTTATTGTGCATTCCAAGTAATATCAATCAAACTGCAGTTGGGTTGTTTTGATTAAGTAATAATAACTACAAAAAAATACAGGTAACTTACAAAATTAAAGTTCATTGAAAGTATGTTTTTTATATATTTTAAAAGTTAATTTAAATTTTTTAAAGTAAAAGTTTTAGGAGCAAAATTATAAATCCTCGATCACTTTTAGTCAGCTTTGACGAAACTCCCCTCAGCGCATCTTTTTGAAGTGACTAGCAGCCTTGTCACCTGACCTGAATACTGCGCGCTGATTCGCTAAAACGGACTTATCAATTTCTGTACACAAACAACAAGGGCGCTTGTCGGTTTCTGCTGTAAAACGTAAACTTGCGATGCCTTGACAGTGGATAATACCGGCTTTTCTGACAAAATGTATTTATGGTTCAGAACGTGCTATATGTGGAGAATAACGCACAGCAGTCAGTTTTTTTTTGTTTTTTTTTTAAAAGTGCCGTTTATCGGTTTTTGCAAATGAACTCGTCTATTGTTGAATAAAGTCATTATTTTTGTTTTGTTTTTGCGCACAAAATGTATTCTCATCGCTTCATAACATTAAGGTTGAACTACTGTAGTCACGTTGACTATTTTAACGATGTCTTTAGTACCTTTCTGGATCTTGAATGTGGTAATTAAATTGCTGTCTATGGAGGAGTCAGAAAGCTCTCGGATTTAATCAAAAATATCTTAATTTGTGCACCAAAGATGAACGACATGAGGGTGAGTAATTAATGACAGAATTTTCATTTTTGGGTGAACTAACCCTTTAAACTTTAAACACTACACCACCTGTAGCACCACTGTTATTCAACCAATATGGCATGCAGGAGGATGCCTTGGAAACAAGGACACCCAAAGGGTCAAAGCTGAACATCCATCTGTACCTATAAGATTCATGCCTCTTTTTACCATTTAATAGATTTGCAGGATAGGAAAAGAGGAGAACTTTGGATTAGCCTGCCATTTTGATTTGTGGGTCCTCTCTTTACTGATTTATGAAGGCTTTCAAAGTGGCAGGTTACATGGTCTGCTTAGAATACTTTATCAGAAGTGTGCAGGTCATTCCAATAATGTTTTTGAGTTTGTGTTTGTATGTGTGTGCAGGTCCAGTTTCTGATAAGCCGATGCACTTGCCCATCCCAATTCCCCATGGTGAAGGTATCAGAGGGCAAATACAGGGTTGGAGACTCCAACACTCTAATATTTGTTAGGGTATATAAAACCTCTTTTTCTGTCAATTTAGCATTTTTCTAGGCTCTACTCTTATTTCTGCCTGCCTATGCTGGAAAATGTGGATTTATCAGTCATCAAAATATGTCTTTTACTGTCCCAGAAGCTTTGTTGAGCAGAAATGGAAGAGTATCTGTTTTGTTGATATGACAGCTTGAGATAAATGGCTTCTAAACAAACTCACAATCAACTGCAGATGCTCATAAATTTTTATTGACTTATGTGTGTGTGTGTGTTTCTCCGTGTAGATTTTGAGGAATCATGTTATGGTGCGAGTGGGCGGAGGATGGGACACCCTGGAGCACTATCTCGACAAACATGATCCCTGCCGCTGCACTTCTCTCAGTACGCTCACAAATACACACCTACAACTACCTACAAAAATTAGCATCAGAAATGATATAAACGGTGAAAGGTTTGTGGTAGTTTCTCACGTATCTCAACCCAAGCATTTTTGTGTGAACTATCCCTTTAAAGGGTTAGTTCACCCAAAAATTTAATTTCTGTAATTAATTACTCACCCTCATGTCATTCCAAACCTATAAGACTTTCGTTCATCTTCAGAACAAAAATTAAGATATTTTTGATGAAATCCAAGAGTTTTTTTTATCCTCAATAGAAAGCAACGAAATTACCACATTCAAGGTCCAGAAAAGTAGTAAAGACATCGTTAAAATAGTCAACATGACTATAGTGGTTCAACCTTAATGTTATGAAGCAACGAGAATACTTTTGTGTGCAAAAACAAAACAAAAATAATGACTTTATTCAACAAATTCATCTCTCCCCTGTCAGTCTCCTATGCAGTTGACACAGTGAATGCAGTTCAGCGCTTCCGTGTTTACGTCCGAATGCCAGCTCAGTATTGGCCGGCTCCTGCGTCAGCATCACATGTATGCGTCGTGCTGCTCACGTGAACAGCGTTGGCCAATACTGAGCCGGCGTTCTGACGTAGAACCTGGAAGCGCTGAACGTAAATAGCGTAGCAGAATAACAGACAAGAGACAAATTTGTTGAATAAAGTTGTTATTTTTGTTTTGTTTTTGCACATAAAAAGTATTCTCGTCACTTCATAACATTAAGGCTGAACCACTGTAGTCACATGGACTATTTTAGCGATGTCTTTACTACTTTTCTGGACCTTGAATGTGGTAATTTCATTGCTTTCTATTGAGGATAAAAAAACCTCTTGGATTTCATCAAAAATATCTTAATTTGTGTTCTGAAGATGAACGAAGGTCTTACAGGTTTGGAACGACATGAGGGTGAGTAATTAATGACAGAAATTTTAATTTTTGCGTGAACTAACCCTTAAAGATCAGTTTGGCATTAAGAAGTACATTATGAGAAATTGTAGTAGGATAATGCCATAGTGGCATAATGTATAATCTTCACTAATATTTCATCACATCTCAACACATGTACTGTAGTATATTAAAAGAACTTCTTTAAAGTGCCCCTATTATGCTATTTTAAAAGCTCCTAATTTTGTTTTCTCCTACAATAGGTTTACATGCATCCAAGGTCAAAAAACACTTTAATTTTATCATAATATACATTTGCAGCATCACCTCTTTTCTCACAGTGTCTCAATCAGTTCGATCAAGGATTCGGTCTCTCTAATCCCCTCCTTTCTGAGAGCTTCCTCTGCTCTGACTGGTCAGATGGCTCAGTCTGTTGTGATTGGTCTGCCGCTTACAGTGTGTGTCGGAAATGAAACACCCATTACCATATCTGAACTTGTACACAGTGATACGAACAGTATCTATGGTGTCAGTTGTATCGCATCAATTAGAGTCCAAAAAATAAATATTGGAAGAAGTAGCTAATCAACCTGAACCACCATCGCAAGCATGACTTGAACAGGATGTTTCTAACACAAAACTTCAGATTTTGTACACTTGGTAGAAAACATATACATAAATAATTAATCATACTTGTTGTGATCCAGAGGCACAAGATGTTCCAAATAAAGTGGGTATCTTTAATTGAATAAACATTTTGCAAATCCCGCATTGACCTTGGCAAGATTTACGAAGCAGTCATCAGTAAAATGACAGGAACACAACAAAAGGTTGGAGTTAAACTGCTGTGGTATCATTGTAAAAATGAATTAACCACTGACTCATCATTTCCTCATCCTTTGGAAGTGCGAAAACAGCGTCCTCTCAACATGTCAACAACACAAACCAAACTCTACAAACTACAGTGTTTGAGGGTCAAAGTAGACATTATTTGCAGGCAGCCAATGAAGGCCATAGGCTGGCATTATGCAAATTTGTTAAACAACTTATGTAGGTTCGAGCAGGAAGTAAGACTTGAATTACTGACGACTCGTTTCAGGCAATTCAGAATCGGTTCTTTCTTTTGGGAGACAATAAATCCGTTTGTCCTACACTTTGATCTTTGAAACTTTGCAGACCTTTCACTTCTACCATAAAGGGCAGGTGAACGTTTACATGTTATTTATTCCATATATAAGTATAAACAGATGGTAGTGAGCTAAAATGTTTCATGTTTAGTTGTACAGAAAAGTTCTTTGGCGTAGGCCCCGTCCTTAGTCCAAATTAGGTAAATGTGATAACTGCATTAAAATATGAATACAACATAAAAGTCAACCACTGATGGTTTTGTATCGATGTACAGAATGAACAGCTAACAGTTCACCGGAAATGCCCAAGCTGGCATAACGACAAACCAGGAAGTAACCGTGCATATAGTCAATTCAGTGCTCATTTATACCAGGTGTCAAGCAGTGATTGGCCAGACTTATTATTATGAATGATGACATGACATTAAGTCTTCCTGGTAGTACTTGCACCGGTGCTTTCATATCCTTAAACGGTTATATTACACACTACATGAAAGGTAATATCCGAATAAAGCTTAATAGGGGCACTTTAAGGAATTGGGTCAGTATTTCCTGCAAAACCTCTTGTTTTCTTTCTCTCTCACACATACATGCATACATCAGTCCATAAGTTGACCGCACGTCCAGCTACTCCGGTCCATGAGATCAAAGAGCGGTTGACCACACCACGACCTGATGCCCAGTGTGCTTCTCAGACCACTCTTGTGCTGAGCCGAACTCAGTCCCCCCTTCAGCCAGTTGTCTGGACCCCTTCAGCCCCATACAGAGCCCAGAGAGGATGGCCCTCTCCCCCTCGCTCCTCCTGTTCCCCCGATCCTGAACATCAGCCCACCCGCCGGAGAAACAGTCCCTCTCCTAACAAGTAAGTGCCCAGTTGGTTTGCAATGCAGTACCTAAATAGCTATTTTGATTGACTATGAAGTTGGCATGAAATTTAAATTGACACCATCTATTTCCTAATTCCTGTTTCCAACCTATTTCCATTTTATTGATTATATGGTGAATGATCATTCGTGCATGTTTAATTTTGATGTATGCAGGACTCCAGTCATTTCATCCGTATAAACCTCATCCCTTTCTTACAATCAACTGCAAGCTCGCATTCAGATCTGCCTCTATCCAATCAACAACTGATAGATAGAACCAGGTCCACGAATTTTTTTACCCCAATAATCCATTTCACTTGTATGTATGTACATCACAATACATAAGAAAAGATCTGTTGTTACTTCTGTTACGATGGACATTTTTTCTTGTTGAAATGTCATTGGTCTAATTGAAAATCTTCCTCTCAGGCATAGATCTGGCTGACAGGATGATAAAAATCCACTTAAACCCTTGGATTTTCACAGACACTCTACTTGTTGTCTGAGACCCAGACAATAACAGCACACAGAGTCTTAAGCATAAACTTGGTTTGTGTGCAAGACAGAGAGACAGAGACTATGATTTATAAAAGAAGTAAAATTTACAACTGAGCTTGCCCCTTAGCAATTAAATAGTCACTAAGAAACAAACTTGTTCCACTTCATCATGACATCTCATTAGCAATGTCACGCTTTTCAGCAAAGACCTCAGCAAGGATGTAATTACAGGGGCTATTATTTCACATTATTATTACTATAGTCTCTATCATACACACATTTAATGATCACCACATTTAATGTCGGCTATTAAATCATTGTAATAAAATTAGTAGAATAACAAATGGAGAGAGCAATGGAAGAAATTAACATTCATGCTTCATTCAAGAAATGAACTATGTTAATGTTGTGCCTTGATTTTTGTGGTAAAGTATACTAACTTTTAACATGAGGGTTTTAGACAGTTATTTTTAATCAGTAGTTTGCAACCATAATCACTAATGACAGACTGTATCACTGCGCGATTATTATCTGAAATTATATTTATTATCCAGATTGCATTTACACCTTCATTCCAATGAATCGCCTGTGTGATTGGATAAAGATGCAATCACACTTACCTGTGTAAAATGCAAATCACCACTCACTTACACATTATATGAGTTTATATGAGTCATTTACTGACTTTTTACAAAACATTGATTAACTCCAAGGGCCCTATCATACACCCAGCGCAATGCGACGCCAGGCACGACGCAAGTGTTTTTTGCTAGTTTCAGCCCGACGCAGTTATCATTTTCACGTCCAGCACCCACGTTGTTTAAATAGCAAATGCACTCACTCCAATCTGTTCGCCCATGGGCGTGCTGGTCTGAAAACGAGGTGTGTTCAGGTGCATTGTTGGCGTGTTGCTATTTTGAGGCTGAACTGAAACCATTTTTTTCAGTCGTTAAACTAGCAAAAGTGAATTTGATCAAATCCCTTCTGATCTGATAAAATGGAGTTTGTATTACCATATGCTTAATCATGACTATTTGTGTCCCTAAATACATGATACTATTAACAGCTGTTGAGAAAGCACAGACTCACTGACAAGGCTCTGTGTGGGTGTTTTCCCAGATTAAGAGAGAGACCGAGTACTCCATCTCATGTGTACACTTGTGCTGACAGAAAAGTCATTTACTGATTTTTTTACAAAACATTGATGATTAACTCCAAGGGCCCTATCATATACCCAGCGCAATGCGATGGCAGGCAGGACGCAAGTGTTTTTTGCTAGTTTCAGCTTGACGCAGTTATCATTTTCACGTGCAGAACTCACGTTGTTTAAATAGCAAATGCACTCACTCCAATCTGTTCGCCCATGGGCGTGCTGGTCTGAAAACGAGGTGTGTTCAGGTGCATTGTTGGCGTGTTGCTATTTTGAGGCTGAACTGAAACCATTTTTTTTAGTCGTTAAACTAGCAAAAGTGGATTTGGACATGCCCTAAGTGCACCTGTGCCATGTTGTAGATTGTTAAAATAGGGCCCCAAATGTTTTCTGTCATTTCTTGCATTTTCTTTCTTTACAAAGCCCCCAGTAAAGGAAGTTAATGGGGATTAGATGTAAAGAAAATAGCAGACAAGTACTCTCTTTGAGAGGAGAAATGAGCAAAATGAGAGATTCCAAGTGTAGTTAAGTGGAAAAAAAGATAGATAATTGGATATTGCTGAGTAAATCAGGTGAGCAAATCGCAAAACTACTGTGTCTTGTGTCTTTTTCAGAATAAAAGCAGAAAAAGCTAATGACAATAACCAAATGCCAATAACAAAAACACATTTGCATTTACACCCTAATTAATTGTGGTTGAAATCAGTCCCAGACCACCTCAAAATGTGAAAATGTAGAAAACACATGCCAATGCCTGGTGTAAATGAGGCCATAAACTGAGAGTGGGCCTGCAAATTGGTTGTTTTAATGTATCTCCATGAAGCGTCCATTTGATCAAATCCCTTCTGATCTGATAAAATGGAGTTTGTATTACCATATGCTTAATCATGACTATTTGTGTCCCTAAATACATGATACTATTAACAGCTGTTGAGAAAGCACAGACTCACTGACAAGGCTCTGTGTGGGTGTTTTTCCAGATTAAGAGAGAGACCGAGTACTCCATCTCATGTGTACACTTGTGCTGACAGAAAAGACAGCTTGAAAACAAACTCCTCCAGTAGGACAGGCAGAAATGCAACACGGACATCACCCGCACCTCGCCTGACAAGCAGTCTTCCACGGGCCACCCATCATCCTCCCACACCACAACCTGAGATACAGCGTCCTCAAACACCTCTAGTCCTTCAGAGAAACACCAATCAGATCCAACCCCAGCAAGCGCCTGAGATGAATCTGGGTCAAACCTGGACCAAATCGCAGTTTGTTTCCAAACTGAGACAAGCTGGAGTAAAAGGACGAGAGAACCAGGACAGAGCGCACCTTGCCCCGGACATGCAAGAAAGTCCAGGAAGGACCTTCCAGAGTCTTCCTGGAAATACACATTCATGTCGCAAACCTCCGAACATCACCATTCATGAGCCGGAGAGCAATGAGGGTCCTAAAAAGAGTCTCATCCGCACCTTTTCTCCTCTTAAAGGGATAATAGGGGCCATCTCAGAAGCACAACACACCAGACCTAGAACACCAGCTAAGATCTCTCAAGAAGAGTCCCCAAATAAAACGAAAAACATTCTGGATGTAACTGAACAAAGAGCAGATAGGTCAGTCAGCAAGAAGGTACAGCACTTGGCCCTACCAGTGCCAAACATTATGCAGTTGCCTCTCATTAGCAGCTCAAGTAAACCTTCTGAAAGCTTTCTTGAGTCTCAGAAGTCTAAAGCAGATTTAGTTGAAGAGGGGGGAATTGAAAGAAGTTATCTCTTCACTCCTCTTCCTCTCAGCCCTTCTCAGGAAGCCATCCTCTACAAGAGCCTAGAGGAGGAAATCTTGTCCAATCTACAGGAGCTAAGCATCGACACAGAAACCAGCACTAGCTCTGATGAGAAAAACCATGAGACTCCTAAGAATTTGAGAGAGATTCCATCTGACCACTGTAAAGCCTCCAACAGATCAGCAAGTCTTGATCGGGCAACACCCGACAGTGGAAACAGGGCTTTTGATGCAGTCATTGCTGAACTCTCTGGTGGCCAAAGGAAGATGGAGAAGGTATCAGTTGAGAAGTGGGTGAACACTCTTCCTAAGGGTCTCAGATGCAAGGTGGTGGAAGACCACACTACAGCACATCACCTTAAGGTCTCTAAACCTTGTATGACCAGTTCTTGGTCCTCATTGGGATCCAATGAGGAGACTGCTGAACTTGTGAAGGTGCCAGTTGACAACTCAAATGTTGAGACCAAAATTCCCCCTGGTAATGTATCAGGTTTAGGAACTGAACATGTAAAAAAGCAGAGGAGTTGTTCAATCAAACCAAGAAGATCCTTAAGGAAGCCAGAGAGAGTGCCATCCATCTTTAAGCTTAAACTAAGACCCTGTGTGCGACCGAGATGTGACCACAGGTCCGACCGAAAGCCTTCAAAGATCCCAACACCAGTTTTCTACAAAAGAACAAGCTGCAAAGATGCCAACTCTCAAAACCAGAGAGGAAATGATTCCCCACATAGGCCTTACGGCACAGACAACTCTCGAGGGAACACTTGGACTAAACCAAAATCCCAGGTCCCAATACCGAGTGCAACAAAGTGCCAAAGAGCAAACAAGGAACCACACACAGATCAAGATCTGGAATCCTGGGTTTAACCAACAACTCAGTAAATTTGTAATTTTGTAATTTACGGAAAATTTGACTGCCAATTCAGACAAGCCATATGTTAGTCAGGAACTATTTTTACTTGCTATTCAAAAATGCATTTTTCAGAAAGCGTTTAACATCCTTTACTAAAAAGCACAGCACTTTCATCAAAGATGAAGTCGCCTTACCCTAAATTAAATACTTTGGTAGTTTGTTGATTGTTTATACATATATTTTTTGATGTAAAGAACATGCATTTACTGTATAAAAACCTCATTGACTACTATAGTTTTAATGCCATAGCAATGTAGCCATGTTGTTTCTGTCAAATATTGTAAGGGATTTTTGTTGTTTTGCATTACTCTTTAGGGTCTAACTAATGATTTTTTTAAACGTTAACCATATGCACTGTGTCAAGATGTTTACCAGTTCCACTCTGTGTGCTATGCACAAGCTAAAGTTAAAGGGACAGTTCACCCAAAAATACTGTCATCATAATTTACTCACATGTTGTTCCAAACCTGTATGACTTTATTTCTGCAGAACCCAAAAAAAGGTGTTTAATCTGTTTTTGTCCATACCATGAAAGTCAGTGGGGTCCAAACAACACTGGAGACCACTGATTTTCATTGTCTAGACAAAATAAGACACCAAGACTTTTTTTCTTCTTCAAAATATCTACTTTTGTGTTCCACAGAAGAAAGTCATACAAGTTTGGAGTGACATAAGGGTGAGCAAATGATGACAGAATTTTCATTTTTGGTTAAACTGTGCTATATTTAGAGCTCTTTAACATGTAATTTGGGGTTGACTTATTAGACTTTAGATTAAGGATTGCAACATAGGTTGTCTGAAATGATATCCTTTTAAAATGAGCATTTCTCCTCAATGTCATGCTCGGGCAGTCGGGGGCCTGTAGACGTGACAGATCAGATGTTATTCTTCCATACAATCAGGCATTGAGGACGATAAAACTTGCCCCATTTAATAAAAACGATACACTGACATCTGAGCCGTGTGAATATTTCCCACATCATAATGCATGTCCATGTACAGATTTAAATGTTTATACTTTAACATTTTGTAACATGCTATAAATGTCATAACTGTACAAGGATTTATCCCTGTGCGCTGTTTATTCATCCCAGCTCCACCAAGCATTCCGCTATCATTTCTTCCTAGGCGTTTCCAAGTCACCTTGTGCTTCAATGTTTTTGGCTGCAGGTTTTATAAATAACTCTTGGCATAAGTCTGGAGCTAATAATAGCTTCGTCAGAACTGCAGCCTGTCACACTACAGCAGCTGTGCTCCCTTGCAACTTTCTTCTCCTTGTTCCCTCCCTCCAACCTCAGTCCCCTTTCATCCCTAGACTCTTGTCAGTGGAGAGGAGCACTTTTGAAGATATCCTCTGAGGACTGTGAGAGCATGATACTGTGAGGACCTCAATTTTGTGGACTGCTTGGGATAAAAAGATTAAATTCAGCTTTTTGGAATTACACTGAATCTCATCCAATTATTTTGAATGACAGTGTAAAATAAAAATAGGAAAACATGCTTCCATTTGTCATGTTACCTGAAATGATTCTCTTTGATTATTTAGGGATTAATGAACATTAGTAAGCTTCACCAGCACAATTGTTCCTCAGTGAACATTAAACAGTGCCTCACTGATTTACATAGTACATGCTACGAATCGCACCTTGTTCTTACTGAGTACGTGTAGTGCATTATATAAACAGTAGGGCAGATCCACTACCTCTGAAGAACAGATACTGATGCAAGTATTGATTTTGTGCTCATACATCACACAGAAGAGAATGCATTTTCTGTGTCCACTGTCCATTTATTAGACTTATGTGCTCTTTACATGTAGCCATTTGTATTTAAGATGTATTTGATCAGACTTTGATGTGTTGCAGAAGCTGGTCTGTATGTGTGCCAGAGATGCGGTTGGTTAAATTATTAAAGAAGGGAATATTTTTAGTCTTTTACTTACCTCACACAAACATCGTCCAAGACTCTGTATGACAAAGTGGATTCCACAATGTAAGATCACATTTATAACACATTTAAATGATATTTTCCTCTTCTCCTTGTGACTTGATTTAATGTGTCTACAGCACAAATTCGGCATAAATTACATTTTTGGGATAAGACGCAGTATCAAGACATACTTTAAAGAGATAGTTCAAGATCTGACACTATTTACTCATCCTCGTGGCTTTCAAAAGAAGAATTTTTAATAATTTACTATTCACTCTTTTTCATGCAATTACAATGAATGGAGATTTTGTGCTTCATGATGAAATACACAACTTCTGCACCAAAGAAAAAAGAAAAAAATATTATCAAAATAAAATAAAATATGAATATTAGATGAAAAATACAAACTTAAGATACTCCAACGAAAGTTTACTAAGCAACAATTTAAAATAAATATGTTTAAGATGAAGTACTGAAATTACTAAAACCAAAACTGTAATAAAAATAAAGCTATATAGAAATATAAACTAATAAAAATGACAAAAGACAAAACCCCACATCATAATTACTAGAACTGTAAAATTAAAAATGAAAACCAAAAATATAAAAATAAGAGCTAATTCAAAATATTGTATTATTAATACAAAAATAACACTGTTCTGCACTATATTCCAGACTATGCATAATAAGTCTTATGAAGCCTTAAGATGTCTTTGTATGACAAACAGATGGACATTCAAGCTGTTATTCACTAAAAAACTTCACATCCGCCCAAGCTCTATTTGTTTCAACATGAGGGAAAAGTAGCAATATCCGATGAATGAGTGAACCATTGTTTGATCTTTTTTAATGAATCTTTTCAGATTCACAAAACTGGTCTAAATGATTAGGTCTAAATTTGACTCCATTCGGTTGCAGCAGTTAGCCATCAAGAGGGTTTTCACAGCTTTTCCAGCTCGCTGCAGGGGAAGATTATTGGTAAATTTCTCTACGTTCCTTTTAAAAGCTATCACATGGTTTCAGAGCTATATGGGTCATTTTATAATACTTTCATGGTGTTTTTGCATCCATTTTGAAGCTTGAAAGCTTCAGTAACCATTCAATGTAACTGCATGGAAAAGAGCGACCACCACATTATTAAAATTTCTCTTTTGTGTTCCACAAATGAAAGACAATCAGGTTTGGAACAACATAGAGGTGAGTAAATGATGCCATTTTTGGGTGAACTATCCCTTTAAAAACACGGAAGTATCCATAGAACATACTTTTGTATAATTTGTGTTGTGTGGCATATTGCAGAATAAGTGCCAGTGTATGGCACCTGAGCTAGGAAACACTTCTGCTTGCAGGTACTGGAAGATCCTTTAGCTCATAAGTAGGGTTGGGAATCGAAAATCGACTCCAATTCTGGAATCGGATACTTAAGGTCAGGAATCAGATACTTGTTATAAAATTAATATTTTGATTCTGCTTATAGATTCCTGTGTGCGCATTTTAATGTGGTTTTAAACCATTCAAGCACAAGAAGACGTGAAAGAGAACACATCGAGAACAAGCGCACAAAAAAGCCGCCTCATATAGTGTGCGAATACTGAATTGAGTTCTCTTTTGCATCTTCTTGCACTTGAACGGACAAATACACACAAAATTATGTCAAAATATCCTTGTAAAGACAGTCGGTTATGATATATATCTTTAGTGAACGTAAACAGTTGAGAAAAAAAAGCATGCGTAACAGTATATTGGATCCGTGCATTAGCTCTTAAAGTGACAGCAGCCTAATAAACCTGCTGCTGTGTCATTACTGTTAATCAAAGAACAAAAAATGAAAATCACTCACTGATCTTCACCGAATAACTTTTGTAAGTTTAATAAGGATTAATCTATATTTGAAGAGTTCATTTGCAAAAACCGATAAAATATTAACTGACTGTGGTGCGTTATTCTCCACATATAGCACGTTCTGAACCCTAAATGAGTTTTGTCAGAAATGCCAGTATTGTCCACTGTCAAGGCATACAACAGAAACAGATAAGTCTGTTTTAGCGAATCAGTGCGCAGTATTCAGGTCAAGTGACAAGGCTTCTAGTCACTTCAAAAAGATGCGCTAGCTGAGGGGAGTTTCGTCAAAGCTGACTAAAAGCGATCGAGGATTTATAATTCCGACTCCTGCAAGTCCTTGTACATCATACACGTCTTACATGCTGAACCCTTGGTTGTCCTTTTGCGTTTGTGTGTGTGTGCGTGTATGTGTGCCGATCTGTTGGTGTGTGTGTGTGTGTGTGTGTGTGTGCACACGTGTGTTTGAGTGTGTTTTAAATGCAATTACAAAGCAATTACTTGGTTTTGTTTAACTCTGAAACATGAAATGTGGAGTTATCTGCTTTTGCCAAAAAACGACTTTTGGAGTTATCTGCTTTTGCTAAAAAAACAAACTTTTAATATATTAAAAAAAACATACTTTCAATGAACTTTAATTTTGTAAGTTACCTGTATTTTTTTGGAGTTATTATTACTTAAAACAGCCCAACTGCAGTTTGATTGATATTACTTGGAATGCACAATAAAAAAAACATGATTTGTGAGAATTAATAAAATTATTAAGAATTAATAATCATTTTTGCAAATGAACTCTTCATTTCATTTCAAGAAAACTATGCAGTGTGATTAGTTGTATTTATTTGAGCTATTACTAACTTGCTTATTGTTATTGTATTACTGACAGTGTCTTCATTAATTTTTTAAATGTATATTAGTTAGTCTAGTTTATTAGTTAGTTGCTCTTTAGGCTGCTGATTTTTGTTCATGTTATTCAACTGCAACAGAATGTTTTGCAAAAAGACAGAATAAATATGTTTGATATCTAAATGTTTAACTTTTTTTACCATATTGGAATTGAAACTGGGAATCGAAATCGATAAGCAGAATCAGAATTGGAATCACTAAAATTCAAACAATACCTAACCTTACTCATTAGCATAGAGGAGCGTCCTATGTTCTGTCCTGGCCGGAATGTAAGCAATGACAGGAAGTGTATTATTAATGTAATATTAAAGCTGATTTTTGTCGCTTCCACCAGCTTTTTGGCAGTTTGGATTTCTAAGATAGAAGGCAGAGATGTTGGTTGTGTTCTCTCAGTCCAAAAGGAGAGACATCAATTTGAAGGCTTAGGTAATGAAGCAACAGGGACTTCCTGTTTTAAGACCACATCTGTCTGTCCATAGTTAAAATCCCAAATGTTAAGTTCCTTGGCAAGAGGGTTATCACAGCTCTTCCAGCTGTCCAAATAATAATGAGCGTCCATCGCCAGACAGATCCCATAAATCGCTTTACAATGGCCATTGCAGAAGTCCTCACATTAGGACGCATCGCTCTCTCCTGAGCGCCCGCTGGAAACGGATGGTGGCATGGACGTGCTTGCAGCGGGCACAACCCATGCTGCGGAGAGCCTCTCCGAACAACAGTAAAACGTGCCAGTTGAACTTGGCAGAGCACTCCACATATCCACACTTCCAGCTTTTTCGGACTAAGTCAGATACGCTGTGTCGGGGAATGACTCGACCTCGCTGCAGATCACGCTTGTTGCCGACTATTAGAATGGGCGTCTCCCCAGTGCCCGTGACTCTGTGGAAAAACACACAGACACAACCACTGTAAATACAGAATGTAAAAACAATTCTACACAAAATATGGGTCAGATCTTATTATATTCCACAGACACCATGGAAGAACCATTTTTGGTTCCCCAAAAAAAAATTTAAGTAAAAGGTGTGAAGAACATTTTCCACTACAAAGAACATTTTGTTCAGTGTAAAGGTTCCATGGATGGAGGTTCTTTATGGAACTACACCCTTAGAAAAAAAGGTTCAGTGGGGTTCTATATAGAACCCTAGGATTCTTGACTCAATTTTAAAGAACTCTTTATGCCAAAACTACTGTCAGGATTTACTAAGGACACGCAGTGAAAAATTAGCGCTGAAAAGGCGTGGATACAATTATTTTTGAGGCTGACCTTATTGGATGTGCATTTGTAAGAGTTTCTCTTTCAGACGCAATATTTATGGGAGGAGAGTATTTAAATGAATCATGCAATGTGTTTAAGGTTTATGGTAGTCAGTTTACTGGTATTTGCACCATTATTTAACGCCCAAAAAAGTATGTCTTAATCCATTTTGCGCTTGGCATGCTGTGATAGTAGCTACTAGCTGCTAGGATGAGGAAACGCAGATAGAAGGGCATGATAGAAGGGAGATGTTTTTTCGCATTTTCAGGTCACCTGACGTACAGACACACCATCATTCTTTAAAGATAGCACGGTATGTTTGTACAGAAAGACGAGACGGGGTGCTTTTCTTTTGCAAGTCTTTCCTCGTGCCTCAGCTTCACCCCATAGATGCAACGGGAGGATGCATGAAAAGAAAACGAGGACAGGGTAATTGAAGGAAATCTTATTTGTATATTGGA
Source organism: Mylopharyngodon piceus (assembly GCA_039654765.1). Taxonomy (NCBI): domain Eukaryota; kingdom Metazoa; phylum Chordata; class Actinopteri; order Cypriniformes; family Xenocyprididae; genus Mylopharyngodon; species Mylopharyngodon piceus. The sequence continues at coordinate 35,586,580 of CM077443.1, read as the reverse complement.
ATATTCTTGATCCCTCGAGCGTCAGTTTAAAGCGTCATCAGCTGCGCTCGAGCCTCGAGGGATCTTATCTTAAATGTTATTGAAGTTTGACATCTAACTAATACTAATAGTATTAATATATTAACAATTAATAATTAACATAATAGAAGCTAATAGTATTAGATGTCTATGCACCTGTGCATCCTCACTCATAGCTCCTCAGGAAGCTTTCTCACTCCTCGCGATGCATTTATAGAATTGAAAAGGCATTTATAGAAATAAAATGGCCTTCGAGATTTTCTTTGATCGGTTTCCAGGTCAAAGGCTGGAGGATGGAGGAGCAAAGAAATGAGGAAGCATCCATTGGAGTATTGAAAAGCAAATATTACGCTCCAAATAAAGCTCTCAGAAAGAAGTATATTTTAAAAAATGACTTATCGCGAGAGTTTTAGTCGCATAACATCGGTTAATGGAAACGCCGTCATTTCGCAATAGTTTTTTATCGACATTTAGAAAATATCGCAAAAGTTTTGCGCAAATCTGTAATGGAAACGCGGCTACTGGAGGCCTACACAGATGAGAGATTGTGCACAAATTGATGCACCTCTTGATGGAAATAACATCACAACATTTATTTCCATCAACAGGTGCATCAATTTTTGGTCAAGATCTTGTATTGACAATGCAAGAGGTGAGCACTCTGTAAAGTCTACTCCAGCACATCCCAAAGACTTTCAATGAATTTAAGGTCTGGACTCAGAGGTGCCAATTCACTGAAAATGACATGTAGTAGATTGTGTACAACAGGTTTTTGATCATGTTGATAATTTAGAGTCCTTTTTTGCGAATCAACCATGATATAATAGGCTTTATAGGGTTAATTAACTGGCTACATTTTGTCTGAAACGCAATACTGAATATCAGCACTCTTGTTTCTGCGATATTGCTTAAATATTAATATTAATACAAATATTCATATTAACATGAAATAAAAATAAGTATAAAAAATCTAAATCATTTATATCAAAATTTATATTCAAACACTTGGTTCAATGTTGAAATACAACCAACATTCTGAAAAATGTCAAATTTAATTTATTTGATGGCATGTCAATTACAGTGATATTACCTTAGTCAGGTTAGATGCCATATTCAATTTAACGCAGATGAAAACAAGGCTGTGAGGGACAGATGTACAGTCTTTACAATGACATGCTTAAAGATCTTAGATCACATAATTTTCGCAACTCAACTCTTAAAACTGTTTCATGGTGTTTTTGTCTACTGAACGTTTTTTCTTTTTTCGGAAAGACGTTTTATCAGCTGAACAATTGGTATGTCGTTAAACAACAGTACAATCCATTGCACTATGCTCTATCCCTCACAGCCTTGTTTTCATTCCTGTCAAAAAATAAATAAGGCGCTACCCTGACTAAGGTCTAGTCAGAGAAAGGATTTTCTGATTTTCGGCCCTTCAGTGTCTATAAGCAGCCTCACATATGTATTGCATGTGCAAACTGCTTCAGCGCAGCTGACAGGCTGTCAGGAGCCGGGCTGCTATCAACCTCTCGTCCGTCTCCAACAGAGAGCACAGATCCCGGAGAGCAGCTTATGTCTCCTCACTTATCTCTGTTTGAGATGACCTGTGCCTCTCTGACAGCTCTGAAAAAAAGACAAATAGATTTCCAATTGTTTCACTTCACAGAGGCTTTCCACAGCGCTGCACCGGACTGATATAAACTGGGAAGGAAAGCTAAAAATAGACCTCTGCTGTGGAAAATACTGCGAATGAACAGCTACAGTTCTGATGTGGATTCATTTCAAAACTTATTCAAAGCTGATCTCAGAAAACATGATGAGTGTCTGTGTACTGATAAGACGATTGGGTCGTAAACACAATTAGCCCCAAACCTCCTCAGAGCCCGTGCTGTCTGTCACCGGGTGACTCTGGGTCTTGAATTGACAGAAACCACCAGCACTGTCCATCAGTCATCGTGTGTGACAGCTCTGGTCTCTGATCCCTGACACAATCATTTCATTCTCAAACATAGCAGAGTACCTCTGCAAACAGAATTCATTTATTACCGCATTCATTCGTCATTCATCATTCACTAACTCAATCTATTCTCGGATTCATTCATTTAGTCATTAATATTTAGGAGTTTTGACTGTCAGTCTGGATTGCTGTGCAGCCTACATCAATTTATCCTTTAAATCCGACATGTGTTGTGCTTCTCGGACATGATCTGACTGAAAGGCAGGGACTATAACATTAACTGCCATTGGGGACATAACATACGGAAGCTTGTTTCCACTACAGAAAAAAAAAATAAAGATAATAACTCACAGTTCTGACTTTTTCTCACAACGGCACCCACATGAAAACTTAATATCTTACATTTCTGAGAAATAAAATTAGAATTGCAAGATTTAAAGTCACAATTGCGAGTACGAACTGTGAATTTGCGAGATATATATAAAAAAAAAAATAAAAAAAAATAATAATTCGCAATTGTAGGTCAGAATTGCCAGATGCTGAATGAACTGGGGAAATGAGCTCTTATTATGACAGTGATGATGGTAAAAAGCATCTGCTCAAATTGAACCCTTCCAAGTTCCAAAAGGTAACGAAATATGCTTTATTTTATTCATTTTTAATTGTTAATATAATGTCAGCAGAGTTTTATACTATTGCAGCAGTTAGAGATCCATCCGTGTTAGATATAGATCCGGGTCATTAAAGACCCGAATATGTAATAATGATTGGCGAAACATTCATGCATTTAAAGGGGACCTATTAAAGCCACAATATGTAAATTTTCGCCGCTAGAGGTTGCTTATTCAAAACAAAGGCGTAGCTTGATGACACCTTGATTTTGCAGAATCATGGGATGTGTTGTCTTCATGTCTACAGCTGGTGGAAAATAAGTGGGACGGGACTCGGGCAGAAATCATGTTCATGGATGAGATTATTAACGTTACTGTAGTATGAAGCGGAGCAGGACCGAGGCTGCTGGAGTGATTGCTAATGAGAGACGATCGTGACACATGGCTCGAGAGCAGCAGAACTTTTATTATGCCACAGTCGGCGCTTCCGCTTCTTCCGGTCAAGCGCATGGCGTACAGTCCGTGTCCTGGTTAAAATTGCTTATTTCTCTGGATTTAAACATTCTTGGAAACATTTGGGATAATGTAAGTACACAAGTCAACAAAATATATAACATTGTTCTAGTGGTTTTAGATTTTTTTAATCCAAAAATTTTACATTTTGTGCCATTTAAGCCCATTTTTTCAAGATGTAATATAAGTCTCAGATGTCCCCAGAATGTGTCGGTGAAGTTTCAGCTCAAAATACCCCACAGATCATTTATTATACCATGTTGTAAATACCCATTTTTGAGGGGAAGGAAAAACTTTATGTTTTCATGCATGTATCTTTAAATGCAAATAAGCTGCTGCTCCCCGCCCCGCTTTCCAGAAGAGGACGGAGCCTGTACAGCTCGTGCCTCGGATATTCTGCCAAAAACTAAAACATTTGTTTTTGATTATTATCTCTATCACAGTTACGCAGTTCTTCATCGTCATGAAAGTTTATTATGTGCATGCATTTTAAAGCCATATCAGACTAAACTTCTGATATATTGTTTTCTGAGCACACACACCCGAAGCATGCGCACAGAAAGCTGGATGTCAGATGGCGCGTCCTGAGTATTAAAGTAAGTTCTCTTTGACGTCTTACTGCACTTAAATTGTCAAATACACACAAGGTTCACATAAACAGTTGATTAAGTCTGAACGTAAACAGCAGGGAAAGAAATCGCATGTGTATATTAGATCAGTGTATTAAAGTGACAGCAGCGTAATATACAGTACCTACTGCTGTATATGCTGTTAATATGAACCAAACAACAAAAGAAAAACAGAAAATCACTCACTGCTCTTAATTGAATAACTATAGTAGCTTTAATAAGAATCCATTTCTTACTTGAATGCTGCTGATAAATGATCTAGTGAGGAGATAAACATGGTGGACTGTGTACAGCTCACTCAAGGGAGGAGCTAAGCTAATAGGGCAGAGTCTGTCAGCAGTCGTGGACGGGGCCTAAGCAATGCGACATCACATGACTAGAATCTGCAAACGGCTTGTTCTGAGACACTGCTTATGATTTATGGGGATTAAAAAAAGAGGAGTGGATGGATTTTTACCATTATACGGTGGTTGTGTACACACACTGCCAACAAACATTTATGTTAAACACCATGTAAAAGTGAATTTTGCACAATAGGTCCCCTTTAAGGGTAAAAATGCTGTCTACTGAATGTTTTGGATAGCTACTGTACATGGACACTATTAAGAATGTTAACAGATCTCCATACAAACTTCATCTGAGATCAAGACAGGTGGCTATTGTTTTACCAAAGATTAATTTACTGTCTCTCTTTTAATTCCTCACTCTAACAGGCTCTGTCTTATTACAGGAACAATTGACAGCCAGCACTCTCACTTCTGTTGGTTATTAGCAGATCAGATCAGTGAATCAAACCGGCTCATCCTCCTCCTATTGTGTGGTAGAGGCTGTGAGGCAGTGTCGGGCCAAGGTGACTTAATTGTGTTCTGCCTGGATCAATAAAACATGAATGTTTGTCACCGGAACTGCCTGTCTCACTGCCCAGGCCTTGACGCAAGTAAAGCATGACAGCTGACGCCATTGATTACGTTAAATCTGCCTGTGAGTGACAGGCTCACCACTGACGCCCACACTGACCGTTTAAGCCAATCAGTGACTGAGCTGAATTTAAATAATGACGGAGCATCACTGTCACTGTGTGCATTACTCTGATATTCTTACTCTTTAGCAACTCACACATATCTTTTTTTTTTAAATTTGACCTATTTTTGAAAAATCATTTTTCTCATTTTAAGCATTAATCTAACAAAACCTTAAATGCGTAAGAAAAATAAATGTATTAAAGATCAATATTATATTATATTATATTATATTATATCAAGTCAAATTTATTTATATAGCGCTTTTCAAACAAACACATTGTTTCAAAGCAGCTTTACAGAAAATCATGATGTTAATGTTTATAATATCTTAATATCTTCATGCCTTATAGTCACATTTAGTATATTAGAGCTGGGTGATAATATAGTTTACATTTTGCGACAATACAAGCAATCAAGGAGTTGAGAGGTGCTATATATATATATATATATACATGATTGCACTGTATGATTGCGGATCAATTTAGACATACTTTATACAAAGAGCTGGGTGATAATACAGTTACATTTTTTGATGAAATAAAAAGATCAGTAAGTTGAGATTTGCTATATGGTATATATTGCCTTACATGAGTGTACTGTATATAGAGCTGTGCAATAATAGTGTTCATTTTGCGACAAAATAAACATTGTATTAATATACAAAGTAATTTTTTTCTTGTTTTAATGATGTTTTGTGATATTTTTACTGAATAAAAATGCTGATTATGAAAATGGTTTCTTGAATTTAAAGGGGTCCTTGATTATGATTTAACTTTTTTAGTGTGTAATGTTGCTGTTTGAGCATAAACAACATCTGCAAAGTTACGACGCTCAAAGTTCAATGCAAAGGGAGATATTATCTTTTACAGAAATCGCTTTTTAAGGACTACAACAAACAGCTGGTAGGGACTACAACGAGCTTCTTCCCGGGTTGGTGACATCACTAACCCTAAAATTTACATAAACCCTGCCCCCGAGAACACATAACAAAGGGGGTGAGGCCATGTTGGGCTGCTTTAGAGAAGAGGAAGAGTTGTTGTAGTAGAGTGTTGTTACCATGCCGTCATTTTACGCCGGACTGCTTCACAAATGAGGGTCAATTCAACACTGGATTTGCACAAAAGATTAACTTCTTCCTGAGTCTCTCCATCAGTGCCCGACTCCGGTTTGAACAATGTAAGGCTGAACACCGTTACTGACAATCGTCATTTTGGCTGCGTGAGATTCTCCAGCTTTGTTGTTGTTGAGCAACCGAAGCATGAGCTGTTAAAGCTCTGCTCTCTTCTGGAAAGGGGCCCGGGAGCAGCAGCTCATTTGCATTTAAAGGGACACACACAAACAGCGTGTTTTTGCTCACACACAAATAGGGGCAAATTTGACAAGCTATAATAAATGATCTATGGGGTATTTTGAGCTAAAACTTCACAGACACATTCTGGGGACACCAGAGACTTATATTACATCTTGTGAAAAGGGGCATAATCCCCTTTAACTAATTTATTAGTTCATTTACTCCTATAAATATACTATTTGGTCTTGGATGGTTCAAGACACTGTGTGACAAATTGGCAACATTTCATTTGCACAATTGCAAGATATGCACAGAGACGTAGTATATTGACTATAAAACACTAAGTTATTTCATCAGAGCTAGAAAAAAAGCGTGTTTGTTTACACAATAACGTGATAATGAATTCAAGCAGCACCTCGCCAAAAGTGCTGACATATGGATATCAAGTCAAACAGGGAATGATATCAAAGAGATATCAAAGAAGCATTAATACGCAGCCCAAACAGCCATAATTAGGCATCATCATCAAACCTGCTCGAGGTACAAAGCAAAAAGTCTCTGAGGCTTTTGAATTGACTTTTGATGATGACCTTTGCAATCAGCAGAGGAGAAAAGAAGTCATTTCTTTTGATTTGGATCCAAATGATGAAGAAATGACCCAGTGTGCTGGCAGCCCATGATTACAGAAGGGTCTCGTCTTTTGAGTGTAATTACACAAACCATCAAGCATAGAAGAAAAAGAAGGATGAGAAACATGCAGGAGATAAAGCACCGCAGAAAAAAAAACAGGCAATAGACCAAAAATAAAGAGATGGCATAAGCAGATAAAGCATAACAGGAAGAGAGAAGAGTGCAAAGATGTAAAGGTGTGAAGGAATTAAAAGAGAATTAAGCAAATATTCCATCATGTACCTGGTCTCTAAGATCTGCTGCCGCATGGTCTTGACATACTCGAAGCTGTCGAAACAGCAGATGTCATAAACCAGAATGTAGACATGAGCACTCCGAATGCCTCGACAGCAAACATCTGACCATTCCTGCACAGACATAGAGCACATTAGAGCAACACAAGATCTTGATCATGTGAAACACATCCAAAGTTCAGTTTAACCTATAAAGCCTACTGTATATGCAAACTTCTAAGGCCTCTAAATTATAAACATGATCATACCTTTGCTAAAAAAATCTGTTATACACAATCAACTACAAGTCTTCTGTTGTCTGACTGATAGTTCATATTTTTTTAGCAAGTAAAAGGCCTTTTAGTTTAATTCTAAAAACGTCCCCCTTCACGTCCTGGTACATGCTTCTTTTCGCTGTGAAAATTTTACTGATTTTTATGAAGTAAACGTAAAAATTAATTTTATATTGTTCGTATAAGATGAAAACTTACTGAACTTATTGAAGGGTTAGTTCACCCAAAAATGAAAATTACCCCATGATTTACTCACCCTCAAGCCATCCTAGATGTATATTACTTTATTCTTTCAGACGAATACAATCTAATCAATTCTAAGCTTTATAATGGCAGTAAATAGAGGATGAGATTTTGAAGCCCAAAAAAAGTGCATCCATCCATCATAAAAGATATGTAAGATGGGTTTGTGTAAGAAAAATATCCATATTTAAAACTTTAAAAACTATAATAACTAGCTTCCGACAGACGGCCGTGTGGATATGTTTTATGATGAATGGTTGCACTTTTTTGGGCCTTATAATCTCATTCTCTATTCACTGCCATTATAAAGCTTGGAAGAGCCAGGACATTATTTAATATAACACCGATTGCATTCGTCTTAAAGAAGAAAGTCACATACACCCAGGATGGCTTGAGGGTGAGTAAATCATGGGGTAATTTTCTTTTTTGGGTGAACTATCCCTTTAAGCAACTTACTTATGTTTACTGGATTATTCATTCATCATTTTTTAGAAAATTATGTTAAAACGTGAGAATCAAATATGATACATCAGGCTTTTGAGGAACCTTTATCTCTCAATCATCATCTTGCACTGCATTATACATTTTGTCCCCGGCAATAAAAACTACAGAGCTTCTATCATAAAACTAAGCATTGAAATATCATCATACTAAGATCTTTTGGGAGATATCGAGCGACAATTGATATTTATATGCATTTTATGTAAGTAGACTGCTATACTGTAATAAAAACTCATTGATTTACATTACAATCAGAATTTTATCCTATATTTGGGGCATATAAATATCAGCAACTGCACCAAATTGCATATTTCTACTTAGTTTTGGCCTCTGAATAAAACTGAGGTGTTTTTTTCCTCCTCAAGTATGAGTTCCATATTCTCACAATATATGAGTCATAAAAGCCTGATGTATTAAATATGATACTCAACAAAAAACATATGCAGACTTTAAGAAAAAATAAACTGTTCCATTAAAAAAAAAAATAATTAATTAAAAAAAATCTGACCTTTATTTCATGTCAGGCTTTAAATGGTTAATACAAGTGCTCATCTACAATAATAACACTAAGCATAAACAAAACACTTTCACTCTTGAACCTTGAGATTCATATTACTCATGTTCAGATGATTCATTCTGAACCTTTCTGAACTGAGTAATATGTGCTAGTTATAACTGAAGGAGATAGGATTGTAAAACAGGTAATGCGAAAACACGAGAGATGATAAGCTGTGAGCCATGTGAAGAAGGCACTCTGATGGCACATTCAGCACTTTACAATCAAATGATGTTTTAATAGAAGGTGATTTTTCAGATCAAATCTGTTACTGTGGTTAGTCAGGATTGTGTCAGGAAGTGAAGAAAGAAAAACAGTCATCTAAGTCACCTTGCTAATGATAGTTCATGCTAACCGCTAGCTCTCTGACAGGAAACTCCAATTGAGAATATAATTATAAATGTAAAGTTATGAAAGAATCCTCTCTTCCCATTGTCACTAATTAAAGCACTGAATCATTATGACAGCACTGAGAAAGAAAAGTGAGCTTAGACAAAAGGCCTCGCTGCTCAAGTGGCTCTTTTATCCTTTCAAGCTGTCTGAAATCACAAGTGTTACACAGAACCATAAGCTCACTGTGCATAAACTCAGAGAGCCCATATCAAAACACTGAAAACATTCTGCTTAATTGGCCCTTTACAAACCTCCGTCATACGACCCTATCTCATAATTGTATGCCATGTGATTTTTATATAATGAAGATTTTGAAAAATTGCATGGATATTACACAAATGCATGAGTAAATTAAGTGTTTTATTGCAACACATTTATCTGTCCCCTTGTTTTCCAATTAAATAGTGTTTACATGATAAAAATGTCCAAGACTATACAAATTAGACTTAAAGGCACATGCTTACAAGTCAACTAAATGTTAAAAAGTCTGATTTTGATAGAGACTACACTTCATAAAAACTGTGAAAACTTTTTTTACTGTGTTAACTTCATTGTCACTACTGTTATCTGAATCAATACCTACTGTAAAGGTAGAAACACATGGGACTTCCATACACTTACATTAGAAAGCTTGTCACATAAATATGGCAGCAACAGATAGCAAAGTAGGACTGGTCACAAACATTATGGCGTTCTTAAGGGGTCAAATTAAATTGACAGCAGCCATATCACCCTGTAGCCCAAGACTGGTTGCCCGCTGAAGCTAAGCAGGGCTGAGCCTGGTTAGTACCTGGATGGGAGACCTCCTGGGAAAACTAGGTTGCAAATTCCCTCCATTGGCCCTTAACAATCATGGCCTCCTAATAATCCCCATCCATTGAATTGGCTCTATCACTCTCTCTCCTCTCCACCTACAGCTGGTGTGTGGTGAGCGCACTGGTGCCGTTGTACTGTGGCTGCCGTTGCATCATCCAAGTGGATGTTGCACACTGGTGGTGGATGAGGAGAGACCCCCGATACGATTGTAAAGCGCTTTGGGTGTACAGTAGTACATATGAACGTGCTATATAAATGCATCATTCATTCAAATTATTGTAACGCCTGGTTAGAGGAAGAAGCAGCGGATCTATTTACCAGCATAACTTTTATAAACAAAACAAGAAAGAGTAATCCAACACAAGAAACAACATAATGAAACACCAGACAAAGAGTGAATTCAACCAAAAGCACATTATATACACAACTAACCAAAGATCAAAATGAGGAACAGGTGTGTGAAATCAATGAAACAACGAGTAACCATGACAACCAATGATAAATGTGCTAGAAACCATGACAACAGAAAGAAAACACAGGAAATAATGAAATCAGTTGAAGCAGCCTCTAGTTTCTATGCCTAGAGGAACATTTTTAAAATCTTATAGCTCAGGAGACATAAGAGAGCTCTCAGTTGTGTTTTAAATCAAATATAAAACAGACATAACTATCAAATTTCCCTCTTCACCTAAGATTCATTAAGAGACACAAATATATCTTTAAAGGACATGCATTTAGCGCATGAAACAGAGTATAGTAAGTGTTTGAATCTGTGCAGAATCTGTACAGTGTTTTTCCCTGACATGCAGGGAAAAAACAAGACTGTGGCCACAATAACTTTATTAAAACAAAGGAAACTAATTTTTAGTCATTTTAGGCCAGATCAGGTAAAAATAGATCCTTACAATAACAACTACATTACCACCTTTTACAGATTTCTGCACCTCTAGAGAAACACAGGGTCATTTTTTCAGGGTCTTTTCTCTCAGACTTCAAGAGATCTCATTAGTGATTTCCTAAGCCTATGAGTGGGTTCATTTGAGTACAAGGGCGGAGAACTTAGTAAGGAAGCTAGGGACATGTCCCTAGCAATAATTTTGATCAAACAATTAAAATATATTTATATGCAAGTAACCACTGTTGTTGTAATTTTGGACGAATTTGAAATGCGTCATGTCCTTGACATTCCCAGAGAAGTCAAAGTAAATATGTTAGAAAACTGCACTCTTGCAAGGGTGTGCATTTAGTGCATAGATGGCGCAAACTAAGCGTTTGAAACAGCCTAAGTTCACAGTTCAATTGTCTAAATATCCACAAAATTAAAAACAACACTGAAATAAAAGTGTGCTCTTTATCTGTCAATCAGATGCACGTGAAAGCTGTGCTTGTTTCTACCACAACAGTAGATTCCTGGTCACGTTTTCTTTCAGAAACATCAATGGTTTATCTCATTTATGATGTTAAAATAAAGTAACATAGAGAGAACTCTGACCCTAGCACTTCAGAAACACTGTGTAATTTGCATTAAAGGGTTAGTTCACCCAAAAATGAAAATTGTCTTTAAGTACTCACCCTCATGTTGTTCCAAACCTTCATTCATCTTTCAGAACACAAATGAAGATCTTTTTAATGAAATCTGAGAGCTTTCTGTCCCTCCATAGCCAGCTATGCAAATGACACTTTCAAGGCCCAAAAAGGTAGTAAAGACATCATTAGATCCATGTGACTTCAGTGGTTTAACCTCAATTTTATGAAGCGACGAGTGCTTTGTTTGCGCAAAAGTGTGTTGTTGATGCGAGATCAGACGCTGTTACGCTGTTAATTGTATGAAGCACTTACGTTGCTTCATACAATTGATGTTAAACCACTGGAGTCACATGAATTACTTTAATGATGTCTTTACTACCTTTCTGGGGCTTAAAAAGTGGTAGTTGCATACGCTGTCAATGGAGGGAAAGAGCTTACGGGTTTGGAACGACATGAGGGTGAGTAATTAATGACAGAATTTTCATTTTTGGGTGAACTATCCCTTTAAGTGCTCTGTATATTATATAGAGTATTACATGTACATTACATATATGTACTCTGATGCTGATGACTGCACTATGGACAGAGTAAAGATTGAAGTTAAATCTCTGTTAAACTGCCTCCTTGTCGTCATTGCCTTTAACTTATAACATTACAGAATTGATTAACTGAAGTCCCAATAGACTAAAAACCGTAATGTCAATCATGAATAAAGTTTTTTTCTTCACTGCTTTTATGTTCCCACCAGTGTCAAAATCAAACCTCTGCCCCTGTTTGGGTACCTCAAATGTGCTTTTTCTAAATGTGCTAAACTTTGTCCTGACACAAGGTCAGGTCCGAGTCATATTATTAGACTCCGTACAGTGCTGTGGTATGTTCCCGTACCTGCAGAGAGCTGCCAGGAAAGCTGCTGATGGCTGGATAATCTGTGATCTGAAGGTCATGCACATGACCATTGAGCACTGCGGCAGAGAGATGCACCCGCCGTGTCTTACTGGACACCGCCACATCACTATAGTCATTGTGAAGAAAGCGCTTCACAATGGCCGTCTTGCCCACCCCCTGAGCTCCCAGTACCGCGATCCGGAACGAAGGGGGCATCGCCCTGTTTCCGCCTCGCCCCCGGTGGGCCGCCCCACCCTCCCTGCTCTCGCAAACAGCTGGCCAGTGCATTCAGAGTGGCACATGGGCAGCACATAGTCCTGACTGAAGCGCAGAAAGCAGCGGTAGCCACAGCACAGTCCCATTCATAAGCCAGCAGTACCTGCAGAAAGAGAAGTGGAAGAGAGAAGTGAAACAGGAAAGAGATGAAACTGCCAATCAACAGCCCAACTCGACTAAAAGGAGAATATATCAAATAATCATTTGATATCACTCCACATAAACTGACATATAAAAAGATAATATAAAAACATTTACATAACATAATATTAATAATAATAATAATAAATGACAACATTCATTCACAAAAAAATCGTGCACATCATTTAATTCCACCTGTGCACTTGACAAACCTTTGACAATATGTCTATATTTTTGTACTAATCTAAGCATCTATTGTGTTTATATATCATAGTCCATCATATATCACAATGTTCTCATGATATAAAGCACTTAAATGGGGTCAGGATGATTTAAATGGAGCAAAGATATTAATAGAAATTGCCATACATAGGCAAAAGACACAGGCAGCAGCACCTGTGTGTGAGCTATTCTTATAGAGCTGCTGCAGGGGGCAGGATGCATGATGCTAATAGTTTTACTATGAATCTTCTCAGTTTCAGTCTATTAAGCGATTAGACTAATGATACTACACAATGCTTATGTAATGTATTCTCTGCATCCTATAGAATAAAGACGCATACTTGTTCATTTACTTTTATATAAGCGCCAAATTCCTTTGTAAATGCCCTACCCGTACCATATTTTTGTCTAGAACGCATGACAGTTTATCATTCTCATAAAGCTTTTTAGATTTGAAGCGCGCGACTGTCGGTGCGAGCGTATCGCGCGCACAGCAGCAATGACTTACCTTATGAGCAGGTGAGAAGTTGCATTCTTCGCGAGGTTCGGGCTGCTGAACACCTGCGCGATCTTTCCCGTCGAGTTCTCACTCTCTGGTCGCATTCAGGTGCAGAAGTAACCCTCAAACTGTCCTGGAGGAATATCCTGCTCTTCTCACGTCATGTAGACCTCGCGCACAGCACGGCGCGCGCATGTTCGACCGTGTTAACAGACAGATAAATCAACGCTTGCGCGTAAAATCAGAGTGGTGGACCGCGCAGCGCCCTCGCGCCTCACCGGGTCAGCGTCACAGGTTAATTGAATCTGAAAAAAAGCTGAGAACTCTGCTTTGTCTATGGCAAGCCTTTTTGACATTTATTCCTTAAAATATATTTATATGTTACTAATGCTTCTTTTTTATTTACTAGTGACTATATTTTTAATTTCACTGTTGTTGAATTATTCATTAGATACTAGAACCTATTCTAAAACCGACTATTACTTATTCAATAAATATATCTAGTATTACTATTAATTAGATACTAGTAGTTATTCCTTTGCCATTCTATTGAGATTTGTAGTTCAGATCAACTATTTACTAACTAGCATGTATTGTTATTCCACACTAATTATTTGGTACTAGTACTTATTTCTTAGTCACTAGTAAGTGTCTCTAAAAATATTAGTATTTATTCCAGATCAAATTTTATTAGTACTAGATACTACAATCTAAAAAATACTGGTCATTTTAGTAATTCAGTGGTAGTTTTTGTGTAACCATATTAAAGCTGAAACAACATAATCAATGACGTTATGCAAAATTTTTGCGTGGAATGTGTTTATGTTCACCACTAGCCGTAGCCACTCAAGTAAATCATACTCAACACTTTCACGGAGACTAATGGCATAAGGCTGTGTTCACACAGCTGGAATAATTTTATAAATTATTTATCCGTGTACATCATTATGCCTTTAACGGCATGTCTATTTACACTAAGTGCAAATAGCATCCCTTGTTGGCAAACGCTATTTATACTAGCTCCACCCACCAATGTCTGTTTGGGCCACTCAAGTTTTAAAAAAGATGTGTGGAATTCAATGTCTTCAGTGGTGCAGCAGTAGCAAGTAAGGCTTGCAGACCAGGCTTTTAACGTGATCGACGCAGGTTTGAATCCGCCTTTTGCCGAGCTCACGTTTATTTTCAATAAAAATGAAAATAATGTTCTAAAAGTGGAAATAAACAGCAAACGAGTGTTTAATAATATTAAAAGTGTTTATTGGGTAGGGTTAGGGGAAGGTGTAGGGAGGATTTTAACTATCCCAATAAGGTGGCATCCATTTAAAAATTTTAATAAATATAATAATTTACACTCTATGATATTATTGCATCCTGTTAATGTACAAAAATACTGAGGTGCAAATAGTATCTGCCAATATATATTATAGATAGCATCTAATTACTATTTACTCTTATTGCAAAGAACTGGTACTTTTACATGGTGTAAATAGAATCTAGCGCTATTTTCACCTAGTGTAAATAGCATATTGCTAAGAAATGCTGCTATTTTCACTTAGTGCAAATAGAATATATCGCTAAGAAAATATGCTATTTTCACTTAGTGCAAATAGCCGCTGCCTTTTTTTAATTCATGTGCCCTCGTAATCTTTAATCAAAATAACTTCCCCTCCCTTTTGCAGCGACACAACCACAACCATCCAATCAATTCCCAATGGACAAAATCAAGTACTGTCCTACATTTTTTCTTGTTCGAGAAGCCGTTTCATTCAGCTATACAGTACTGTGCAAAAGTCTTAGGCCACCACCAGCTTTGTTGTTTTGCAATGTTTTAATAACCATCCATATTTATTTTTATGTCTTTATTACGATACAACAGAAATAGAAAAAGGTATCAGTCAATTCGTGATACCTTCGTAAAATTTCGCACAGCTCCCTAAAGCGCGAGGCGGTCGCACACTTCGCACAGCCCTTGCGACGGCTCTGAGTCCTGTGTTAATAATGACAGGTTTCCTTTACTCAAAGAGATGGGGAAATGAGTCACACTCATCTAAAGATCCACCGGAGCTGCTGTGGGTGTGAGCTGCAAGGCGTATGGCTCAAACATAGGCTACTCTTTACACTCAGTTAAAAGACTTTGTTGGTTATTTAAAATATCTGATGGATGAACTCATGCCTCAACATTATAACACACATTTAATACATTCAATACTATATTTTACCTGTCTTGCCCTACCAGTTATTTTTAAAGAATAAATGTTCAAACGGCTTGCCATAGCTGTCAGCTGCATTATCTGACGCTGCGCGTCATGAGCGGTAAATACCAGAGAGTAAATACCAGCACGCGTTTGAAGAGCATGTTTTAGAAAAACTCATTATTGACATGCTGCACTTGGGACATATTACCTTAAAATCAATGTGTAGCCGTTCCACAGAAATTGTCATCCCTCTCTCAACGGCTTCTGTTTGTTTGAGTGACTCTGTCGTGATCGCCCATTGTTATTACTATCCGAAAATGTACAGTCTTCTGTGAGAACCGACTGTGAGTACCGCGGCTGTCTCTTAGCAACCTAATCTTTTCTTCTGTTGCTATGTAACCACGTGGTTTTTACCTGTTCGCTTCGCGTCATTCATATACTCAGTGGCTGTATGCATCCAGGTGTGACAGGACTGCAGCTCACTGCTGTTTAAAGAGGAGCAGGGTTATGGTTAATAATCAATCCCATTTATTCTGCTAATGACTGAGTTTATTCAGGCCATAAAACTACAGCTACAGGTGGCGATTACATTTAGTTATGTTTAAACAAGAACAGAACTCCAAGAAAACAAGACATTAATATTGAGCAAGTTACATGGACACACTATTGACAGTTATTTTGTCTAGCCTATATTTGCGAAGCTAAAGCTGGCTGCACGTCTTTGAGCATCACGGGATTTTCTGAATGAATCCATGTTTTTAAACAAACTGGTTTAGTGATTTTTTCAATGACTCACTCGTACATCCCCGCGTCCGAATATGCCTTGTTTTTTCCTAACGAGCCTACTGCGTTTTAGATTATGGGAGGCACTTCCGGTTTGGGGAAGTTCCACTCAAAAAGACTGAAACGAATCAAGGTTGTGCTGCCTATATTCGTAATTTTGAGCTGATAAATGTCCTTCATGTTTTATTTTCAGACGTCAGGAGACGCTTGGTATTTTAATGTGACATTGTATAACAAGAATATATATTCGGTCGCTGCATTCTGTTCCTCCTGATTATTTTCTTTTTTTTCTTCTTTGTATTCCCCTGTAACAGTATGAAAAAGACAACAAATAGGCTACTGTGCATTTGTGGTCTGCTCTCCCGATTTAATTTACGATAGGCCTAACGTTATATCTAATGAATAATTCACTGGAATGCACGAAGAATCTCTTGTTTTTTGCTCCCCAAATCCTTTCTATGTTTGTTTTCACATGGAAGCATTAAAATTGTCTCCCCTTTTCACTTCTAATCCCTATTAGCAGTGTTTAGTGGAATGTTTCTAAAGCAGGTAAATGCAATATTTATTGTCAGTCAAAATGACGGAAATCACTTTGATATATTATCACTCAATGTTCCAGGTAATCAACATTTTTGATTAAGGCAATATTGCTGCGGAAATAATCGGGGGTCTGTTGTGGTAATTTGTTAATGCTTTTACACTTTTAAATTTACTTTTAGGCTAATGTTCGATGGTTGAAGGGTGAGTAGAATAATGTCATCTCATTATGTACCCAATTTTTGAAAATGCTTATTATTGCGTTCATAGAGTGAACCATTCGCTGATTGTTTACAGTTTAACGAAAGTCACTCCCATAATTCGCGCAAAGCGTCACGGGGCTTAGAAAAACGGGGAATCCACCTTTGTATCCATATAATATGCGAATTGAAAATAAGAAAGTCCAACTTTGTAGTAGGTTACTCAGTAGGTGAAAAATACCTGAAAGAGCTACTACCTCTGCTGAGATGCACGCTTTACTATCCCATGAGGCCACGGGAGATGAGTCATGACTAATGAATGATAATGCCAATATGGCTGATTTATTATATCCAGATTGTTTATATTACACCACAGACTTTAGATGTACTTGATGTCTTAGAGGGACTTTGATTACAATCATGTAACACTTTTTCTTTTTTTAACAGTGGTAAAGTAATTTCTTTAAATGTAGACTAGGTTGACAGTACGCCATTTTGGACGCATCACTAGTTATGCTCCTGTATAAATCATTATTTTTAAATGAATCTTTTGAGTGAATGATTCAGAAAAAGTCACTAGACAATATAGCTATAATAAAATAAAATAAAAAAGCCAATGTTTCTCAGACTTATTGACTCCAAGGCCTTCAGTTCAAGACAATATTCGAAGGCCTCCCATGTAGGTTAATATATTTTCTATGAGTTTTAAGCTGTAATTATGACAAAACTACTTCTTTATTCACATAAACTTAGACTGTCAATAGATTAAAATAAGCACAATTTTGTGATTCCAGAAGTTTCAAGAAGTGAATGCTCTTCACTCTTTTCGACCAATGAATATACAGTGAGTTTTACTGTATTTTTGATCAAATAAATTCAGCCTGGGTGATATATGCACATGCACACTATATTTACAGGGTTCTTACACATTTTCCAATTCAAAATTCCATATTTATTCAGACCCAAATTTCCAAACAGATTTTTCAGACCATATCCATAAATGTTTCAGCATTATTTTCAGCATGATATTTAGAGTACAGCAGCCTGTAAATATATTTTATTTTCTTTAAACGTGGTTTGATGTTGCACAATCACCAAACAGCAAAGTACAGTCTGATTTAGATGAGTGTTTTCTGCTTTATCTGTTGTTGCTTTGAGTGGCACACACACATTCGTTTAGTGAAGTTCAAAAAAGATTCGCTAATGGCAAAGACAGTTTTGCATAATGAAAATGTGCGCCTTAAATTCATTCAGTCGTGTTCGACAGTCACTAAATGATCACTAATCTTTTGCCATGAAAACACTCTGCTTGTATCATAAATTTATTTTTAGAAATTCTTATTTTTTTTTAATTTAGAAACTGAACAGGTGCAACAAATTGGAAACACAAATATTTTTCCAAACTCTGTTTTATTTTTTCTGACCTGGAAATAATTCAAAACATACTTTTCCAAACTGCAAACCCTGTATTTATGATGTTAGGGCTAAGATTCACACTTTTAAATGTAGGAACCCTGTTTCTTGAATCAGGGTAAATGTAAGACCTTTTTAAGACAAATAAAAAAAAATGTAAGGAATATAATATGTTCTCTAAATGTAAATGTCTAGGAAGCACACACAATGAGTTTTATTAGCAACACTTCAAAGTTTGAAAATACATTTTCCAACAGGTCTCCATTACTTTTTAAATTAATTTTACAACAAAAAATAGCTTTAAGTTTGAATAGCTCTCCCAAACACTAGAATATGGAAATAAATTTTACTGTACCTTCTGATCACACTGCAAAAGATTAATGTTCTTTTCCAGTAGTTTTGTCTTGTTTTCTAGTGCAAATTTCTAAAAGATTCTTAAATCAAGATACATTTACTTGAGAAGCAAAATAACAATATAAGAAATCTTGTGAAAGTGATTTTATGATTAAAACAAGAACAAATGTCAATGGGTTCAGAAAAATCAACTTAATTCAAATGAAAAAGTAATTTTCAGACCCACTGATAGATATTTGTTCTTGTTTTAAGCATAAACTCACTTAATAAACAAGACTAAATTTCTTCATTTTGCATCTCAAGCAAATGTATCAAATGTTTTATTTGTACTGGAAAACAAAAATCCTGAGGAAGATTTTTTTTATTTATTTTTATTTTTTTTTGCTGTGCATACAATTTAATTTAGGCCCTATAAAATCTATTTATTTATTTTTTTGTTTTATAGTTTTACTCCGTTTTAATGGTTAATTTTTTTTTTGTTTAGTCAAAAAGCATGTCTAATTAATTGAAATCATGAAACATACAATTTAACAGCAATTTATTAACAATTTAACAAAAATACATTTTTAGGGCCCTATGAAATACGTTTTATTTTTTTCCCAAATTTCGCTGTATTTTTTCTTTTTTCTTTTTCAAATTCTGAGTTTTCCGTTTTTGGGTGAACTATTTACTCACATGAGGGTGAGTAAATGATGACAGAAGTTTTTAGGTGAACTATCCCTTTAAGTGTTTTCATCCAAAAGTCGACAAATTCCGTGACATTCCGCATTATACAGTAAATTCTGCGATTCCGTACACGTTTTCAGCATTGCAGAAATCATAGGGTCCTAATTTAATGCCATGATATTGAACTTAAGATTTTCTGTTCCAATTTAAGAGGCCTTAAATTGTAGAAGGTCAAATTAAGACCGCGGAAACCCTGTGAATATAAAATAAACATGACAGTTTTTGAAAGGTTACAAATTAAAATAAGAATTTTTATGCTTATGTTTTAAGCTTGTTTTGTCTTATTTCAAATCATTTTAAACCCTTAGAAGTCTGCTGAGGCCCTTCAGTGGCCCCCGGCTCCCTGGTTGAGAATCACTGAGTAGCTGCAAACCCCAAAACAGCTAGATAAGCAATGTGCAAAGATGCCAGTATGACGCATACAACAAGCCATTAAAAAAAAAAAAGAAAAAAAAAAAAGAGTTCAAACAGATGTCAAGAACGCACCTCAAATGCCTCCTCTGTGCATGTGGCATAAAAGCTATTCAGTATTCAGTTCGGGCGCTCTCGCAGATCTGAGTGATTACGACATGCCTGCGTCACATCCAGCAGAGCGGATCTCATTGAAAACGACATAATACACTCACAGACTCGTTCAGCTATACTTCAACTAAAACACTGTTGCCAATGTAGTGTATAGTAAAGCTACACATACTATATATACAGTATATATACATGTGTGTGTGTGTGTGTGTGTGTGTTATTTTTAATATTATATTATCTGCATAATTTAAGTAAAATTAACTGAGAAACTCGCATGAATTACATAAATGACAAACATAATGAGGGTGTATGTTTGGGAGGCCAACACTGCTGACTTTATTTTGAATTACAACTATTCAAAATAAACCTGGAGAAATTTTATCAGACTTTTTGTTGAATGTCAGACTTCACATTTCAGTACTGGGAAGCACATCGACAATATAAACGATAATCATTAAAACTCACATTTGCACATATAAAGGTTAATGTATTAATATTTCACCTTCTTACACAAGTGTTCTACTGGCAGATGTTTATTGGACGCTGCTTACATGCAGGTTCACAGGCACATTAGCAACTATGGCAACAAAAAAGTTCACATTTAGTCACCAGCACCACCATGAAGGCTAATAAAGTTTCAGGGGGAAAAAGAAGAAAAAAAAACCTCTACTCAACAGTTCAAAAGGGATTCATCCTTGTATCGCTGAGTCTACGTTGATGAATTTTTTATTGCATCCATATGTTAGTGTATTAGTTTTAAACCAAAGCTGAGTGAGGTTGTATACTAATGTTGAACAGATATTTCTAACACTCCAAAGAGACCAATTACTACCGCACAATACCTACTCACTTTCACAAGCACAATATATCACATATGGATGGATTCAGTCTGGGAATGAATATCAGATGACCCACTTATACATGATCGATAGAAAACATGTTTTGAGTCTACCACATTAAGTTGATTCATAGCAGTTTAAACGATATAAGACATTGATGGAGTGTCGACATGTTCAACAGCGGTTACACTGAAGAAGAAAAACAAAACATTAAAAGGAATGTGACATTTTATGTTGGTCAAAGCATGCAAGGCTAATATCAAATAGCTGGCAATGTTGTACAATCGCATGAAGTAGCATATCAGAGAATGAAACAAAAGAAACAGTGCCATAATGCATGATGTACATCAAAAACTGTTACTATTTTAGAGGATATAGTGGCTTATAAGTGGTTACTATTAAAACCGAATAATTTTCGAAACTATGCCTTCTGTTTAAAGATTTAACTCATACACTTTTTCCTTCTTTGCACAAGATGACAAATACAGGGCATGTGAAGGTGAAGTACTGACAATGCATTCAAACAATTAAAAAATATATATAGCTGTGTTCCAAAATTCTCATTCGACACTATCAACAACATCAAGACATTTGGCTAGAATAGAACAAGTATGATTTTCACATAGTGGACACATAAACTGGAACCTATAGATGGATTTAAAATAATGGCAGAAAACATTGGAGAGCTGGATCTTGTGCCATAGAGGTGGTAGTGGCTGGTTGGGGAGGAAGGGACAAATATGTAGAGGAAAAAAAGGACGATAGAGACGTTCAATTCTTCAGAATGGCATCGTACATCTGGTACACGTACTGAGACACCTCTGGAGCCCTGCATTTCAGAGAGAGCTGAAAGACAAAGAAAAGCCATTTAAATGTGGAGTGCTCTGATAAAAAAATTGTAACAAAGTGCTTATTTTGGTACATAGTCAAAAAGACATTTTTTATTATTATTACGAATAATATGAAAAATTAAAATGACAGACAGAAATGGTCAATTATGGTTTCAAAATGTCTAATGAATTTCAACTGTTAATGCTCTCAGCAGACACAATGTGGTCAACACAAATGTTTATCTATTTTTAAGGGGGACCTATTATGCTCTTTTTCAAAGTCTTAATTTCTGCTAGATTAGGTTCATTCTTGAATATTCAAAAAAAAACAAACTTATTTTTCACATATTTGACATTGTTGCAGCACCTCTCTTCCCAGTCTGTCAGTAACACTGTTTAGTTTCTGTCTCTGTGAAGCCCCTCCTTCCGAAAAGTGTAATGTGCTCTGATTGGTCAGCTGGACCAGTGTGTTGTGATTGGTCAACTGCTTTCAGTGTGTTTTAGAATTGTCATGCCCCTTATCATGACAGAGTTTTCAGGCCTCGCCCCTTTATTTTGCGTATGCCTTAAGGCCTGTACACACCGGGACAAATATCGTGTGCGATTATCGCCGACGTTTAACGCCTTGTGACTAAACAAAGGGCGCCAATGTGAGTGTGCACACCGACGCGAAAAACGCCAGGTGTAAAAGCGTCATTTTTTAAAACACGCATCGGGTTCGTTTTTTTGGTTTGACGCGCCGCGTTAAAAACTGGCCGACCAATGAGACTGTTGCTTTTGTTCATGTGCCTGGAGCTGCTGAAGTTACAGTAAAACACGACTTGGTGGCGCTCAAGCACAAAACGGTCTTGTCGAGCACACATTGATACCAAGACGACGAAGAGGAAGTAAGTAGACGAGGAAGACCCCTACAAACTATGGGTGCTCTGCCAGTTCTTGGCCACACCAATAGATGTGTATTATATGCCATTTTAGTTCTATATTTTTAGTTTTTTTTCTTTTACATTCAAGAATTATAGTTGAGAATGTCTATATCATGTTTATATGCACTACCGTCATTGTGACTTATTTGCACTACCGTTTCTGACTACTAGGGCTGGGTAAATAATATCGATTTCTCGATTTTAATCGATTCTCATTTTTACGAACCGATATCGATTCTTAAATCTTAAGAATTATTGGTCTAGTCTGTTTTCAGTTGATGAATGAACAGAACATGTAGCGCGCCTCCCATCCAATAAATCGCAATAATCTTTGTGCTTTGTTACTTTTGATAGAAAGCAAAGTCTCAGATTTCAAATGACGTCCATCTTATTATGAGATTCAAAAAATAAATACCGTTTTGGCGCTGTTTAATGTGGCATGACAGATCGCTGTAGCGCCTCAGTTAAAGAGAAGCAGCAGCACGGAGTGCATGTGAACATCCTCTCCGCTTTAATACCAGTTACAGCGCGAAATAAACATGAATAAACATCGGAAGGTATGTTAAAATATACAGTACAATGTACCGAAATCCGTATCATGTCTCGTGTAACAACCCAATCAGTGTTTCAACCTCGGAAAGACGCCAATAAAACAGCTTGTACACAATGTCATGTAACGTCACATTTACCTCAGAAAAACATATTCAGTGACCAACTCATTAGTCAGCTAGAAAAATAAACTCTAGAAAGCAGCATTCTGATAAATATATGCACCGTTACATATTCATTATAATGTTCTTCAGTATTTAATGCATGTTAAATCAGTTATGACAGCCACGATTTGAATGTTTATATTAAAAAAAAAAACAAAAAAAAAAACGAATTGGAGTAGAAATATGATTATGTAATTCTAAACTTTATTTATTATAAAAAAAAACATAATTGAGTGTAATTAAAGTGTTTGTATATAAATAAGTTAATTTTAACCTTCAATATTATAGTAAAGTAGTACCAACTGACTCCCATGTATAGTTTACAGCATTAGTTGAGAGATTTTTTTCCTCTAGAAAATTTGCCATGTACTGTATCTGATATACTACATCCAAAATAATCGATATCGAATCGCAAGCATGTGAATAGAAATTGAATCGAATCGTGAAAATTGTGTCAATACCCAGCCCTACTGACTACCATCTCCTCATGTCATGTATATGCCATATATGCCATTTTATATCTGTGTTTTTATCTTCTTTAATTTTATTAATATCATAAATATGTTTATTTGCACTACCGTTCAGCACAAGCGCCATATACTGTCAGGGAGTGAATTTGCACGTTCACTCGGCGCATCGCCAGTGAAAATCGCTTGGGTATGAACACGAAAAACGTCTCAAAAAATGCTGGCGATAAGCACGCGCGATAATTGTCCCGGTGTGTACGAGGCTTTAGACAGGAATCATTTAAATGAGGAATATTGTGCCGTGTTCATTCCCGGAAAAAAACCTCAAGACTACAATTGAGGCATTTCAGGGAGTTCAGAAACCGTAGAGAATAACTCCCTTTGCGGTATCTTTGTGCTTTGTAACTCTGCAGACCTTTTTCATGCTCAAACAGCAACACTACACACTAAAGAAAGATGAAAATGTAAAAAAGCATAACAGGACCCCTTTAATGTAGTCTGGGTCATAATAAAACTATGCAAAGTAAAAGATAGTAAGTGTTTTAGATGAATTTGCACCATAATATTGTAATGTAGAGTTTGATTAGAAACACGGCCTGTGATGGCAACAACAATAGATATGGGAAGTGTTTTCTCTTCATTTTTGCTTCCGTAACTATGCATGATGATTATATAGCATTTTTTTATCTTCTTCATTGTTTTTTACTTTGCTGTCAATCAGAACAGATGAGCTATTTTTCTCCTTGATTTACAGATATACAGTTGCAATCAAAATTATTCAACCCCTGGAGACTGTAATAATTTACAAATGTAAGCTTTTCTAAAGATACATTGTTTTTGTTTAATGGCAAATTAAAAGTGATAATGTAATGCTTTTGAGTTATGGGATTTGTTTTTTAATACAGCTATGTCATAATTATTCAACCCCTAGTCAAAGCTGCTTTTTTTAAGTCACTTATATGTATGGTACAAAACTGTGCTGAAACACAATTAAGCCTTGGAAACGCTGTAACAAAACTGAATTAGCTTGTGATGTTACACATACATACATTTAGCCCATGCATGTGCTAAGTTGAGTAGCAAATACGGCCAAGTCAAAAGAGCTTTCACAAACGCTATAGAAAACCAACTGTTTTATTTACATTAGAAAGTCTATGGCTACAAGAAGATTTCCAAAACACTAAAAGTTCCTAGAGACACAGCTGGCAACCTTATTCATAAGTTTAAAATTTGTTGAACAAGAAAACATTTGAGGGTGTTGAAGAAAAAGCACAATATCATTAAGGGGAATAAAATGTTTGATCTGAGCAACTGAGAAAAACCCTCAATTTACCGCTAAAGACTTGCAAGATGAAAAAACATTTCAATGCACAGTATTTGGCACATCTTGCCAAACGCCACTCTTGGCCAAGAAGAACATAAAAGGCTGATTTTAATATGAAATCAAAAATTCATATGGATAGACCCGCGGAGTTCTGGAAGAATGTTTTATGGAATAATGTGACCAAAGCTTATAAGAACACCATCTCCATGGTCAAACATGAAGGTGGTTCAGTCTTGTATTCCTGCTTTGCTGTTGCAGGAAGTGGAAATCTTGATTGTATGTAGGACATCATAAAATTTTTTGAAGTATCAAGCCATTTTGGCAAAGATGGTGATGCCTTCGGTACAGAGACTGAAGCTTGATGATCAATGGACTTTGTTGCAGGACAGCCGTCCCAAAGCATACATCCAAATCGACTTAAGCTTGGTTCAGGGACCAGTCGTAAATGTTCTTGAGTAGCTTGTACAGTCATCAATTGGTGGAATATGAAGAAAGCAGTGGTAATGTGAAAACCAAAGATTATCAGTGATCTGGAAGCTTTTTCAAGCGAGGAATGGGCCAAGATTGCAGTAGAGAGGTGGCAGAAGCTTCAATAAACGCGCTGCCTGTAAGTGCTTAAGAGGTTATAAAGAATAAACGATTCTGCACAAAATTTGACTTTTGAATAATTTTGTACATTAATGTTTAAAGCCAATTTGATTCTTTTCATTTTTCATCAACTTTACATTCTCAGAATCACTCAAATGTGTATTAATAAACTTTATATAATAGTTTACTGATGCCTTTGTTGAATTGTTTTCATAAACTTTTGTTCTCAGCAGCAAAATGACTTGCAGGTCAATGGGGTTTAATCATTTTGAGTGCAACTGTATTTGACTAAATTCTGCTTTTCACTAAGAAGCCTTGAGTGAAGCTGGACAAATAAAGTGCTATCCATAAAAGTATTAGAATTAATGTTCCCTTTAAGACCAGAAGACAATCTGTACAGACTCAAAGCTAGCAATTCTTAAAGTCAAATGGAGTTAATCTGCATGTCCAATGATTTTCAGTATGGAACTGCAAGGACTGAAATCCTAAAACAATAGGGAGATTAAGTTAATTCATAATACAAGAATAGTTTCTAAACATAAGGAAGCCTTATGTTTAGTTTTATATATATCACTAGTGTTATGTTATTGACATAATTTAAGTAAAAAAAGTAAAAACTGAGAAATTTGCATGAATTACAAAATTTCCCCCATTTTCTTTAATGACAGCAGCATGAACTCCACAAAACATAACTGATCATGTTCTCCAGCATGATTTGAGATATATATTGAGCTCATATATTGAGCTGAAAATGGAAGCAAGAACATTTGACCGTCTCTACAAAGAGCCACATGATCAATGCCAGTAGTTATTTTAAATTAGATTTTGAAAGTGAGCCTCAGACTTTTGGACTCCACTGTATATATTTATTTCTGTTTCTTTGTTGTTGTTGTTTTATTGCATTTCAGTATACAATAGAACATTCTCCAAGAGGTCTACCAACATTTAAAAAAAAAAAAAAAAAAAATATATATATAATATATATATATAATAAAAAAAATGGCACAGCAAACATTACAAGAGTGTGTTTTTTGCTCAGGTGGCCAAAGAACTATATTCAGCCTGAGGAGCAAATTTAAAGGGTTAGTTCACCCAAAATCATTAATTACTCACCCTCATGTTGTTCTACCCCCGTAAGACCTTCGTTCATCTTCGGGAACACGAATTAAGATATTTTTGATTAAATCCGATGGCTCAGCAAGGCCCGCATAGACAGCAATGGTACTTCCTCTCTTAAGATCCATAAAGGTACTAAAAACATATTTAAAACAGTTCATGTGAGTACACTGGTTCTACCTTAATATTATAAAGCAATGAGAACAACAAAATAACGACTTTTTAACAATATCTAATGATAACCGATTTCAAAACACTGCTTCATGAAGCTTTGGAGCTTTATGAATCGAATCAGTGGTTTGGAGCGCCAAAGTCACGTGATTTAAGCAGTTTGGTGATTTGACACGTGATCCGAATCACTAATTCGACTCAAAAGATTCATAACACTCCGGAGCAGTGTTTTGAAATCGGCCATCACTATATTGTTAAAAAGTTGTTATTTTGTTTTTTTGGCGCACAAAAATATTCTCGTCGCTTTATAATATTAAGGTAGAACCTGTTTTAAGTACCTTTATGGATCTTGAGAGAGGAAGTACCATTGCTGTCTATGCAGGCCACTCTTGCCTTTAAACGTCACTATATTCGGACTGACCAAAGATAAATCTTTTTCTTGCCATGAACAATTCTCAGCCCGCCAGGAACATAATCCCAAGTACAGCAGGGCTTGTATTGGTTACCTCTACTTGAGGAATGTGTTTCCAGAGGTCTCGGCTCTTGGCAGACAACAGCACTCCATCACTGGCTGTTAGGTCAAACCGCGCTGGCTCGACTGACTCCAGTTATCATCTGTTCAGATCGGAGCCAGCTGCTGCCAGAATACTGAGGGCTGAAGTCTCATTAAAAATCAATTGTCTGGGATCAGGTAAGGCTTCTGATCACACTGAGCCGACCTGTCCTCAGGGGGCCAAAGGCAATCAAGCTCGGCAGAGGTGGCTGAACAGATGCCTTCTGAATAATAAAGAGGGGTCTATTGCTAATCAACAGATTAATCTATTTAGCAGCCTCTTAATTTGGCCACCAACTTCCTAATAGAAATTTATATAGTCCATGGCAGCTGCCTTGCTGGACAGTCAGTCAGGATTGGCTTTGTATGTTTCTGTCCTAAGGACTAAGGTGAAAATGCTTATTCCTTACTGGAAATGGAATCATAAGTTGAAATTATTTCAACTGTCCATCAGATGCCATTTTTATTCTTTCCACCAACTGCCAACCACACACAGATGATTGTGCGAAATCAGAGGCTGTGAACGATGCATCTATGCTGCCTTCAAAAACCATTATGCAAACACTGAATCTGGATGTGCCCTCACACCTTAGGACTGGGAACTGAGAACTGGGTCTTTATTCAGAATAGAAGAATCAAATGATGTTCGGTTCCTTTAATGGTTCTCACACATGCATTCTTCGGCAGAATGGATGGAATACCATAGCAAAACAGTCCGACAGAGAGTCTTGCACTAAAACAGAGGGGACTCTTGAGTCAGTTCTTTTTGGTGAATCAAAAACAATAAGCGCAACCACTGTTGTGTGAAGGTCAAACAAATAGATGGAATTAGGAGCCGTTTCTTTTTAGTGAATCAAAAACAATAAACGTAAACAATGTGGTCTGATTCCCAAACAAATGATTCTAGTGAGCCGGTTCTTTTTGGTGAATCAAAAACAAACGGTGAAACCAATGTAGTCTGATTCCCAATGAAATGATTCTTGTGAGCCGGTTCTTTTTGGTGAATCAAAAACAAACAGTGCAACCAATGTAGTCTGATTCCCAAACAAATGATTCTAGTGTCCTAAAACTCATAAATAAAGCTTTAAAAAAACCAAAAAAAACAAATGATTCTAGTGAGCCGGGTCTTTTTAGTGAATCAAAAACAATAAGTGCAACCACTGTTGTGTAAAGGTCAAACAAATAGATGGAATTGGGAGCCGTTTCTTTTTAGTGAATCAAAAACAATAAGCGTAAACAATGGAGTCTGATTCCCAAACAAATGATTCTAGGGAGCCGGTTCTTTTTGGTGAATCAAAAACAAACAGTGAAACCAATGTAGTCTGATTCCCAAACAAATGATTTTAGTGAGCCGGTTCTTTTCGGTGAATCAAAAAACAGTGAAACCAATGTAGTCTGATTCACAAACAAATGATTCTTGTGAGCCGGTTCTTTTTGGTGAATCAAAAAACAGTGAAACCAATGTAGTCTGATTCACAAACAAATGATTCTTGTGAGCCGGTTCTTTTTGGTGAATCAAAAAACAGTGAAACCAATGTAGTCTGATTCCCAAACAAATGATACTAGTGAGCCGGGTCTTTTTAGTGAATCAAAAATAAACAGTGCAACCAATGCATTCTGATTCACAAACAAATGATTCTTGTGAGCCGGTTCTTTTTGGTGAATCAAAAACAAACAGTGCAACTTATGTAGTCTGATTCCCAAACAAATGACTCTTTTGAGCAGTTTCTTTTTAGTGTGATCAGTGCAGTTTAATTCCAGGATGAATAACTAATGATTTGATTCAAGTTAGTGAATCAAACACATACAGCTTCTGTGCTTATATGACCACATGTAGCTAAAGTTATACAGTAAGCATTTTGTCAGTAGTATTTTATAAATATTAATGAATGTTATCAAGTTTATTTGTTCAGTATCGTTTAATATTTATTTAAGGCCAATTACTGAATTGTATATATAGTATTATTATTATTATTATATATATTTTTTCCAAAAATGTATTCCTTATAAGTACTAGATTAATTAATGGAACTGTTACATAACCAGAATCAGATCCAGAACCTTTTTTTTATGATTCCTATCCCTACACTATCTGCAAAGGCAGCATTTTTCAGGCTTCAGACGCTGCCCATCTGCTGTGTACACACATTTACTATTCACTTCATGCTTAGCAGTCAGTTGTGAAGATCTGAATAGGGCTTTTCTGTCTAGCTTGTCATAAAGCCAGTTTTATCCCAGTGCTTTGTGTTTAACGAACAAGCATTAAAACTGAATGTGCTGCTGTAATTTGCCTCATCCTCACTCATATGATTATAACAAACCACTGTCAAATGCGCAACTGGATCTTATCAGTCTCCAGTGTCATGCTGTTGTCAAGGAAAGGTTCACTGCAGGAGCTCAACCTGTGTTCTGTGCCTCACTGGGCAATAGACTATTTCAATTCACCAGGCAGAGCGCTGAGTAGACCGCTGCTGTTTGGCTCCACATGAATTATAAAACATGTAAGTACAGACCTCGAACGGATGATGAGCACTCACTGCCATACTTTGCATCTCAATTTCAGAAATGCAACCAGAATTGATACCCGATGAGAGGTTTGTGAAGCACTGCTCACACAGAGTCGCTGCTGCCTTCGGGCTGATATGAGTTATACAATTATAAAATGTGTTTATATGTACCTGCACTTAAAGGGATGGTTCACCTAAAAATAAAAATTATGTTAAGATTCTAGCAAAATGCCCAAGCTGCTTTTTTTCCACACAATGAAAGTGGACAGAGAGCAGGGACAGCTGCCGTCATAATTCATATTCATTATATGAGAAAAGCACAGCTTGGACATTCTGTTAAATATCTTCTTTTGTGTTTCATGAAAGAAAAGTTGAAACAATAAGTAAACGATGTTTAAAAAAAGTGCTAAAAACTCTTTCCCCACCATTGATGAGTTTTTCTGGCAATCCCTGTTTTCACTGTTATATGGTAGGGGGTGCTGTTATGGATCTTCTGATATAGTACAGCATCTCCGGATCCAAAAACAAGCAAAGAAGATCTATGTAAACCAAGGCTGTGTTTATCTCCACTTTTAGACATACACTCGCGAACTTCCCTAAGCACTTCCCCTTGGGGGAATCCCCGCCACCATTTTGAAGTGCGTTCAACTTTGTCAAGTGGGTGAGGAAAGTTTTTTTGGACAGACCCTCGACCCCTCGATTTCGACCGAGGGAGTGAGTCTACTCACTAAGTAGACCACAATGCAACACGATTGTGACGTCACAGCAGATCGCACCAAAGACTTTATATATAGAAAAACTGTGCACTCGTATTATTATGAATGGGAGAAAGTGCAATGCGCAATATGGTGGAATAAGTCCCGCCTTCTAAATAAGAGCCAACTGCTGATTGGTAAAGTCATCGCATCACTGCAGCTGCCTTTAGAAGCTCTGGTTCCTACAGAAACAGTCAGACGCGCACTTTCTATAGAGACGAGCACTTAGGACTGCTCATGTGCATTAGCTTGATCCAGCCTGAAATTTTTTTTTTTTTACACGATTCAAGCGTTTAGAAACAAAATTTATGAGACAATGGTTGTCAGATTTCATTGGTGATTTCAAATATGAAATTTAATCGAATACTTGACGAACAGCTTTGGAGAATTTGATGTTTCCCCATTCAAAGAGATGCACTTGCATGCCAGAGAGGTGTTTCAAAGATGGCTGTCGAGTGAAATAACTTGTCTTAAAGGGACTTTGATCGCACTTAATTCACCCTATCCCACACAACTCTAGTGTATGATATTGGAGTTTGACATTTAACCGCATAATAACCACATAATAGCTGAGTGTTTTTGTTTTTTGTTTTTTCATCATCATTTTTGTTTGTGTTAGCGAGGGAAGGGCATAAAAAATTGGACTTAAACACAGCCCAGAAGGAGCGAAGATTGCTTATGCACAAGTAAGCCAACATGATCACCAAACATTCAACAGCATATAAATCAAAACTGAAAATGTCAAATCCACAGATGTGCAAGCTTTGGGGGTGTTGCTGGACTCAATCTTCTCAATCTATGGGTGCATCTCAATCAGTTCCCTAGCTCCCAAGCTCGTGAATCAGTATATCGTGTACACGAATTCGGGCACTGGTAAGGACAGTAACGGACGCTGACTCACTACACATTGGGACACTTACGACTCTATTTCCGGCGTGACAACGTCCTCATTGTACAACATCACTACTGGTATTTATGAACAAAAGCAGAGCTGATATCTTTCTGACATTACTTGTAATGTTATTTAAAGTACATTATGATAAATACTTTGCTTGTTACATATACGTGCAACATTTCAGCCGTAAATACATTATAAATGTTAGCTAGATTATGTTCATTACCTGTCTAGCGATGTATGTTTAACCTGAAGTATAATAAAATAATGGTTTGTATTTAAAAAAAAAAACAAACATCTATTGCGTGTCGTTATGTGTAGTGTGTTGGCTAACGTGATTTCGCACTTCAGAACTTCCGTTAAGGGAGCATAGTGAGCATCGATGCTCCCTAGTTTTCACGGTGCACTGTGGGACTTTTTAGGGAGCAAACGTTTCAGTGCCCTGGAAAGATTCTGCGATTGATACAGCCCTTAAAATAGCTGACTCCCTGATCAGAGCCCTGAGCTGATTGAGACGAACCCTATGTTTTAACATCATTCTGAATCCGATCCGGATGAGGTCTTCATCAAAAATGCGATTTTCTCAGCTTTATGTTCGAAATGTTTTTTTGTTTTTTTTTTTAAAAGAAACTATCCACATTCAAATGTTGATAAAAAAGAATGAATGAAGCTAGAATAAAATGTATAAATGAAATGTAAAAATTAGAGGTTCGGTTCTTGCCTTTGATATATTGTCCTACAAAATATTCAGGGGGCATGAAAGTTTTGTGAATATGATCAAAAATGCTGTCGCTGACTGGTAATAAAACGCAGGCAGAAAAAGAGTTAAAGAGTTCATTTTTAAAAATGTATCTCTCACTCCACTTTCTAGATAGAGTCCTCGTGTGACAACATCTTACATGATAAAAGTACATGAAAAACTACTCCATTTTCATCTGTAAGCAGTTATCACATTCTGCTACTGAATCTTTTAAAGCATTACATCAAAAGAAATTATCTTTTACCCAAGCTAAGTGTCTGCAGTCACCAAAGTTGAATGTGAGAAGACAAAAACACTGGGAAAACCACAGAATACTACAAAGACAATAAATAATTTCTAATGGGTTGTTCTTATTGGCTACGCGCAACTAGCGTAGTTTGATTCACAAGTGAATGACTCATTGGGCATGACTGAATTGGGGGAAAAAAAAAAAATAAATAAAATCAATCACTCAAAGGTCTTTGAATCAGCTTAACAATTTGCTCGCTGTATCTGTCAAAGCAGTTAGTGAATAAACATCTGATTCACTTATAGAGTGTTTGGTCTCTCAGAGGCTGTAACACTCTAAAAGGAAAAAAGAAAAAAAAAAGTAGAATATAGTTTACTAAACTTGTTGACTCAATACAAAAATCACAGAGGAAAGGGCTGCCACTTATTGAGATTCTGCTTATGTAATAGCAAATATCCAAGGTCATGCAGGTTGCTGTTTGTGAAGATAATTCAGGAACGGTAAACAGAACTGACACAAATTAATAATTATTTGATAGGACTGAATCAAAGGGAACTGGGGATCCATGAGCTAAAAATGGGGATCAATACTCTACCTGTTGAGCGACAAGCCTTTTCTGAACGCTTCATATTTCTCTCGACCTTCCTGTTCATTTAATGCATTAGGCAAGCAAGTCAAGCAGAAAGCATGGCTTTCAGGGTCATCAATTTATCATGTTTTAAAAGCCTGATCTTCAGAGCACTGAATTACAATTTCATAATAATGTGCTGAAACCTTGGGAGTGGATCGGTGGACAAAAAAAGTAGATATCAAAATAAAGCAGGTTTTATGTTAATATCGTATTCTGGCAAAGTTGGGGATGAAGGATGTCCTTGAGTATGTTCTGGACAACGTCAAAAGCATTTTGTTTGTCAAGGGACAAGATTTATTTTGCTCTTTTGTGTTAAATTGGCAAGCAGTCTTCGAGTTGGACTTTGTTTGAATACACAATTGTTGCATCTTCGTGCTGTGAGTGATTACCGTGTAATTGGGATTGCCAGGTTGTATGCGGAGTTCGGCGAGTATCCAGATCCCGTTGGTGAGTTTGAGCGACTGATACAGCATGTCCTGGCCTTCTACGTTCCTCTTGGCAATGGTGTAGACATTGTTGTTCTGCAGTTTGCCTGACACCGTATCTGCCAATACAACAGACACATGGTTAGCCAACAAAACATTCACAGAAGTCTCTCAGCAGACTATAGTTATCAGGAGAAAAGTTACAATCCATCCAATATAAAAACCCCATGAAAAGGTCTGATGGGCACTTGTATTAAGTATTCCCTAATAAGTAAGTACAAGTATTCCCTATTGAAACTGGAAGGGTCTAAAGTACATAGCAATACATATTTTTTTTAAAATAACCTATTTGTAGCATGGATGAAAGCAATAGAGACACTTTAAAAATTGATGCATTTCAGCCAGTTTCTTCACAACCAGCTTGTGGTTGGGAAAGTAATAAAGTATGAGCATTAGCATAACCGAAGGAACACAGTGAACTGAAATTTTCTACTTTCTACATCCTAATTGGAGACAGGTGGTGTTTAGGAAGTTGACGTAATTTTACTGTCCTCAAAGAAAAAGTCCATTGATCTGGTTCTTTCATCATTTGGCTGGGGGAAAAAAAGGCTTTGTCCACAATCATAAAATGATCTATTCAAATTAATTTTGAAAACTTGAAATAAAATAAAACACCTATTTAAAGTAAAATGTAGAAATATAAATATTTATACAACAGTTCGTTCTGATTCTTGAATTTGATTGGCTGAGAGGTCTTTCCAGATATTCTACCAATATTGCCACGGGAACAGTTTCACCATTTGAATCACTCCACTTTCTGAATTCTCACAGCGAGTGTCATGGCGGACGAGCAAACCAACCATATTTTTACAGATACTACTGTTATTGTGTCACAAAACGTTTTAGCCAAGAATGTAGTTGTTTAGACCTCAAATATGCTATTTATATGTAAACATAGCGCCTATTTTGTTTAGACCCTTTCGGAGCTGTGAGCTCCAAGCGGTCAGCGGCCGTTTAGTGCTCATGTACCTGCAGAGATCAGCTTTATCTTGGCCAGTCCTTCAGGAGTTTTCCACTGGCTCTTTGTAGATAGTGTTTAAATATTGAGGACAAAGACAGTTATCACTTTCCTCAGCGGAAATCAAACTGATTTTGTGATTATGAATATAAGATTGACCTGAATCAGCTAGATGCAGGTAATGCCATCTCTCATCATAATCTACTCTACATAATACAATAAATTTCAATTTAGCAACTCAGCGTTCCTTCATTCAAAAGTTTTGGGATGCCTGCCTTTACGTGCACATGAACTTTAATGACATCCCATTCTTAATCCGTAGGGTTTAATATGGAGTTGGCCCACCCTTTGCAGCTATAACAGCCTCAACTCTTCTGGAAAGGCTTTCCACAAGGTTTATGAGTGTGTTTATGGGAATTTTTGACCATTCTTCTAGAAGTGCATTTGTGAGGTCAGGCGGTGATGTTGGCGAGAAGGCCTGGCTCACAGTCTCTGCTCTAATTCATCCCAAAGGTGTTCTATCGGGTTGAGGTCAGGACTCTGTGCAGGCCAGTCAAGTTCCTCCACACCAAACTCGCTCATCCATGTCTTTATGGACCTTGCTTTGTGCACTGGTGCACAGTCATGTTGGAACAGGATGGGGCCATCCCCAAACTGTTCCCACAAAGTTGGGAGCATGAAATTGTCCAAAATGTCTTGGTATGCTGAAGCATTAAGAGTTCCTTTCACTGGAACTAAGGGGCCAACCCCTGAAAAACAACCCCACACCATAATCCCTCCTCCACCAAACTTTACACTTGGCACAATGCAGTCAGGCAAGTACCGTTTTCCTGGCAACCACCAAACCCAGACTCGTCCATCGGATTGCCAGACAGAGAAGCGTGATTCGTCACTCCAGAGAACACGTCTCCACTGCTCTAGAGTCCAGTGACGGTGTGCTTTACACCACTGCATCTGACGCTCTGCATTGCACTTGGTGATGTAAAGCTTGGATGCAGCTGCTCGGCCATGGAAACCCATTCCATGAAGCTCTCTACGCACTGTTCTTGAGCTAATCTGAAGGCCACACGAAGTTTGGAGGTCTGTAGCTATTGACTCTGCAGAAAGTTGGCGACTTCTGAGCACTGTGTGCCTCAGCATGCGCTGACCCCGCTCTGTGATTTTACGTGGCCTACCACTTCGTGGCTGAGTTGCTGTTGTTCCCAATTGCTTCCACTTTGTTATGATACCATTAACAGTTGACCGTGGAATATTTAGTAGTGAGGAAATTTCACCTCTTATTACAGAGGTGGCAACCTATCACGGTACCACGCTTGAACTCACTGAGCTCCTGAGAGCGACCCATTCTTTCACAAATGTTTGTAGAAGCAGTCTGCATGCCTAGGTGCTTGATTTTATACACCTGTGGCCATGGAAGTGATTGGAACACCTGAATTCAATGATTTGGAGGGGTGTCCCAATACTTTTGGCAATATAGTGTATATATATATACACATACACATACACACACACATACACGTTATGTAAACACAAACTTTTGTTAGATCCGATTAATTGATTTTACAGCCCTAACCCCCAAAACATATTTTAGGGAACATGTTAACAAAAACCTCTTCCTAACATTAGAAAGTAATCTACAGCATGCAGATTAATGTCTTAAAACAGCAGATTACTTTACACATCACACTATGACCCTGAGTGATGCTGTTCTGGAATCAGACACTACTGAGCCATATCACTGCACTGTGGGAGCACTGGAGAGCGTAAAATGAGAGAGAGGGGGAATGATGAAACCCCTGGCAACAGAGATAGATAAGCGCTGAAAGACAAGGACGGGCCGCAAACAATGTAAGAGCAAAGTAAAGGAGCACAATAAAACGCAGTGAAGTGTTTGAAGAGGAAGAAAGATGGATTGGGGAAATAAAAAGCCATAAGGGTGACGGGCAATGAAGATGGAAAACATTTATACACAGACAGAGGGAGGTCTGAGGACAGCTTCAATCAGTCAGCGGTTATATAAGCCACAGAATCAGGTGATGACAGCTGGTGTTACCAACATGTGGAGTGTGCTGTGACTCACTCCAATTCACACTGACTGACTGCACACACTACTGCTGTCAATCCTGTGAGCCTGCCTTCACAATACACAGCACACACACAGAGCTGCTTGAGACAGGATGAAGAGGGACACAGCGTAACATTAATACAGATTTTCTGAAGAAAATGCAAAATCTGACACCACAATGCTAGGGTGTTGTGGGTGGCTGCCAAGGCACTGCTATGCGGTTGCTTAAGTGTACTAAATGACTGTTAGCACATTGCTATGCGGTTGCTAGGGTGTCTGGGTGGTTACTAGGTGGCTGCTTAGAAGAGTGCTTCTGCATCTCTGTTTAATATTTTGGTCAATTATGGGATATTTTCAGACGTTTTATCATCTGCCAGGTGACATTTGCATGTCTAACTGCTTAGAAAAGTAATAGCAAATCTCTTCTCAACAAGCTGCATGATTTGAGGTATCATTCATGTCTGTAGTGAATTACTGTAAGCTAATGTTTAT
The DNA here is from genome assembly GCA_039654765.1 of Mylopharyngodon piceus. Lineage (NCBI taxonomy): Eukaryota > Metazoa > Chordata > Actinopteri > Cypriniformes > Xenocyprididae > Mylopharyngodon > Mylopharyngodon piceus. The sequence continues at coordinate 35,549,254 of CM077443.1, read as the reverse complement.
TACTGGGAGTTAGGGATTTCAACAAACCCTCAACCGAAGTATGAAAAACAGTTATAGTGATATTTGTCACCGTAAGCGCCACTAAACATGAGTGTGTTTTATGCGTAACACATGTCATTCGCTGTCACGTCTCACAGCAAGACAGTTTTTGTCAGTAATTTGTAAACACAGCTGGGCAAAAAATGTTAGAATATAATTGTGTCTTGTAATGAAGGCCTGTTAATCTTCCAACCACAGATTCATTTAATTAACTGCAAAACAAACAAACAAACAAACAAAAACTTCTATTCAGCAAGGATGTTACATATAATACATTATTTTAAATTGTAATAATATTTCACAATATTATTGTTTTGATCAAATAAGTGCAGCCTTGGTGAGCAGAAGACACTTTATTTATAAAAAAAAAAAAAAAAAAAAAAAATTCTTACCAACCCCAAACGTTTGTAATATATATTAGGGGTGTAACGGTACACGTATTCGTCCCGAATCACGGTTAGGTGCATGCAATCAGACGATGAATACAGTCAGACCATTTTTCCTACTGTACTGGAATCTTACGCTGCATTCACATGGGGCGTCGGCGTTAACGCTTCTCGTTTACTTCGAATGGGTGACGTCATGCGTTGCCGAACTGAATTGTATGTTCCATTGCGTCGCTTCACTAGCGTTGCAAGTGGCAGAAGTTGAAGATTTCTCAACTTTTCAAGCGCCAACACAGGCATCAGCCAATCAGATCGCCTTATGCAAACACTCTAGAGCAGTCGCTAGCCAATTTTATTCATGCAACACCGGAAAAAGTAATGTGATTGGCTGTTATCACTATAACGGTCGCGTCAACACAAGCTTCAGACAAGCGTTGACGCTGACGCCTCGTGTGAATGCAGAGTATATATATATATATATATATATATATATATACACACACACACACACACACACACACACACAGTATATACAGTACATACACAGTGCTGGGTTATAAATGATTACATGTAATCTGGATTACATTATCAGATTACAAAAAATTAAGTACTTGTAACTGGATTATAGTTACATTTTCATTGATTACATATTAATTTATTCTCCTCAAATGTTTTTTATCTTTTCAATTTTCCTTTCTAAAAAAGCCTATCACTTATATGTTCGTAAAGTCAAACGTAATCTAAAAGTAACAAGAACTCATTACTTAAAATGTGTAATGTAACATTATAATATTAGATAATTTTCAGAGATAATGACACACACACACATATATATTATATAGAGATGCACCGATGTATCGGCCAACAATCGGTATCGGCCGATAAAAGCTATTATTATCACTATCGATTGTTTAAAAATGGCCGATGAACAGAGCCAATTATATCCTGTCAATCAAAAGGGTGTGGAAAAACGTGTTCAGACTGCAACTCATACATACTGTGTGTGAAGAAAATCACTCGTGTTGAATTTCTTCTTCTTCTTCTTGGCGGTTGGCAAACCAGCTTTTGTGTTGAATTTTAACGCATTAACAGTTTAAAAATAGTGACGCTAAAGCAGGCTCTTTTTGACCCTATGAATCACCCGTATTTCAAGCCAGGGTTGCCAGGTCTGCGTTTTTATTTTTAGCTACATCAAATATTATTTGTAGCGCCTCCTGTCCAATAATCGTAAAAGGCTTTGTGCTTTGTTACTTCTGATAAGAATAAAAGTTTCAGTTTTCAAATTCTGTCCATTTTATCATGAAATTCAAACAATAAATGGCGTTTGACGCTCTTAAATGTGACGTGTCAGATCGCTGTAATGCTTAGTTTAGGCAGCAGCGTGGAGCGCTTTTCTTCCTCTTCAATACAAGTTATATCTCGAAAAACATGCATGAATATCAAAGGTATGTTGAAAGATATAGCCTAGAGTACAACTAACCAGAATGTATCACGTCTCATGTAATCACTTTATTTGTGCTTCAACCGTGGAAAGACGTCAATAAAACAGCTTGTGAACAATATGTCACATCATGTCAAATTTACCTCAGGTATGTTTTCCAATGTTCACAGTTCCGTAGCTATCTATATATAAAAAAAAACACTAGAGAGGAGCTTATTTACTGTTAATTATGTTTGTGTAAATTTGCCATGAAGACAACAAGTGCTTATGAAAACTACCTTATGTGATACTAAGTTTTATACAAACATTTCAGTTTTTATTTGAGTGTAATTATATCTGAAAATAAACATCAGCTGAATATAAAACGTCTGTTGTTAATTGTAACCTCTAATATTGTAGTGTACCAAATGAGAGAGTTCCCTGTATAGTTTGCAACATTATTTAGGAGAGATTTTTTTTCCTTAAGAAAAACCAAACTATCGGTATCGGCATCGGCCGATATCATTCTGAGTAATCGGCTATCGGTATCGGCAGAGAAATTTAGTATCAGTGCACCTCTAATATTATATATATGTATATAATATATAAATTATATATAATAAGTTCCAAATAAATGCATCCCTAGTTATATACAGCTAGAAGTAACCAATGTCCTGTCCATACCAGAGATGAGAACCAATTCTGCAGCATATCAATGAGGTTTGTAAATGGTTGTAAAACATTAATGCTGAAAACTAATTAGAGATGTTTATTTTCTGCTGAATTAAGTGCTGAAATTATTCATCATTAGGAATCTGTTGATCCACGGACATGCATCTCATCTCCTGGACTCGAGAACTGTGGCTGCATGCTGATAAAGAACAAATCAACCAGTCTGAACAACAACAAAACATGAAACACCTTCCTATTAATTCAATTCTATGGGGGAAAAAATTCAGTCATTTACAAATAACAACATTGCACACGGTGTGGGGAAAAGGCATTCGGTTATTTCTTGCCCTCGCTTGTGTGCTCCATTACGTGGACATTGTTATTCAAGTCATGGCAAGCTAGAGCCAATCAGCATCTCACAATAGCAGTCAATAATTCCCTACATGCTAATAAACACAACTGAAATGGAACTGCATGGCTTCTCCTACCAAAACAAGGCATCAGAGGAACAAAAAAAAAATAAAATAAATAAAATTCAAAGCCTGGATTTGTCAAACTACTGCTGTTTTTGTGTGGCACTACATGTGTCGATCAGCCCACAAGAGCTTTGTAGGCATGGATAAAATTCTGCATCTGTGTGCCGTGTGTGTGCTTGCTAAAATGAGAGCAGATGAAAGCAGGGGAAGTGAGATTGTCTGACGTCTAGTGATTAAGGCACCTCTGGGCGTCTGATCAGTAATTTCAGACAGTGAAACAGGCTCTCTGTGCTGGCCCCTGTGTTCGGCGCTGCTCCACCCCCCACGTCCACTGCTGTATGCTCAAATTGGCTCCAGGTTGATGAATACAAATAGCGAGCTGATAAGCCTTGAAATAAACCAGCTCTGTCAGAGTTTGTGCACACAGCCAGCCACGTTCCACAGCATTTTTACATTGCCACCAGACTAAATAATTAACTATGAACAATAACAAAATGGTGGGAATGCTTTTTTCCTTCCAGTGGCGTCAAAAGACTCCTTCTGCTTTTTTAAATGTGAAATCTCACACAGTACACAGTGGAGGCTGTAGTAAAGCTTTAAGCAAACAAGTCAACAACTGTTGGCTTAATATCAAAGCATTGTGAAGTCGCAGTCATAAATCAAGAATGGATACTATTCAAAAATATTTGGGACTATGGTGACCCTTCTGCAACAAGCTTTAATACTAGGGGTGTAAAAAAAACATTATAGTAAGATTAAAGGGGTCTCAGAAAGTGAGGACCGGCCAAAATGTCCTGACTCTGATGGTCTAAAACTCAAAACAGTCCTCACAAAGATAGTTGTACAAGTACACACACACACACACACACACACACACACACACATATTGTATATATAATCAATGAGTAACTCATTGAGGCATTCATTCATTCAAGCAGCTGATTCATCAGGAATTAAGTAAATGACTCTCTTTATGAATGGGCCATTGAATCATTGGTTCACCAGATTGATTAGCTGAAAACACGGATTCATTCAGAAACAAACAGTTTTGCTCTGGCTTTATAGGTAATATATTCTTTGGCAAAACTGAGCATAAGGGTCAATGACGTGATGGTTTTTTTTTTTTTTTTTTGTCCAAAGGCCTTAATAATAATAAAAACAATGATATGACATCCAAAGTATGTAAGGTAGTACAACTTGATCTCTTTTTTTGAATCCAAAAGGTTTTAATTATATTTTGCTACATATAAATGTATTTTAAAGATTTTGAAGTGTCATAAGGTCACTTGGTTTAACCTTCCAAAGGCCAATACAGCCATTTCATTTGTGATTAAAATATCTTAAAATGTTATAAATGTATATATTTTTTTATTCTGGCATGATTTTATAACATCATATATTAACATAGTGAAGAATGGTATTAAAATTATGTGTAGAAGTCGTTGCTTTGTTATGAGAAAGAATGTCCAGAAAAATGAATTTCATTGATGTCATTCAGAGTAACCAATATAAAGGGACCATTTTGGATCAAGTCATGCTGTCAATATCATGTGACAGGATGTGACATCATTTAGACACCTGCAAAGGACCACATGGTCGTGAAGCAAAGTAACTAACTATCTGAAAAATTCATGTTTTCACTTGCTCATACGCATGTCTCGAAACATCAGGTCATTCGGTACAACCGCTATAAAACATGGAAAATGTTGTAATATTTTAGAAACTTGTACTAAATATAAAATGTTTGATTGTCCTTTTGCTAGCTAGCTAGCAAGCTAACTAACTAGCTAGCTAGACATCAGCCTGTTAGCATTGTTTGAAAATATCGTCATTCGGTATAACCAAAAGTGTCCTTGGGTAAACACCGAAATTTTGATTAAACCAAATGACTTTTTTGGTGACAAATTTTGTCCATCTTGTAAAAAATGACAACAGCAGTGTTAATTGATTATAAAAACCACAATCTCATTGTTAACACTTAATAAAACTTCAAAATTAATTATTTCTCCATTAGGTTATTAATTATGCTTATTCGTCAATGACCCATAAACAGACAATGTTGTGTCTAAAATAAAACATAATATTAACTTCTTATTTATTGAACTGTTGTATAAAATCAATATCACATTTGCATTCGTGCTATTCGGGACAAAAACATCACTCACGTGATATTGCGCTCGTTCCTCATGTGATATTGGTTAGCTATATCCTATGACATACATATTAGGCATGTGACGGTATCAAATATTCATGTTGCGATAATTGCTGAAGCTTTTATCGCGGTATACGGTGTTATCACGATATTGAAATAAGTTGCAAAAAAAGTGTTGTCATAGTATAACAGGTTTAAGAACTCTTTTTCTTATAACAAAAAGAACTCTGAACATTTAAATACAATAACACAATAAACAAAAAAAATTCTAAAGTAAAATGTTTCAAACAGATTAATGTGCAAAAGAATTATAAAGAACAACAGGTAACACTTTACAATAAGGTCTCATTTAACATTAGTTAATGCATTAACTAAGATTAAGAATGAGCAATAGTTAAATTTGTTACAGAAGGTATTATTTTTGTTAATGTTAGTTAAAAAATACAACTGATCATTGTTAGTTTTAGCTCAGGTCCATTAAATAATAGTAACAACTTTTGATTTTAGTAATGTTATTAAACTTTAACTAAGAAATTAACATTAATAATTGCTTTACAAGTATTTATCATTGTCAGTTTGGTAATATTTTGGTAATTATTATAGGGCATGTTGTAGTCCAGATTAAAATATAAAAATGTTTAAGTTTGAAAGTAAATGGCCTATTAAGTCTTTAAGTATTAAGTATTTGGTGCTGTGATGAACAACATTGCGAATACAAAAAACTGAATGGCTGTTTGAAGCATTTTAATTACTGTTCAGTAGTGCAGCTGCTTTGTTTACGGGGTTTCCGGGGTAACCGCTGCACTTCTGCTGTTCCATCAGCGCCCTCTGCTGTCAGAGAGTGAACGTGCACTTTCATTCAGCGCTTCTCCTTCACTAGTTCCGCCATGTGCTTCTCATGCAGGTCGGGCTTGTTTACATTTATCTGAGTGCGCGTGTTCTTTTGACGCAGCATACTGCGGTGTTGTGCATTTTATACGGTTGATGGGTAAAGTATTCTTAAAATGTATTCTAAAAATGTTAATAATTCATAATAATAATTATTCACAGTATTTTGAAGTTCCCACGATAACAATATCGTGCATATTCATTATCGTGATATGTCGTATAACCGAATATCGGCACGTCTAATACATATGAGACAAAAACTCATACAGGGGCATTTTTGCCCTGATATCTTGAATTTTAGGGGCATATAACTGCGTTCTATAGGCTACATCACACAGTGAGTTGTTGCCCTGCTTCATGTTCATCACCAATCAACTTTATGAAGTATAAGATGAACTACGTAGGTCTGGGGTGTGTGCGTTAAAAATTTTAACATGTTATTTTTCCCCATAACTAATGAATTAACACGTTAAATCGACAGCCCTACTACGTATATAATATATATATATATATATATATATATATATAATATATATATATATATATATATATATATATAATGATCTAATTTGATATCTAATTATGCACACTATAATTTAGTATAGAATAACTGTACTTTTAAATCAGAATTTATACCCCAGCAAACATGTTAAAGCTGACTTTTTGATGTAACAAAGTTATTTAAATATTAAACAAATAAGATTTATCAATTTACACATTTGTAATTTGTATTAGTAAAAAAAATCCAGACAGACAAGTAAAATAAATTGGTTTGAGTATTTGTGCTGTGAAAAAAAATACAAGTGTCTCTCAACCACAGACAAATTGTAGCAGGTTGCAACATGCTGCATCAGGTGCCAGCTCGGGTACAGGCAAAGCCCAAACTACAAAGAGGTATGAGCGCTCTGCCAAACAGAAAAAGAGTTTGAGTCTGCTAAATGCCTTTGATTCAATGACCGCTGCTCCATACATTGCAAAACCCCTATACACAAACTTGAGTCATGACTAGATCATCTCACCTGCGTTTAAGTGGCATTCTTTGATCTGGTACTGCAGCTCATTCTCATTTGGAATGTCCTTCCATGTGGCCAAGAACACCTGACGCTCTGTTGAGGAAAAGTTTACAGGTTATCATATGGGACTGGCCAATCAGTCTTTAAAGTGTGTTCGATCCTAGCTACATCTCATCAATCCACTCTTTTATTAAGCCTAAGCTCAATCAAAACCTCAGTGTGCTGTTTTTAGGGCGAGCATGTGTGCGCAGAGTGCTTGTACCCATTTTGCCGTCCTCCACAAAGAAGATGTTGAGAGGGATCAGCGTGCTGAAGTAGAAGACATCAATATTGTTTTTCACGGCCACCTGCGGTGAAGAAGGTCGAGTGGTCAGACTTTTAAATATACTCCACTGTATAAGGGGACTAAAACGCCTCTGCAGCCTGACTGCATTTTGATACCATACATATTAACCAAATGGAAAAAGCTTTCAATTGCACGGAAAAGGAAAGAATAGGAGAAGGGAAACAAGAAAAAGGCACAAGAGCAGAAGAGAGGGGTGGTAGAAGACAATGGTTGCACCCTGTTGATGAGTTCTTCTATATTTTACGCCATGTAAATATTATTAGACTCTAAACCGAGCCATAGAAATCCAATGAATAAATTATGGCATAATTGAGGCCTATTTTTAGACACACAGTGTGCTTGTTGATGGAAAGGAAGTTCATTTGTATTCTTGTTTAGTCATAAAAGCACAATCGGCAGACTATTTTCTGGACTAATTTAGGGGAATATGTGTCTAAACGTGATAAAATATTTTACTACTTTCATGTTTTGGCCAACAACTAACAAACAGCTAATATTAAAATTTGATATTTTGTCCAAATAAATTAAAAATAAGATACTAAAAACTAACATCACATCACAGTGTACAGTGTTAAAAAAGATTACATTTAACAGTGTTATTAAATTACTATCATTTTTAAAGAATAACTTTAAATAAGTGTTAGATGATGGCAAACGTAATCTTAACACAAAAAATAGAGGAAATTAGCATGAGCAGTTAAACATCGAATATTGGCTATTGCCGATAAATTAAAAAAAAAAAAAAAATCTCTATTATCGGCCAATAACCGATATGGTACTGATAAATTGGTCATGCATACACAATATTTAATAGTCAAAAAATAGAAACATATATATATGGATGAATTGTACACAATAAATTTATAACATGCATTTACAAAATAGAAGGTGAATTTTCATTTCACTTTAAAGAACACCTATTATGCCTTTTTTCAAAGTGTTGATTTTGTTTTTGGGATCAACTAGAATAGGTTTTCATGCTTGAAATGTTCAACAAACACATTATTTTTCACATATTTGACATTGTTGCGGCACCTCTCCTCCCAGTCTGTCAGTAACGGTCTGTTTAGTTCCTGTCTCTATGAAGCCCCTCCTTCTGAAAAGCGCAATGTGCTCTGATTGGTCAGCTGGACCAGTGTGTTGTGATTGGTCAAGCGCTTTGAGGGTACATTTACACGACAACGATGTATTAAAAACGGAAAAGTTTTTTTCTTTGTACAGATGACAACGTTATCAAAACTATCCCTGTTCACACGGATCCGCGAAAATGACTAAAAACGCTGTATCATGCATGCCAGACAAGTAGTTGGTGATGTCACCTTGTAAAGAAAGACAACGCGCCTGCACTTTGATATTTTTCTCGTTATTTCCCTATAGCGGCTAATAAATAGGAAGTCTTGCACATTCACAGAAAACACCTTATTTCTGCATTGAAAAATAAGGTGGATAGACTAAACACATAATATGCATGTGCAAGACATCACCGTTTTCACAGATTCGCGTTTTTGCAGTTTACATGGAGATGACAACTGTATCATTTTCAAAAACTTGCACTTTGAAACCCGTTTTCAAAAGTTGGTGTTTTCAGGCCATCAAAACGTTATTGACGTGTAAATGAATGGCCAAAACGCATACAAAGTTTTCCGTTTTTAGTTGAAACGGTGTCGTGTAAACAGCCCGAGTGTGTTTTGGAAATGTCATGGTTCTTGCTATAACCGCAAGTTTCAACACACTACTAACGCAACTCAACCAGACCTCGCCCCCTTTTTTTTTTGCATGTTCCTTGGGCGGGAATTATTTACAGGGTGTCTACAGATATGAACAAGTTAAATTTAAGACTTTTTAAGACCTTTTTAATACCACCTTACATGAAATTTAAGACCAAACCTGTGATGGAAATACACACACACACACACATATAGACATATACATACATATGGTATATCAAGCATGTGATCAGCTAGAGATAAAAAAGCAGGAAAATCTGACCGCATTCCCAAGCCACGCCCCCGGCACTTTTTTTTTTTTTTTTTATTACATTAAAAGATATGTCTTATATTGTAACAATACATACTATTGTTTTGTAAAAATAAAAAACAGCATTTAATAATCATGATAACAATTAATATATTATATAATATATTAAATGTATTAATAGAATTGTTATTATTAAAGTACCTGCGAAAAGTTTGGAAACAATTTTTAATGATTTTAAAATCTCTTCTGCTCACCAGGGCTGCATTTATTTGATCAAAAATACAGTAAAAACAGCAACATTGTGAAATATTCTTACAAATAAAAAAAAAAGTTTTCTATTTTAATATATTATAAAATGTAATTTATTCCTGTGATGCAAAGCTGAATTTTCAGCATCATTACTCCAGTCTTCAGTGTCACATGATCCTTCAGAAATCATTACAATTTGATTTGATGGTCAAGAAACATTTCTGATTATTATCAATGTTGAAAACAGTTGTGCTGCTTCATATTTTTGTGGAAATGGTGATACATTTTATTTTTCAGTTTTCTTTGAAAAACAGAAAGTTCAATGCACAGCATTTATTTGAAATTATATTACATGTATTTATCAAATATATAACATTTATTAAAGCATTTATTAAATAGAAATATTTTGTAACATTTTAAATGTCTTCACTCTTCATCACTTTAATATATGACCAATTAAAGTATTATTTTTTCTCTTTTTTTAAATCTTACCACAAATGTTTGAATTGTATCGTTTCCACAAAAATGTTAAGCAGCAAAAACTGCATTTTAACATTGATAATATAAATAGTGAATGTTTATTGAGCAGCAAATCAGCATTTCTGAAGAATCATGTGACACAGACTTCTCTTCGTAAACAACAACAGAATTATAAACGATTCTAATGACGAATGTTGCGTTCCCAAATGCAAATTTAAACGTCACAAACAAAATAGCATTTACAGTGAATCGAAAATGAAAACAACACTGTTACAGCAAGCCTGCATTGCGTCAGACTATTATTTATATAATTACATCACATCCGTTGCGAATTTTATATTAAATTCTCACCACCATTCATAAAAAAGTTACCGGGCGAGTAACACGTTTCAGTGCTGATTCTACTCGCATTTGGCGAGTTGAACCATTTGAACTCTTTTAGTTCATATGTCGCATCTAAAAACGCATGGAAAACGCGCCTGCACCGCTTTCTACTTTCCAAAGCTTGTGCTCCGGTGGCGTCTGTCGTTACTAAGCAACCATGAGCTGCGCTCTCCATGATGACGCGGTAGTTTGTTTCAGCAAAGGATATATGGATTTCCAGCACCGAAAAGCGATTCCACCGCTTTGATGCCCATTGTACCCAGTTTAAAACATTTTCTACAAACGGCGCAGTTTGCCTCGTAGACATTTCCCGGCACCGGCCTCAACCACCACGAGAATTCATCTTTCTCGAGCCATTTATCATTAAATTTGCACTTTCCCATTACGGCTACCTGCTACCTCAATTCTCTCTGATGACGCAACGCAATAACTACCGCGAGAAAAAAAAAATCTTCTGTCCAATGATCAGTCATTGGGTCTGTCAGACTATAGAAATTTTTGCGGTAATGCGACGAAAAATATTTAAGACCTATCGAATCTGAATTTAAGACTTTTTAAGGACTTTTTAAGGCCTTTTATTAGGAAAAATATATTAAAGACTTTTTAAGGACCGCGGCCACCCTGATTTAAATGAGGAATATTATGACATATTCATTCCCAGAAGAAAACTCAAGACTACAATCGAGGTGTTTGTGCTTACTGATATAGAGAATAGCTCCCTTTGGAGTGACTCTGTGCTTTGTAACTTCACAGAAAGTTGAAAATGTAAAAAACCATAATAGGACCCCTTTAAATTTTATGGAAAAGGGTGGCCGGTACACTCTTCAAAATTTCTCTTTTTGCGTTCCACAGAAGAAAGAAACTCACATGGGTTTGGGTGAGTAAAAGACTGAATGATATAAAAAACACCTGTTTAATTAACATAGACATAGTCAGGTCATAGCGTCAGCCGGCCACTCAGAGGGCATTCAGTTGCTGTTTACCGTAATGACTCTTCAGCCCATGAAGGTTGAACTCATTAACACAAGTCAAACACTCTGCAGGCAGCTCTGTTTAATACTGAATAGCCAGATGCTTGACAAAGGCAACAAGGAGACAAGTCACAGAAAGGAATACTTAAACAGAGGATCACATGAAGCAAAGACAGCAACCCAGCAGGATGAGAGAAATAGAGAGGTGGACGAGTGTCAAGAAGCTGGAGGAAGGAAATATGGAGGGAAATCATGGTGTAAATGCTAAATGAAGGAGCAAACTCAGCTGGACGTCCATCTAAAGATAAACTGACACTCTGTAGTAAAACTAATGAGGCAGAAACATGTCGATATAAATCATATGAAATGATGATGATTCATAATGACATTTGTATCTGATTGATTATCAGCATTAGTAGACTAGATGCTGTGGGCAAGTACTCATTATCTAGAGTGTTTTAAAGGCATAAAATTGAATGTTTTGCAGCTGCTGTTCACCCAAATGATCTCAGTAACTAATGAAGCACATGGGGACAACTGACTCAAATAATCAGAGACAAACGTGCCTGCTGTGCAGTTGAAAGCTTGGAGGTTTGGATACACAGAGATGTAATTTAAACATTAATGGCATATTTGTAATGATTTATTTCCCGTGGGATGAATAATGCAAAGAAGGGACCTCAGGAGGACCCATGGGCGTGTGTGGGTGTGTATGGGGGCGTGAAGGTACGCGGCAAAGGGCAGTAATTCATCGTACCTGTAGGTTGTTGAGTGGGTCCATTTTCATCACTGGTCCGATGGTGTTGAGAGGGAGGGAGATGTCGATGCTCTGGCTGGGCATCAGTGGAGTGTGAACGGGGAGAGGTGTGGTGGGGATCACTCCAAAACTAAAGACAAGACAACAAAAAAACACAAGTGTTTATAGCGTCTCATAGCTCTACTTAATGTATCAGTTACAGGCAAGACAAATTAACACTTGGCAAGTGAGAGCAAAAGTGGCCCGTAACTCAAGAATCAAAAAAATAATTAATGGTTTAAATAAATAGCCATGTAAAAATTATCATTTAACCCTAATTAGATTTTTAGATTATATAATTGCTTCAAATCTACTTTTACCAGAAAATTACCATCAGATGTTTAGTTAGCTTTATTGTCCCAATAAGGTGGCATCCATTTAATAATTTTAATAAATATAATCATTTACACTCTGTTATTATCGCATCCTGTTAAATGTACAACAATACTGAGGACTGTGCAAATAGTATCTGCTACTATTTATAAGTAAATAGCATCTAACAACTAATGTAGTGTAAATAGAATATATTGCTATTTTCACTTTGTGTAAATAGCATCTATTGCTAAGAAAATATGCTTTTTTGACTTAGTGTAAATAGCCGCTGCCTATTTTTATTGTTATAATGCTATAATATGGCTAAAATGAACAAATGAAAATGTATAAAAACTTTAAATATACAAATGATACAAAAATATAAAATGTAAAATAACATACAATACATTTCAGTGTAATTTATTCCTGTGATGCAAAGCTGAATTTTCAGCATGCATTTTTTTACTCCAGTCTTCAGTGTCACATGATCCTTCAGAAATTATTCTAATATGCAGATTTGGTGTTTAAGAAACATTTCTTATTATTATTATCAATGTTGAAAACTGTTGTGCTGCTTAACATTGTTGTGGAAAACATGATGCATGTTTTTCAGTAGTCTTTGAATAGGAACTTTAAAAGTACAGCATATATTTGAAATATAATTTTTTTGTAACATTATAAATGTCTTTACTGTCACTTTTGTGCATCCTTAACAAATAAAATAATTACTTTCTTACTAAAAAATCTTTCTGACTCCAAACTTTTGAATGGTAGTGCATTTTAAATATGTTGTTAAATATATATTTAACAATATTCATTTAAAAACCTATTAAAAAAAAAAAAAAAAACTATATACAAAATATATATAATAATTTAGTATATAAAATATAGTATATATTAAATATAATATTACATTAAATTAAATTATATTATATAAAAAATACTGGTATTATTTATTATAATAATAAATATCAATAATTACTCAAATATAAAACCTTAATTTTGGACCCTGGTTACAGGAAAATGTGCCACAATGATCTACATCAACTATTATCACAATCACAATCACAGACCTGTTCTTGTTGAACTGGATGGCAAAGTCAGTCATGTGCTGCAGGGCTTTATTGGTGAAGCTCATGTCCATGTACATGTGCCCCTGACGCCGAGAGAAGGTTCCAGATATCTCCAGTCCTTTGGCCTTGACTGCTGGCAGCCATACCTTCAAAAATCAAACCAATAAGTGTTCAGTGTACCGCCCACATTTTACAGTTTGTCTATTGATTAAATTAATGCTATGAGGCTAAGAGGATAACTACAGTCATTCTAAACTGAAGGACACTTAATAGAGGAGTCTGACATTCACCTACACTCACTCACCCAGACACTGTTGCTTACAAGAACTGAGCTGGCATTCAAAAAGAAACAAAATCAGATAAAAAGAGACAAATTAACACATATATAAGCAGCATGAGGCACCCAGGTATTGGATAACTCCACAAGGTAGATCATAAAGTATCCTAATAAGGACTAATTGTGCTCTGTCCTACTCTACTGACCTACTCTGGCTCTAATGGAGCTCTTATTAATGATGATTCCTGAGACTTCATTCCCCAAGGAGCTGTTCTGCCGCCTGTATTTATGTAGCACATGAAGTTCATGCTCAAGCTGGAGAACGGGAACAGACTGATCTGCCCTTCTTGTACTCGCAGAAAAAGAAATGTAAATGAAATGGTTGCTGGGAAAATGTGACCTAGTGAATTCTGGGATGTGTCAATGCATTGGCTCTGTTCCAAAACCAGTTGAACTCTACAGTAGAGGTCTTCACGGGTCAAAAAATTCATACCCGAACCCGAAGAGACCCGTAAATGTGCTACACGGAACTGACCCGGGCCTGACTATTATTTTGAAAGTTGGACCCGGACCCGTGCAGAACCGAGAAATGCCATAAATGTACTACCCGGAACCAACGCGGACCCGTCTATTATATGAAAGCTGGACCCGAACCCGGCCGGGAAGACAGACCCGACTGGACCCGATCGGCACATAGGTCTATTCCACAGCAAATTGCTATTAATAAGTCAATAAACAAGTTGCGAAAATAAAATGTTTTGTCTTACCTAATGTTAGTAGCCTTCTCCCTTGTACCTGACTGTGATGCACAATCCTCCTTGCCAAGAAAGTTCCATCCATGTTATTCCACTCTTGCCGATTGAAATGCTTAATCCACTCATTATTCCAGCTTTAAAAGTCCACTTGCTGTCACGATGACAAATGCGACTTTGCAGTTTTGCATTTTGTGCAATATAATAAAATAACTTTGACTTTTTGCCCTTTTGAACTATAACAACGATTGCTTGTTCAGTGACATGGCCGCTGACGTTAGCATTACTTATTTGCGATCATTTCTGTGCTCTCTCAGCCAAGTCTGACCAAAATTTTAGATATAACAAGACGGTTCATTCATAATATTATCATAAAAAAAGGAGAAAGAAAGTGCGCTCGCATGAGACTGCACGTGCGTTAGCTGGAGCAACCTGAAACATAAGCTTTTAAACGCATTTTGAGCGTCATAGAAAACATTCATGTGATAGTTCATCTCAGATTTTGTTGATGATTTGAAATATGTTATTTAAATGTGAGTGTGCAAGGCTGCAAGCAGTTTTTGAGATTTGAAGTTTGTTTGCATTACTGTTGCACACAATAGGAATAGGAAAACTTGATGATCACAGTTCGCTTGCTTTAAATCCGCCCGCTCTGCTTCTGATGGCTGGGGTCGCTCGTGTTTTTTTCACCTTATTTCCCGGCTCATACTTTGCAAGTTACAAAACACACGCACAGCGCTGACTGACTCTGAACACGGCCGGGTGATCTCCGAGTCAGATCGGCTCGGGTATACACACAATGTTAAACAGACCCGGGAACCGAAGTAATAGATTGGGACCCGACCCGGACCCGGCTGACCATTTAAAATATAGACCCGAACCCGTACGGGTCCTGGGTCAGGTCCCGGGTCCTCGGGTCTCGGGTACTCTTTGTAGACCTCTACTCTATAGCAGGAAGCTACCAGCATCCTAAATGAAACTGATCCTCATAAATGACTGAACTGAAACGAGTTTAAAGGCACTGTATGTAAGTTTCGCCGCTAGAGGTTGCTTATTCAAAACAATAACAAAGGCATAGCTTGATGACGCCATGAATGAGCGTGGAATCATGGGAGTTGTCGCCTTGACACAAGACAACAAAATATATAACACTGTTCTAGTGGTTTTTGGATATTTTAATCTAAAAATCTTACATATTGTGCCTTTAAGCTTACAGCACTTTACTGTAGTGGTTCTCAACCTTTTTGACTCCAAAACAATATTCAAAAGGTTAATATATTCCCTAAGTATTTCTCATGTAATTATGACTAAGCTGCTTGTTTTTAAACTTATTTTTTTAACAGAAACTGGGAGTGTTGATATATGAATTAACCACAATACACTTTGTGACTCATGAAGTTTCAAGGACTGTGTGTTCTTTAGTAATAACAATAGTTATTGAGAATGTAAAATAAAAAGAAATACTTTGAAGTCATCCTAAGGCCCCGGCCTTCAGGTTAAGAACCACCCCTCTGCTGCCCAGCAAGCAATAGCTGTCATTTCACCATCTTGGTTAACTTTAGACCCAATATAGTCCGGCTATGAGTAACCCACCTCTAGCCAAAATAACCCTGAATTTGGTTACATGTCGTTTTTGCCAAAATAACTTGCGCGATGTATGATATTCCATCATGTAAGCAAAGTCAACAGTGATTACAAGGTGTTTGGTTTCATTTCGGACTAATTGATGACTAGTCTATTCTTAAGCTATGGTTAGACGTCTATTAAATTTTCACTGACAGCCCAAATATTGCTTTGTTTTAGCCTAGACGTCAGGGCTGTGTTTGGGCGGCTATTAGACTTCTTTTAAACGCAACATTGCTTGCTGGGTGAGTACATAAATTACATAACTCACAAATATTGGGTGAAACAGTCAATTTTAAACTAAATTAGGTCATTTGTTTTTCACTGATCTCATCGAAATGCATTCCAGGACTGACTTCTCAATAAAAAATATATAAAGGTCTTCCTTAGAATATGGTCATAATGAGGTTAGAAAGCAGCATAATATTGTTGCCTAATATTTGGAATGACATTTGCATTGTAAGTGTGTCTGTGATGCCTAAAACACCATCTAGGTAGGCAACTCACTAGGTTCTGGAACAGAGCTAATGTTTGCGTCATATTGTGTCATAGTTGATTTCTTCAAGTTCTTGTTTTCTGTGGTTCAGAATTGGTGAACCACTAATCAAGCATCATCTCTGGTCTGACCTTGACTAAACACGCTTCTCAGTATGAGGAATTTGGTGAATTTGGAAAGGTTCTGGCTGTTTTCATTGATTGGCTGGCTGCTTAAAGATCAGAAACAAGGGCAAGGAGTTATAGTTTAAAGATTAGCGGCAAGTAGTACTCACAGTTTTAGGTGTCACATATCCTCCTGTAGCAATGGACATTCCTGAGGACAACTCAAACAGGTCATTGAGCCCGCTGCTGAGAGCAGCAGGTGTAGGAGACGGCGCAAAAGTGTTGGGCACCGATGATGGGATGAAGTTTTGGCCAACCTGCGGGACACACACAGAGATCATAAGACTTCTGAGTGTCAAAGTGTTTAATCTACTCCTGCAAGCGTTCATTTAACCCTTTTAACAACAGCAACAGGCGTTCTACATGTAGGTGATAACAGTGGTGCAGAATTTGAGGAAAATTAACTGTATTTTGATATTAGGGACAAACTACATAAGAGCAGAACAAGAAATGTAGGTACCAAAAATCTCCAGGGTCATTCTGTGTCAACTCAACCAGAGGTACCTGGCTAAAAACATTTTTATTTTGATTCTGGTGGAAAATAAATAAATGAAGAAGAAAGCCAAAATATTAAATGCCATGGATACATGGAGTGGGGGAACAATTTTCCCCTGAGATTTGGAGTCAAAATTACTTTAGAAAAAAAAAAGATGGGAGCAACATCATTTTATTTTTACACAGAGATTAGTAAGTCTATTTGTAAAATCAACTGACTTTAGCAATCCTTGTTGTATTATATGCCAATGGCGACAGTCCAAAAACGGGAAAAAGCACTTTTCACAGAAGTGTTTTCCAAACGTTTGCATGCCTGTAACTCAATAAGAATTAAATTCTTTTAGATTCTGATTGCTAAACTTTTCTTTTGATATCTTCATTCTTAAGGCTCTATACATTTCAGTCCCAGAGATATGGGGATCTCAATGTGGCTCCATGAGTACATTTTTAAATTGTGCACATTTTCAGTGGTCAAAAACCAAATGTGGTTTACTTTTTATACAGATGAAACCGAGTCATTTTTCCCCTCTTGTAATTTGGCTCCAAACCAATGAAAATTATCATTTTGACCGCCCTCTACATAATAGTGGATTACTCAGTAAACATTCATTAATGGCAGTGAATATTTTGGCTTTCATCACTATTTATGTTAGTCTTTCTTCACAAGAAAGATTCTTTCTTTAGCTATGAAAAGTTTTCAAAAAAAAAAAAAAAAAAAAAAAATACAGAATGACCCTTCAGTACTTCAAAGACATCTTTAGAGAAGTTAAACATCTCAAAGCAGAATAGACTTGTGCATGCAACAGAAAGAAACAAAGCAGGACACACAGCTAGGTGTCTATTCTATACAGGCTAATAGTGCACAGCATGCTGAGTGCGGACAGACGGATACGAGCGGAGAGAGAGGAGCTCACTTACTGCAGGACTGCCCCCAACACCTCCTCCTAGATCTCCCCCGAGCTACAACAGAGAACAGAAGACCCATTTCCAGGCCCACAAACAACATGAGTGAGACAGAGAGAGATGTAAAGGACCCATTAATAACAAAGATTTCCTGTTTACAAAGGAAGTGATGTCAAAAACAATGTTTAAGGCCTGAAATTTTGCACTTTTTTCTTTCCATGGCCAAAATCAACCTCAAAATGTCCTCTATCTCATGGCAGAGGCTTCCCTGCGGGAATAAAGAGTTGAGTGGCGTTCTGTCATCATTTACTCACCCTTATGTTGTTTCAAACCTGTATGACTAACTTTCTTCTGTGGAACACATAAGAAGATATTTTGAAGAATATTAGTAACCGACAGTTTTGGTGATCATTGACTAGGGCTGCACGATTTGGGGAAGAAAAAAAAAAAAACTGCAATTTTTTTTCTGATGCAATTTAAAGAGCTTCAGGTTTGGTGGGCTTGTTTTTAAGGCTGCACAATTTGGCCAAAAATTGTGTGATTATATATCAACTACTACAACAAATAATAATTATTATTAAAAAATTAAAATATTAAAGTAAGAAACATTACTTAAAGTAAATTTCACTGCAAAAAAAAAAAAATGTATTTAAGAAAAAAATATATAAAAATAACTTTTTACATTACAAATGTAAATTTACAACGCTAATATTTGTGCTTTAATTTCTTCATTTTCAAACGTTAAACCACTGAGTTTTTATTTTGGTGGGAAAATGTATGGTAACCTTTGTTGGTAACAAGTTTATAAACACTTAGCAAAAATATGGTGAAATTTTGGGTTGCATTTTCAAATGCACATTATAAGCGACAAACTCACAGTGTTTAGAGATGGATAGTGCGTAAAGCAGCGTTTACTGCGAACCGATTGGCTCTAAGAAACACTGAAAACATGGTTATCATAAGCTGCTCGCATGGAAATGAACACATGCTTCACTCTGAAACACACAGCGCATGTATTTATTTAATTAAAATTGGAGCCTTTGCGATTTGATGATTGCAAAAGTATAGCGATTATGTTTTTATTTTGTTTAAGCATCGACTTCCATTGTATAGACAAAAACACTGAGACATTTCTTAAAACACATTTTATGTTCCACAGAAGAAATAAAGTCATACAGGTTTGGAATAACATGAGGGTGGGTAATGATGACAAAATATTTTGGGTGATCTCCTTTCACTTTCACATTGTGTCCTAACCAAACACAACATGATAAATCAACATCTCTTCCACTTCGATCTTGTGGCTGTGACTTGTGACTGGGACAAGCAACACTACATTTTGATGGTTGCTTAGATTATATTTGTGCACTGAACATCCCCACCCACAATGAAAAGTAATTGAACCAAAGTACGTTAATCAAATATGGATGAGAGAATGATAAAAATATTGGATATTTTAAGACAAAACCCTCAAGATCCACAAGGAAAACTACAACAAGGATTCCCCCTGGAGACGCATCATGGAAGTCATGAAAACTCGTGTTTGAATCTGTGCCGTGAGTTTCAAGTGCGAGAGAGTGTGCAAACAGACACACTATTCTGAATGGCTGTGATTTGTGCCTATGTTGCTTAGCAATAGAATACATGTGTACATGAGCAATCTAACTATTTCTGATTGAAAACATGATATTCAATGGAGAAAAGCAGGGCAAGGCTATTTTATCTAGTGGTATTAATTGGACAGTGAAAATTCTTTATAAAACAGGTGTTTGAAAAATAAGAAGGTGATGATAGCCAAAAAGCAAACACATTTCAGAGGTGAAGTTATTACATTTTAAAGAAATACAAAAAATTATTTTCGTTTGGAATGAAGTTCATGCATTGTGCACATTAATACTATGAAATATTGGTGTCAAGTGTGATTCAATGATGACTAAAGCTCTGTAGATTATTTCTCTAAGCCCGCATTCCTCTTACTGACCTTCAGCCACAGAGTCACCTTGATCTTCATAGCGAGAAATGAGGATGATTAAACAACCTTACAACTTCATACTCAGCAGGACACAAATCTCATGCCAAGCCATAAAGTGCAACAGGCATGGTTTAGGGTTTGGTAGAAACGGAAGGTTTTGCCATATGCAAATATTCTGCACCAAATTGCATGGAGAGAAAAAAAAGAAAAGAAAAAAAAAAACAGTTGATGTACTCCGATTCATAATGTGATTCAAATTAGACATACTTCAGTGCCCCAGACATGCTAAATGTCAATGTAAATCTAGCTAAAGGGGCTGTTGAGACTGCAAGTTTAAAAATGCATCCCTTAGGGTGCTGAGTCTGCAGTGTTCATCTCTTTGAAACACTCCCACGACCTTGAGCAGTCAGATGGTTCTGCAGACTGTTAAATGTTTAACATTCCTCGGCTCTGAACGTTGTCTCCTTGAGAGAGAGATGAGGAACACACTGGTATTTTATAGGAATGACTCATTTAGTCGCATATTCTTCATTGTACTGAATACAAAGTTTTGTGCCAGTGTTAAGCTGTGAATTTGGGCCAGGTGTTGAACAGGGTGAAAAGGAAAAAAATAACTGGCAGTTTGTTTGACAATCCATTCCACTTCCTGTATACTCCAGTACTGGGTTTTTGTTCGATTCCATCTCCACTTAGAATTTACTTGGGTCAAAAGGTCATCACATTCAGCATTATACTAATGCTGTGATATACTCAGGGCAAAGTTCTTTTTCATACTTCGCTTTGGGGTAAAAAGAAGCTCGAAATACGTAAGCAGCGGTATACTGTTAGCAAAAATCCAAAGCTGCCCACTCTGCTGAGAGCGATGTTTAGATGAATATGTAAATATATGCTGTGTGCTTTCCTTTCAGTGACAAAATAAACACACAACAAAATGACAGCGGTGAGAAGACAGTAATTAAGAAAGCATCTGATCATAGCACTGTGGATGTTTGCACGAGCTCTGCAATTCGGCACTCCAGTCAAGTCACATCTTGTTTGTATAGCACTTTTTACAACAAATTGTTTAAAAGCAAGCATCTTTACAGTATTAAACATGAAAAAACAGTGTCAGTGTTTTCTACTATAAAAGAAGCTCTCCAGTGTGTTCACGTTTTTAGTCGTGAACATCCACCCTCGACGGACTGAACAGAAGAATTGAAGATGTCTATGTCAAATAAGGCGGAGCCTCAGAGCCACACCCACCTATTATGTAATCGCCACTGACCAATGGTGGTTTGAAGGTGTTTACCAGCCAGAGTGAACTTTCCGGAAAGTTCGCTTTGGCAAGCTATTTCGAACTCCTGAAACAAACACAAAACGAACTTTGTTTGGCTTAATTTTGTTCGAAATGACGTCACACCAGCTCGTTCTTCAATTTCACTTGAAGTATATTGGGGCCTTTAGGAGTCAGTGGCGGACGAGGACCACTTGTGTCAAAAGTACCGAACAACACGTACCAAATATACACTAATAATAATAATAATCCACTGTTTACAAGTTTGTGGTCGGTAAGATTTTTTAATGTTTCAGAAGGTCTCTTATGCTCAATAAGGCTGCATTTACTGGATCAAAAATACAGTAAAACAGTAATATTGTGAAATATTATTACAACTTAAAATAAGTGTTTTCTATTTAAATATACTTTAAAATGAAACGTATTCCTGTTATGGCAACGCTGAATTTTCAGCATCATTAATCCAGTCTTCAGTGTCACATGATCCTTCAGAAATTATTCTAATATAATGATGTGCTGCTCAAGAAACATTTCTTGTTGAAAACAGTTTTGCTGCTTAATATTTTTGTGGACCTTTGATGAATAAAAAGTTAACAGAAAGAACAGCATCAATTTGAAATATAAATCTTTTGTAACATTACAAATATCTTTTCTGTCACTTTTGATCAATTTAATGCATGCTTGCTGAATAAAGGTTCATTTCTTTAAAAAAAAATTTTTTTTTTTACACCTGGTATTAAGATCGATATGGTCGATCAAATCACAAGTGGATTACGCTAAATACAGGTGTAAATGGGGTCTAAAACGTTTTGAGTTTGTCCACTTTCGACCACTTCCAGAGGAAAATGCATTTGACCGAATTGCTTTCATAGTGTAAACGCTAATGTGGTCAAATGCATTCGAACCATCGATGGTAAAAAATAACAGCCACAAAAGAGCGCCATTATGGAAAGCGTGCAAACCAGACGGGATTTAAACTCAGCTGAAGAATCAAGTTTGGCTTGAAGATGAAAAAGGTACCAAGCACAATGTCCTCTCACCTTTCCTGATTTCTAACACACACTCACAGCGTTCAGAGTGGTCTTACGACTATCAGACCAGAAACGAAAGCTGATGATCTCCATGTGTTTTTCTGTCGTCTCCAGTTGCATCTATAAACTGCGTGAGCTTATTTCGTCCATTAGATCGAAATATCTGAAAAAGCCCATACATTTAGCCGCCCATAGACCCTCCCCTTGAAGAAATCAGGACAGAAGTGGTTGAAAGTGGACAAAAGAGACTAAATAAAATAGCTGTAAACGGGACTGTATCTCCCTCGTCCACTTGTAATCCGATCGACCAAAACGCATCTTAATACCAGTTGTAAACAGGGCCATACTGACCCCAAACATTTGAACATTAGTGTATATGAGAATACATCTAGATAAACTAGGTGACTAGTCAGTTTTTCCAGTACTTCATATCTTGCCTGGGTCACCAGAATCACTACCTCTCATGGTTTTCCCACCTCCAAATACTGATTTATCTAATTTAATTCAAGTCTCACAACCTGTGTTTTGCCATCAAGTGAAGGAGTCAATGAGCAGTGAAACTCAATGATGAGTATATCACTAGCCTAGAGACGGGATCGCAACACTTTTCCTTACACCCTGCTCAACATGGCTTGAACTAGAACAGCACCTTCACACAGCAGGTGGCCTGCGTCTTCATCCTGGTTTGTTCAGGGCAAGGTTCTGACGCGGTGACTCCTCCAATTTGGAGAGAAGATTACACCGAGTAGCAACACCTGCGCTGCCCAGATATAAACGCTTCACATGTGCCATGCTGGAGATGCTTCCCCCTGCAGCAAGATGCCTGTTTGACAAATCCAATTATTCACGAGGAGGAGGAAACAGGCCTTTTGTGGCTCCAGGACAAAAGATATGGACAAATTGTTTCTGGATGTGAGGTTTCTGGCATATACACGCAATATTTCCCACAATATTCATTAAAGGGATGGTTCATCCAAAATGAAGGTTCTGTCATCATATATTCACCCTCGTGTCATTCCAGGCAGTATGATTTTCTTCAGAGGAGTGCAAAAGAAGGTATTTTGTTGAACGAAGGTATGATGCTTCATTCATGTTCACTTTGTCCTTTTAGAAAGCATGCATCAAGATTTGCACACATCCAACCAAAAATGTAAATCGTCTCTTTACTTCCCTCAGGAACTGTGTATGTGTGTGTTGGTGGAAGTGGAAGATTTTATGTGGGCTGATGACTGCGTATAAGGCGGCAAGACATTCAGCCCCGGGGTTCTGGTGCTGTGGTTGCAGAGGGTTTAGGAGAGCAGGCCATGTGGCTGGTATGATATAACACTTTTGAGATCTGCTACAGAGACAGAACACTCCATATACACAGTCTCTACACTACACATCGAATTTAAAACCGGTAATAAACATTATTATGTAAATGCATGAGAAATGAGATGTAGAAATAAGTAAATTAGTGATATTGATCATTTGTACACATGGCCAGATGTTCTTGCTTCCATTGAAGCTTAAAGGGATAGTTCACCCAAAAATGAAAATTCTGTCATCATTTACTCACCCTCAAGTTGTTCCAAACCTGTATGAATTACTTTCTTCTGCTGAACACAGAAGATATTTTTTAGATATTTAGAAAGTTGGTAACCAAACAGTTGATTGGCCTCATTCACTTCCATAGTGTTTTTTTCCCCCTACTATGGACGCCAATGGTGCCCATCAACTGTTTGGTTACCCATATTCTTCAAAATATCTTCTTTTGTGTTCAGCAGAAGAAAGAAATTCATACAGGTTTGGAACAACTTGCGGGTGAGTAAATGATGACAGAATGTTCGTTTTTGGCTGAACTATCCCTTTAAGGGTGTGTTCACACTTGGCAGGTTTGGTTCACTTAAAATGAACTCGTGTGATTGCTCTGTTTGTGCGGTTCATTTGATTAAGTGTGAACGCTGCCATCCAAACCCTGGTGAGCACCAAAGAAGCGGACCAAGACCCCTAAAAAGGGGAACTCTACAGCGATTCGACTGAAATATGAACACAACATGGAGCAAAGACATCTAAATGAAGCAAAACCAGATGTGACGTCGATGCGATCCTAAAAAGGATAATTTCATTGTTTTCAATAGATAAAAAAACCTCTCGGATTTCATCAAATTATCTTAATTTGTGTTCCAAAGATGAACAAAAGTCTTACGGGTATGGAATGACGTGAGGGTGAATAATTAATGACAGAAATTTCATTTTTGGGTGAACTAACCCCTTAAAACAAATTCAAAAGGGATGCATTTTCACTAGTGGTCTAGTGTAGGACAGGCACTTTTGGACTGTATGTCTACATAGCATATCAAACAAAAAGAAAATTTTGCTTTCCATTATATTGTATCGTGATCAGCCTTTAGTTTCCTGCATTATATTTCATGCTTGAATTTGCAAGCAGTACTCAGCATTGTGTCAATAAATGATGAGCACTTGATTGGAATCACATCCGCAATCACATTCCCCTTCCAGTTAAGAAGAGCTGACCTCGCTGCTGTTTCACCCAGCGATTCTTCACTTTGCTGTTCACTGTGATCAGGCAGAAGCTTGTGAGATGTGGTGGCCATGGTAACAAGTGTGGTTATAGCTCAAATGTGAAATATATTGCTGCAATCATGTCAAACTGAGCAGAGTGCCCTGAAACCCCACAACTCCTGCACAAGTGAACACACTGTCCAGGCTGAACACAAACCACCAGAGAACTAGTGAACTTGAATGATAACCCTAGTCATTCTGACAAGATCAACAGCTGCATGGGCATCTCTGAGGACATGATTGCAAATTTTAGCTCACTTGTAAATGAATATAAATCACAAAACCTCTTAAGAATGGAATTACTGAAAATAAAATGAATGACTAAAACTTAAAACTAGAGATGCCATAAATCGGAACCGTCCATTTTTTGGTTCAAACACACGTTTTTTTGTTTTATTTTGGCCAATCTCTATTCTGGAATTGTGCAGAAACTGAAATGCAATTATTTCCTAAAATGTAAACAGGATGTTAACACAGGCCAGAGACTGGACACGCTGAAGATGGACGAAAGAAGAGAACACAGATGTGCCAGCAGAGCAAATACTGTACCAGGCACAGCAAGCTCACTGTTCGCAATGCTCGAAATATAGGAAGAAAAATATAAATAATGAATTGGGGGTGGGGGTTTATATGAACGTAGCTCTCAAGAGAACTGACTTGTCTTCAGAAAAGTTTCGATGGCATTTCTTTTCCTCCTTCCTCTGTATAAAATAGTGTTTATAAGTTCAGCGCTGCTTTGTGTACAGCAGTACCCAAAGAAACCGCTGCTGTTCCATAAGCGCCACCTACTGTCAGAGAGTGAATTTGCATTTTCATTCATTGTGTCTGCTGTTTTTGTTTTGTGCAGGTATCTTATGAAGCATAATTTTACAAATCTAAACTCAGACCATTCTGTTTTTGCTTTAAATCTTTAAATTATACAATCTAATTCAAATAAAAAACAACTGCTCATGCTACATGTGTATATCTTTGTTTGGATCGTGATTAAAATGCAGTGGTTGCATAATTTCAAATGGTTACAGATATTTTTTATTTAAGGCCAGTTTGTCTCTTATAGTGCAAATAAACAACAAATAAATCGGCAACCGGTATCAGAATCGGCTAATTTGCTTGTAAAAAAATCGTAATCGGCCATGAAAAATCATGAGCGGTGCATGACTACTTAAAACATTTTCACTGATTTGTTAAAAAAATGAGCACTCGCTATTCACGATTAAGTAACCATAGTTTCTGCTAAAAGCCAATAGTTACTACGATACAGGTGTTAGTACTGTAAAATAATAAAAAAAATTAATATGGGATCTCCTTCAAACAGCATTTCTGTCATTGACTAATTTCTTTTTATGGTGACAGAATTTATATTTTTTTCATATTAGAATAATTTCTGAAGGATCATGTGACACTGAAGACTGGATTAATGATGCTGAAAATTCAGCGTTGCCATAACAGGAATACGTTTCATTTTAAAGTATATTTAAATAGAAAACACTTATTTTAAGTTTTTTAAAAAAAAAAAAAAAAAAAAAAAATGTAAACATACTTAAAATAAATTACAAAACTTAGTGAGGTTTATGCTTCAAACACACAAAAAACCTGCCTTTGAGGAAAGAAAAATAAACTTAAGTAATATATATTCTCCAAATAAAAGAGTCTTATTATCTTAAAAAAAATTGGCTAGTTAATTGTTTCATGATTTGGGGCTTTTTATATATTTACTGAAATAAATACTTAATAATAAACTGATTTTTGCAGTGCACAATTTTACTATAGTAAGAGTAAGTGGAGTAATCATGGTATTCTGATGGAAAATATGGTCATCGATGTAAATTGCTGTAAAGGTTGGTGGACATTAAGATCATGAAATCAAAACTACCAACAAAACATATAATTATAATTCAAGAACACCCACCAAACTGTCAAGACCACCTCCGAGGAGATCCACAGCACCCATCTGCATGGAAGACACCTGGGGCACGTTGACGGGGGGACCGAGGTCCAGATTAAGCAGGTCTCCTAGGAGGTCACCCTGAGATGGAATGACTTGGGGTTGATCGATGGAAGCAGTCGGGCCAGCACTGACTGGACTCTCCCCGGTGTCGATACTGCAAAAGAATGATGATACACACTGAGATGTGTAACACTACGTGAAACTAAGTGAACAAAGGATGGGACCGACAAACCCTTTTTTCATTGTTTGATGGAGAGGACAACGTAGGTTCTGTGTGGCGATTTCGATGAGTCCCCCATTGTATTACTGGACTGAGACTGATTCAGTCATCCATTTTTCAAAAAACAGAGAATCCCACATAGAGATAAAACAAATTACAGGGATGCCAGACCTTTTGGCCAATGACTTATCATGACTTTATGCTTTTGAGTTGCTTGTGATTATTAGATTATGTGCCAGATTTACTAATCAGGGCAAATAAGCGTGAAACCGCAATCCCATAAAAGCGCAGATGGGAGTGGAAAGTTCTGCGGTTGATCTACTGAAAATGCCCACATTAAAGAACACAGACAGACCAGCTCATTTCCATTATGACCAACGCAATCTACCAAGAGCAACGCAAATTAGAACAGGGTCGCAAACCAGCAGAACCGATGACTATCAGGTGCAGGTAATCTACTAACAACACAGGAGCGGAAAAAATTAAAAATAACATGGCTTGGTAAACGATAAGTTTGAATAGAGTCTTCCTCTGGCATTCCAAATAAATGAACACGAGTGGAGAAAATTCTCTTTCTCCTTCTACCACACACTTTTCTGTTCTCTGCGGTTCCTCCTCCTACAGCAACTATCCCAGCCATGTCAAGTGCTAAATGGGTTTAGACATGCTTTTTTTAGGCCCTAAATTGTCTCAGCCTCAGACGTCACGCCCACAGACTGTTGGCTCAAAGTCTGATGCATAAGGCAAAGAAAATAGGAAACACTTCAGGAGTTTCGAAGTCGTCATCTGATTGGTTGAATTCTACAGGATTTCCGGGAGACATGTGTGTCGCATTCTTTAACGGTCTGCCTGGAAACAAAGGGTTGACGCCAAACCCCCTCAAAAATAAATCTTTCATGTTTACAACTGTGACAATGACTACGTTTACATGTGCACCAATAATGCGATTATTTCTCATAATCAGAGTAAGGTCTTAATTGCAGTAAGATGTTTACATGACACGAACTGAACTCTTCACTCCAGATTACATGCAATTTTCATTACTCTGATTATACGTTGATAACTATGGTTATACCACACTTAGATTGGCATAAAGTATGTATGTTACCGGCCATTGTTTTAATCTACTTGCATCAAATTCAAAATACATTTTTATGGACGTACTGGATATTATTCGGCGCCGTGATGAACATCGCAAGGCCGGGTTTGCCTACGCTGCCGTTGCGTTCTTTGCGCCGTCTGGATGAAGATACGGAGCAGAGACTGCGCAGCGAGTTGTGTTGACAGAGTTTAGTGATTTGGAGAAGAGAAAACATCAGAATAATGTCCCAGAGTTCATTCAAGAAGTTGTGTGAATACCACACGGCATCCGTGTACCTCCAAGCACATGCGCACTTTGGTCAGAGCGATAATAATGCGATTAAGGTGTTTAAATGCCTGTTTATTGTGATTAAAATCGGCGTACACCACCTAGTTTAATGCGATTATGGTTACTACGATTATGAGCTTAATCGCATTCGCTTGATTGAAGTATTGCGTTTACATGAGGTAAAGTTTAATCGCAATATTGCCAAAATCCCATTATAATCGCATTATGAGTGTACATGTAAACACACTCAATGATGTGACTCTGGATTGTGAAGTTCACAGCGCCACTGTTGCAGTAAACTTTCACAATATTCTTGAATTAATTATTTATTAGATGCACGCCGGTCTGTTATCATAGGGACAATGACTTTACATTTTCATGCCCTTAAACATGACCCAGAACAACCTCTGAAGGTCTGGCTACGCAAGACTAGGCGTTAAATAATGGCGCAAATACCAGTAAATTGACTACCTCAAACGATAGTAAATCATGTTGCATGATTTAAAAACTCTCCTTCCATAAATTTTGCGTCTGAAATGGAAACTCAGTAGGAGTGCACATATAATAAGGTCAGCTGCAAAAATAACAGTGTCCACGACTTCCATCACTAATTGTTCACTGCGTGTCTTTAGTAAATCCCCTAAGAGGGTTTGTGCTCGTGCAATCTGTTAGGAAATCTGTCCAGACTTTTTAAACCATATTACAGAGCTCATACTCACAAAGAGCAATTTCTAGACAGCCAATGAAATATTCAAGAGGTTTAGCTAGATCTAGTTTTAGCCGTCTTAGTACCTGCCGTGCTGGATGGGCAGATGTTTGCGGTGAATGCCGTGGCTTCCTTCCACAAAGGCATTGGGGGGTTTGTGGTAGACGGAGGCCAGCGAGCCGATGTGGCAGATGAGCTCGTCCAACAGGGTGGGCTCAATCAGGTCCGTCTCCTCTGAGATCAGAGGCTTCTCAGACAGCACGACCTCTTTAGCGGTCACAGGGTCGGTGGACAGCAGACGCCAGTAGATGTAGCCGCGATCACGCAAGTCAGGGTTATCAGAGTCCTGAGATGGAGAACGAGACCAGGTTGAAAGGAGAGGAAACGTGACACTGACAGACAGACGCTGAGCTCCTTCTGAGATGCGACACTATGATGTGATTTTTGTGATGATGTGAAATGCAAATACAATGTTGTATGCAATAAGCATAAGTTTTCAAATGTCTTTCATTATAAATAGATAAAAAAAATATATATATCTCACTCTGATACACTGCACAAACATTTGTTAACTTTATTTTCATTATGTGGTGTGACTAAAGGCCAAACAAATGTATCTGTGCCATTTTCAGCTTATAATAGGGATGTGCGGCACAACTAATTTCCATAACGTTTAAACGGAAACTCTGTAACCAATTAATCGACTAGTCTAAGAAACCCACAGAAGACAATAAGTCAAAAAACAGTCTGTATAAGCGATTCATTTGAAATAGTCTACTTAATCTGTGAATCAAAGAGTCAAATCCCATAATGAATACTTGCTTTGAATTATCATCATTGTATATGAAATTTAAGAGTTCATTTAATCAGCATTAGCCAATATAGACATTTATTGAAATCATACATTTAAGGTTTTTCTTTCTTTTTTTTTTCATGATATATAGAATCTCTTTTTGTCAAGTAATTTTCTTTCATAAAGTTTCCCCTTTAAACCGGTATAAAATTTTGGTAACACTTTAGGGTTTCTCACTATCAACTAGTTGTTTATTAGCATGCATATTACTAAGATATTGGCTGTTTATTAGTGTTTATAAAGCACATATTAATGCCTTATTCTGCATTACCATATCTACATCCCTTAATCCTACCCAATACCTAAACTTAACAACTACCTTACTAACTATTAATAAGCAGTAATTAGGAGTTTATTGAGGCAAAAGTCGTAGCTAATAGTTAGTTAATAGTGAGAATTGGACCCTGATCTAAAGTGTGACCAAAATTTCATACCAGTATTGTCCCTAATAACTGGTACTATAACAAGCTTAAAGGTTATATGCCAGTTTGATATAGCCAACACTGAAAAAATGTGGTGTGGAAACAAATAATAGTTTGTGAAATTGTGAAATTTTTGAAGTAGAAAGACTTGGATAGTAATTTATTGTAAAGCGTTCTCCAATAATCTGTTTTAATTGTAACTACAGTGTACACAAAACTATGTCATTTTCTTCTAAAATACACCTTGCTTGTTTTCTGAGTGGACATTTCTCTGAGCCTGCTGTGAGTGACACAGAGAAAACTAATGCATGCAAAGCCTGATGTAAAATTAAATGATTTTGTTCTCCTCTCCAGATATACAGACTTTTCAAAATAATGTAATGTTTTCAAAATGTATCATTAACATAGCCTTGGTAAAAATATAAAGCAACAAATAAACCTGCAAAAAAAGGTAAACGACTAGTATTTCTAATGTCGACTAGCAGCAGTAGTATCATTTAGTTGACAACTCTCGCACATCCCTAGCCGATAACATCAATTTGTAGTGTAACACTATGGTTTGTAATGCTCAAGCACATCTCACCTGAGTGGCCAGACTGAGCACTTGCTGAACCAGCTCTTGAGTCTCTGAGGGCTTCTTCAGGAACAGCTTCACTATGGCTGTCAGGAGAGTCAACTGGACCTGAAAGCAACAATGCAGTGGATACTGAATCAGTGGAAGTCCCTGCTTTGAAAGAAACTATTTACTATAACTGTAAACAAAATAAAAAACACACAAGACAAGACAAAAGCCCGCCATACTACTACTTTTGTTTAATGGCAATTTACATTCTTACACCGTGTCTACACCAGATGCGACTTTTATCGCGTCGCATCGCGTTGCAACAGCTAAAAGCTGTCTACACTGAACGCAACCAGACGACCGTTGGAAAGCACTTGGACTATGTCAGAAATAGAACGGGGAATCCGTTTACTGTTGGGAATTTGTCGCATAGCGTCGCGCCACATCGCATCCAGTGTAGACAATATCACTGATTATAATGGGTTCTATTGTCTTTTGTCGGTGTAGACACAGTGTTAGTGCATATCGCCACCTATGGGGCAGTTGTGTCATTTTTTAAACTTATCTTTAAATCTTCACTCAGTTTTTTATTACTGTGAACAAGAATTATATTGTTTGTTAGATGCTAATTATAAATTAAAAAAGAAAGATTGATTGAACTAAAAAACAGGTTTGCAAAGATAATTTCTGTATAAGTTTATTTTTTATGTTTAGCCACTTTGCTTTCACATTTGTTATAATAGATGTATTAAATATGTATTATTAAAGAAATACATTATATAGAAAAAATCCTGTTGCAAAAAAAAAAAAAACCTTTTGAATGCAGATCCACAATGTGTAGGATGAGAATAAAATAAATTAAATAAATAAGAGTAAAATTAACATTGCTTTATGTTATAATAGTGCTAATATTATTTTATATTATATATATATATATATGTCATCCTTTAGCTAGCGCTACATTACATGACCACGCTCTTATTCATGAAAATGCTTTTAAACCATTCAAGCGCAACAAGACACAAAAGAGAACGCAGTGCGGTACTGGAACGCTGTCAGTGAATCTCCTGTCTGTGTGACAGACACACGCCGGCCGCATTGAGTTCCCTTTTGGTGCTTGAACGGACAAAACACACAAAATTATGCCAAAATTCCCGTATTGTCGAGTGTCCTCATAAGCACAGGCTTACTCTGAGTAAACTGCGTAAACCCGGGTATGTCACATAACCTGATTTCTGGAATACACTCCTGATTACTATCTAAAATAATAACAATGTCAAACCTGAGTGCTTTCATCATGGAAGCCCTCAAGGAAACTCTCCAGGAGCTCATCAGCATTGTCGATACGCTCAGCATATTCGCCCACAATCCAGATCATGGCTGCTCGAGCGTCAGGCTCATCCAGAGAGTCCAGGTTTTCACACAGAGTGGCAATTATGCTTTCATATCTGTACAGACAACAGAGAGGTGTTTCAGCAGGCAATTAATTACATGCTTTTTCATTCTACATGGACCTAGAGGCTATTATTTTAGACAGACAAACTGATATATACAAAACCTATTGAGTTGTGTACAAAGCATTTTAAGGATCATAGGAGGGCTTCTTACGTAGAGGCTGTTCCAAAAGGTAGGTTATTTAAAGGATTAGTTCAATTCAGAATTAAAATTTCCTGATAATTGACTCACCCCCATGTCATCCAAGATTTTTATGTCTTTCTTTCTTCAGTCAAAAAGAAATTAAGGTTTTTGAGGAAAACGTTCCAGGATTATTCTCCTTATAGTGGACTTCAGTGGGGTTCAACGGGTTGAAGGTCCAAACTGCAGTTTCAGTGCAGCTTCAAAGGGCTCTACACGATCCCAGACGAGGAATAAGGGTCTAATATAGCGAAACGATCAGTCATTTTCTAAAAAAAAAAATTAAAAATTATATACTTTTTTTAACCACAAATGCTCATCTTGCACATCTCTGCGATGCGCTACGCATTACGTAATCACGTTGGAAAGGTCACGCGTGACGTAGGCGGAAGTACCGAGTAAGTGTCTACAAAGCGAACATGCAAAGACAAGTCAAACGGCCTTTACAAAAAAAGGTAAAACAACAATGTCGGATGATTTTGAAGTTGGAGGAGAAAATGAGATGGAGTTTTTCGCCCTACC
Organism: Mylopharyngodon piceus; assembly: GCA_039654765.1. Lineage (NCBI taxonomy): Eukaryota > Metazoa > Chordata > Actinopteri > Cypriniformes > Xenocyprididae > Mylopharyngodon > Mylopharyngodon piceus. The sequence goes on along the minus strand of CM077443.1, from coordinate 35,515,832 downwards.
GCGGTACTTCCACCTATGTCACGCGTGACCTTTCCAATGTAATTACGTAATGCGTGGCGCATCGCATCTTTTTATTCTTTTTAGAAAATGACGATCGTTTCACTAGATAAGACCCTTATTCCTCGGCTGGGATCATGTAGAGCCCTTTGAAGCTGCACTGAAACTGCCTTTTTTTTTTACCTTCAACCCATTGAACCCCATCGAAGTCCACTATATGGAGAAAAATCCTGGAATGTTTTTCTCAAAAACCTTAATTTCTTTTCGACTGAAGAAAGAAAGACATAAACACCTTGGATGACATGGGGGTGAGTAAATTATCAGGAAATTTTAATTCTGAAGTGAACTAATCCTTTAATAATGCTGAGATACTTCATTTTAGTCTAATTCTAAGGCATGTGTTCTTTACAGATAAGACAATCCCAGAACGCATTGTGACAAGCTCAGTGGAAAAATTTAAATTGGTAGAGGAGCGAAGAAAAACTGATATCATTTCAGTACTGAAAATATCAATAAAAATAGTTCAGATGAGAGTTATGGACTGACTTGTTGGGGTATTTGCGGAAGATGTCCCTGATGACCACAATGGCCTCTTGCACAACATAATTGACCTTGGTCTGGATGAGGTCCAGCAGAGTGCTAACACAACGCTCAGCTGATTGCTGTACACAAAGATATAAGAGAAAACTCAGTCACAGCTATAAATTACAATGATAAAACTCATTAAGGCACTACAACTATTGGAACACAATATGCAATGGGAAAAAAAAAAATCAATAAAGGTTGCTTGTGTTTAGGAATTTTGATGTTAAATGACCAAAAAGCAAGCTAAATAGCAGAGGTTTATCAGACATTTCTATAGGGAACAAAGAATAAAGTCATACAAATGTAGGTATTTAGGGATGAATAATAAGGCAAGACTTACCTCCACTTTGATGGCACAACGGCCGATGGCTCGAACAGCTTTCCGAACAAAGTCTACATCCACCTCAGTGGCATACTCCTTCAGTTCAGCTAGTACCTACAGAAATCAACATAATTTTACAAGGATTTCTATAGAAACAGACTGTGAAAGACTGAATGACCTCCACAAGAGAAAGAATAGCGAATCGATAACTCACGAGGTTATAAGCTCAGGGGGAATAGTGTGAAAAGAGTCTGATGTTAACATTTAACAAACAGACATATTTATGGGGGAAAAGGCTAAATGATGTAATATAAGTAAATGAAAAATATAACAAAGATGGAATGTATAATAACGGAATGCAATGAAGCAATTTGCTGTCAGATGCAGAGTAATCACAGCTGTCATTTTATGCCAGGCAGCTCAGAGCTCAATAAGCTTGAGCATGTGTTTTAGTTAAACAATTCGACAAACCACCACTGAGTGGAAAATATAAGAGACTATGTTCCTTTTAGGCACACTTCTAAGCAATATGTAATTAGAGGGACAAATCGACGATGCAGTTCTACTGAAAGTTAATTTGTTATCTTTGCAACACAAATTGCACAATCAATTAAGAAAGTAAAGCGCAAAATAAAAAGTGTACATATTTAGGTCTTTCATACACACACAAAGGACAAAATCAAATAGCAGCTAATTTGCACATCAATTAGTATTACAGTGTTATGTAACATTCAGCTGAACATGTAATTTTTCATTTGATGTGAAGTGCTGATACATTTTCCTGTTAATAAAATCTAAATCACAGGGGAATGCTACCAATGTCCTAGCTATATATATATATATATATATATATATATATATATATATATATATATATATATATCTATATATATCAAAATTATTCATACCCTTGGTAAATATGACTAAAGAAGGCTATGAAAATAAATCTGCATCGTTAATCCTTTTCATCTTTTGTTTTAAAAATCTACAAAAATCCAACCTTTCATTAGAGAATAAGAATTTTAAATGGGGGGAAAATCTCATTATGAAAGAAATGTTTTTCTCTAATACACATTGCTCACAATTAATCATACCCTTTTATTCAATACTTTTTGCAACCTCCTTTTGCCAAGATAACAGCTCTGAGTCTTCTCCTATAATGCCTGATGAGTTTGGAGAACACCTGACAAGAGATCAGAGACCATTCCTTCATACAGAATCTCTCCAGATCCTTCAGATTCCCAGCTCCATGTTGGTGCTTGTTCTCTTCAGTTCACTCCACTCATTTTCTTTAGGGTTCAGGTCAGGGAACTGGGACGACCATGGCAGAAGCTTCATTTTGTGCTCAGTGACACATTTTTGTGTTGGTTTTGATGTTTGTTTTGGATCATTGTCCTGTTGGAAGATCCAACCACGGCCCATTATATGACTTCTAGCAGGGTCAGTCAGGTTTTGATTTTTTGCAAAAAGTTTTGAATAAAAGGGTATGATTAATTGTGAGCAATGTGTATTAGAGAAAAACATTTCTTTCATAATGAGATTTTCCTCCCATTTAAAATTCTTATTCTCCAATGATTTCAGCTGTGGCGGGTAAGACAGCCACTCCCACTAGCCACTTTGGCGGGTTTAATATAATTTCAGCCTACAGCCAAATGAAAGGTAGCCAAGCTCGTCGTAGCACAAAATTACAATCTGATCACAATTCGTTATCGATTAACTTGCAGTTAGTGAAGGCGGGATAGGCGGAATCGCGTTGAATGACACACAACAGAAGTGTTCTCTCGCGTGCGCTCTCTCTCTGTCGCGCGTGCGCGATCAGATCTCCTTGCATTTGAATAGTCAAATACACGCACACACAGATGTCAAAATGTCCATCGTGTGGAGTATATCGTGTGAATACAGTCGGTTATGGCTTAAGTGTACGTAAACAGGTTGGTAAAAACTGGATATGTGTCAGTATATTACATACATGCATTCAGCAGCCCAATTAAATACCTGTCTGTCATTAATGTTAATCAAACAACAAAAGATGTTAAATAAATGTTAAATAAACCTACTGTATCTGAAAAAAAGAGTTTAGGCTGTTTAATTTACTATTGTATTTGTAATTTGCTAATTTGCTTCTTTGTTCTTTTTATATAGCCTAACAAAAATAACTTTTTTAAAGTACAATTATAAAATGTATCATATTATGGTCATATTACCCACCCCTTGCCCACCCGCACATACCAGCTGATATACCATGTAGGCCTAGTCTTGATTTTGGTGGTCAATCTGCATTTAAAAGGTTTTAAATCTAGCTAATCAAGTAAAATGACTCAAAATCAGGTAATTTTAGCATGTCAAAGTCAACTTTAATCATATAAAATGTAATTTCCCAACAGCAAAATTGTGGCCAGTGAAAATGCTGAGTGGCTAGTAACTTTGGAAAACCACTAGCCACAGTGGCTGGTGAGCAAGAAAGTTAATGTCAAGCCCTGTGTGTATGTATATTATATATATATATATATATATATATATATATATATATATATATATATATATATATATATGGACTGTGTGGATCTAGAGAGAGTGTGAACTCTATATTAACATAAATGACAGTGAAAATAATTGAAAATAATGATGTAATTATTTCAGCTTTAATTAGAGTTGCAGAATAATCTTTATTATTTGAACTTTTAAAGCCCTGGATAAGCTGACTGCCTCTGCCTACTAATGAGAAGCACTGACTACAAGTTGAGTCTCTTATTTCAGACTATAATATTAAGATAATAATGATGTGCTACAATGTTTTCTTGTTGAATATCCTGTTCTCAGAAACATTATGCAAGTAAAACATACTGACTTAAAAGCTAAGAGTTAAACATCTTTTGAAATACCTGGGCAATGTTGGCATGAGAGGCCAGGCGGATCATGATGTCCAGTTTCTCCAGCTTGACGTAGATAGGGTCATTGTACTTGACAAAGAAGACTTTGATCTCTTGCTTCAAGATCTCAGGCCTGCAGGTAGAGAGATCACTGTCTTAGTGGAAACATTCAGTATTGTCAAGCAAAGAGACAAAATGGACAATACTGCCATCTAGTGATGGCATTTAGTCATCCATGTCAGAGACTGAGTGATTAGAACTCTGAACTCTTAAACTAGTGCCTCAGAAAACAAACAGGACTGAAAAATAAGGGCAGCAGTCTAACCGTTTCTGCACAATAAGGTTAATGTTCCTGAGGGCCACATATTGGACCTCTGGTTCCCCAGACAACAGCGTGACGAGGGGAGGAGAGAGCTTCTTCAGGAGAGTGTTGTAGTAATCGGAGTCTTTGGGCAGGAGCTCCAGGAACTTCATCAGTACCTTCACCGCTGACAGCACCACAGCCGAGTTAGCATGAGAGAGACGTGGAGTCACACGCTCACAGATACTAAAAGAGACAAGAAGAGGGAGTTATGCTTAATAGGGTTTTCATCTGTATTAATCCTGGCACTCTTGAATTGAGGTTTTTCAATTTTGGATTGGTTGATTATAAAATTTGTCATTAACAGTTTAAATCTTCCCTGTACCCATTTGTGTGTTTTTCTTAGTGGGCAATACTCAGCAAAAAGTAATATAAAGTGTGGAGTCCATCAAGGTTCTGTCCTGGGTCCTACTTTATATAGTCATTATGTTACTTTCATTTGATATTGTCAGAAATCACATAACATATTTTATTCCTGTACTGGTAATAGAACAATTGCACATTTCATAAAGCTATTTCAGCCGTACTGACAATATTGATGTGGGTATCACAAAAAGTATAATTTTCTCTGGGGGCAAACATTCAGAAAGAGAAACATTATGTTTTGTTGAAATACCTTGGTTTGATTAAGGGTACGTTTACACGACAACGATGTACTAAAAACGGAAAGGTTTCTCTTTTGCATTTTTTGTATACAGAGGACAACACTGTCAAAATGATCCCGTTCACATGGACCCACGAAAAAAAAATGCTGTATTATTCATGCCAGGCCAGTAGTTGGCAATGTCACTTTGTAAAGAAACACTACACGCCTATAGACTGAACACATAATACATATACACGACGTCACTGTTTTCACAAATTTGCGTTTTTTGTAGTTTACACAGACACGATAATGGTATCGTTTTCAAAAACTTGCACTTTGAAACCGTTTGCATTTTCAGGCCCCCAAAATGCAGTTGTTGTGTAAATGAACAGCCAAAACTTTTCTGTTTTTAGTTAAAATAAGGTGTTGTCTAAATCAAACCCTGCATTAAAAACCAAATCTGGAAAGGCTGTGATTTGAATTTCTCCTGTTTGATCTTCCTATGAAAATCTTTTGAAATCTATGCAGCAATTCATAAGCACTTTTTATATGGCCTATATTGCACTATTATTCATGCTGCTATACAAATTACATATGAATTCTATGAATGGAATCCAAGAAGTGTTAGACCTAAATAGAAAATGCACGCCTCTATTTCCTCTCAGAGGTTTATTCCACAACAAATCTGTTTATCTCTTAATAACAGTCTGAAAGAGAAAATAAATACCATGTGAATAAAATGCCATATATCATCTTAAAATAGACCTGTGAGGAAAAGAAATTAATATTAACATACAGCTCACTCTAAAGCAGCACTAAATATTTTTATTGCTGTTCTATTCTTAAACTAAAAATAAATAATAATGTTATCATATGCCTGGTGTATATAATTAATCTTCTTCATCTGACAATCCAAGTACAACAATCAGTTGTTGACATTTACTGGCTAGATATGCCTGAACTTAACCTGTCAGATCAGACAACACAGGTTTTTTTACAGCCTCTAATCCACTTCAGTTTTTTTTAAATGCAAATTCATAATAACAGGAGAGAAAGAAAACTTGACTGTAATATAATTAACTGTTCCAGACCTTTAAAGAAACCAGATTTCAGAAGATGTCAGATGTTGGTTGCCACATTCACATCTAAACTGGGGGAAAAAAAGTCTAAATATATCAGTTCACCTGTGCATTCTCCAAATAAGCACTGGGCCCTGTATTATTTTTTTTTTTTTACTTATTTATTATTAGTTTTAATTCATATTTTAAAAATAATTCATTTTCATTTTTTTTTCTGTATTCATTTTTATGTTCTTATATGATTTTAAACCTTTAACATTAAACATTTTAAAACTTACTGGGGCGGTTTCCCAGACAGATATAATTTTTTTTTTATTTTACTGTGAAGTATTACAATAGTAATTTCGTATTTTGTTTTTATTTAGTTTTTTTTTTTTAATTTAGTAATAATAATTATTATTATTGTTAAAATTATTATCTTATAGTCATATTGATTGGCTTTATAACCAAATCATTTTGGCCAAATTGTGCAGCCCTACAAACAAGCAAAACAAACAAGCACAGCAAATGTGGATTTTTTTCACTCACTCTCCTTAACCTCCATACACCTGTAGAGATAAAGAAACCTAAGAGGATCATTATCCCCTCACCTCTGGGCCTCACGCTCGTCTTTGGGGTTGTAGTTGGAAAGGCAGTCCAGGATGAAGATCTGGCCCCACTCAGTGCACTCGTTGAGCGCCGTCAGGAGCTTATTGATGTTCTGGGGATTCAGGTCCAAAAGGTTGCTGTTGGGGTGAGACTCGCTGATCTCAGACAGAGCAGCAACTGCATTAGCCACAACCTATGAGAAATTCAGATATTAGTAAAGTACTGTGAATGTGGAGGTATGCATTCAGTGAAATTAGATCAAAAGTATCTAACCATGGGGTTGGAGTCAGCGATCAGGTCCCTGAGAGAATCCAGGAAGCCCTGGTCCTCCACCATCTGGGCGTTGATGTCATGAAGTTTGGCCACACACACTGCTGCGGTCTTCCTCACATAGGGGTCTTCATCCTTCAGACACTTACGCAGAGGCTCGCACAAGTACTCAGTGATCTTATCCACACGAATACAGCCCATTGTACGCACAGCCAGAGCTCGGATCAGTGGGTTCGGATCCTCACAGTCCTAAAAAAGGAAAGAACAACTTCAGACAATCTGGTGGAATTTCATAAACATTGATGATCAGATTGATCCAAACTATAACAGCAAGTCTTACCTTTACAAAGCTGTTAACGGCCATGATGGCCATGTCAGGTTGACTCTTGGCATAGTTCATAAGGTACAGGTAAACCAGTTTCTTCAGCTCCAGGTTATCGGTCTGCATGCAGTTTACCACATCTGGAAACAAGGAACTAAAGAAGCAGTAAAAAGGTATTAGCTTAATTCAAATGAATCATCTTTTACGTAATGTGGGAAGTGAGAGTGCATCTTTGATTGTGTAATGGTGATGAATGAGCACGAAGCACCTGACATCCTTGCCCACTGTCATGGCAGCAATGACTTTTTTCACTGCCTCTTTCCTCTTCTCCTTCTTCTCATTGTTCAGCTCAGCCTTCAGCTCAAAGATTTCACCTAAAACAGAGAGTAACATGATTAGAGTGGTCATCGGATCTGACGTTTTCAAAGGCTGATGCTGATACAACTTCTACTTCTACAGATTATCCTTTTTTTCGGATATTACCTTTCATGTAGTGTGTAATATAGCCGTTTGTGAATTTAAAAGGTCTGTAAAGTTTTAAAGATCAAAATGCACAATAAATGGAGTCATTGTCTCCAAAAAGAAAGAACCGATTCTGAACTGCCTGAAACGGGTCATCAGTAATTCCAGTCTTACTACCTGTCCAAGCCTACATAGGTTTGTAACAAATTTGCATAATGCCAGCATATGGTCTACACTGGCTGCAAACATGAATACTTTGACCCTCAAACACTGTAATTGTAGCTGAGGCCTGGAAGAGTTTGGTTTACATTGTCAACATGTCAAAAAGATGCTGTTTTCTGTGCTACGAAAGCAAATACACTTTAAATGCACTTCCAAAGAATGAGGACTCTGGCTCGAATTGATACGGTAAAACCGATGCCATTTTTACTGTTGGTATCACTGTGCTGAGGAAGCTCCGGAGCTGAAATTCAGGTATGGCAATGGACGGTTTATTTCTGACACACACTGTTAGCGATAGACCAATCACAACAGAACGCGCCCTGCCCCCTTCTGCCCCGCCTAGCCCTGGCCCATTGTATCTACAAAAAAAATACGGCGTTGTAGCCTAACCACCAATAGCAATAAGCTCTGCATTTTGTTTCTTTCGATAAGAAACAAAGTGTCATCATTCAAATTCTGTCCATTTAATAAATGAAATTCAAACAAAAAAAATGCCGTTTTGATGCTCTTTAATGTGGCGTGACAGATCACTGTACAGGCGCCTCATTTCAGGCGGCAATGCGGAGCGCTTCCTCTTCCTCTTTAAAGGAACACTCCACTTTTTTTGAAAATAGGCTCATTTTCCAACTCCCCTAGAGTTAAACAGTTGAGTTTTACCGTTTTCGAATCCATTCAGCCGATCTCCGGGTCTGGCGGTACCACTTTTAGCATAGCTTAGCATAGTTCATTGAATCTGATTAGACCGTTAGCATCTCGCTCAAAAATGACCAAAGAGTTTCAATATTTTTCCGATTTAAAACTTCTGTAGTTACATCGCGTTACATCGCTAACTCTCATTCCGGCGTAATAATCAAGGAACTTTGCTGCCGTACCATGGGTGCAGCAGGTGCAATGATATTACGCAGCGCCTGTGACCCCCTGCTTGCACAGGGAGCGTGCCTTGCAACCATGGAAACATTTGTGAGAGACGCTGTGTAATATCATTGCGCCTGCTGCACCCATGGTACGGCAGCAAAGTTCCTTGATTATTACGCCGGAATGAGAGTATAGTTCCTAGCCATATCGGCCTAGAAAATCGCAACTTTTCATTTTCCGTCGGTCTTAGTACACGATGTAACTACAGAAGAGTCAAGTTTTAAATCGGAAAAATATTGAAACTCTTTGGTCATTTTTGAGCGAGATGCTAACGGTCTAATCAGATTCAATGAACTATGCTAAGCTATGCTAAAAGTGGTACCGCCAGACCCGGAGATCGGCTGAATGGATTCGAAAACGGTAAAACTCAACTGTTTACCTCTAGGGGGAGTTGGAAAATGAGCCTATTTTCAAAAAAAGTGGAGTGTTCCTTTAATACTAGTTACAGAATAAACATGAATGAACATCTGAAGGTATGTTGATACAGTACAACTTACTGAAATGTATAATTTCTCATGTAATCGCTCAGTGTTTCAACGGCAGAAAGACGTCAAGAAAACAGCTTGTAAACAGTGTCACGTAGCATTTACCTCAGGTGAGTCCACGGCTTGTTAGTTCGCCAGATAAATGAACTCTTTCGCTAAATATATGTACTATATTAGCCTATATATTCATTATATTTTACTTAACCTGTTAATGATGTCTTGATTATTTAGTGTATGTTTAAATAAATCTGTCATGAAAATGACAGCCACTGTGTAAATGATGATATTTCAACAACAAATTGGAGTAAAAACATACTTTTATAATTAGATTTAGAAGTTAAAGCAAAAACTGCCTAATGTGCAGTTTACAAGTTTGCATACAATTTGTTATTTGAATGTTAAGTATTATATCTAAAAATGAATAGCAACCGAATTTAGGCTAATAGTTTGGGCTCCGTTGTTAATGTTTAATTTTATAGTAATGTGCAAGTAAGGGCTCCTTATACAGTTTACAGCATTAGCAGAGATATATTTTTTATCCTTAAGAAACTTTTAATTATAATTGAATTCATTTAAATACAGAGACACAATTTGTTCAGTAAACTACTGCTTAATTTAAAAAAAGCAATTTTGTTTAGTTTTCTCCCCCTGCTGTACCGAACCGAACCATGACTTCAAAACCAAGGTATTAGTTTTGTGTATCATTACACCCCTACAACGAACTGGTCCATCCGACCAATCAGAGCAGAGTAGGCTCTCAAAAAGGAGGGTTTAGAGAGACTGAATCCTTAATCGAGCCATTTCAGACACTTTGAGACAAGAAGTGAGGTTGCAATGTATATTATGAGAAAATGAAAATGTTTTTGGACCTTGGATGCATGTAAACCTATTGTAGGAAACCTGCCTGTGTGCAACCCGGAAAAATCAAGGATTGATCTCTTCTTATACTGTAGGTCTTTCACAGAAATGAGTGCACATACACAGAGGCGTCATGCTAATTCAAACAGGAGCACGTGCCTCCTCAGATTTTTGAGCCAAATGGATTTTCAATGCAAATTTACAGTAAAGTTTTATTACACATAATTATTTTGGTTTTTTTTCCCACAAAACAACAATTTCAATAATTTAATTTCATCCCATAACCTAAATGAACATATTTAAGCAGATCTTAAATGTACTTGCCTTTTTTGTTGGTAGTAAAATATTTGGAGTCAGTCATTCTGACAGCTTCTCAGATCTGAAGAGAAGGAAATAATTTAAAGTAAATATAAAAGCACATTTCAACAATGCATAAAATCAACAATATAATCTCAAAATATATTTAATGGCCAACTGGCCATTTTCAGTAATGGTCATGAAATTAGAAAACAGATAAAAATTTGAAACATGTCTGTAATTCCCAGTTTACACAGGAAATCACCAGGAACAGTTATATAGACCGTTTGCTACATGAAGAGACAACAACACAGTAACATATCCACAGTAACAAGACGTTACATAATAAAACATATGTCAAAAATAACATGTGCAGCTGCACCTCACAAATTTAGTGATTGTTAAGATTATTAATTGGGCGTGACCCAAAATGATCTAGCTATGCTAAGCTAGTGAAAACCTTGGAAGCAGGATTTTATCAACTGAAATACAGGCATCTTTCCTGTCTAAATTATAATGCAAACAATTGATGAAAACACAAAAAAGAGATACGCACAAGAGATGTAAGAATCGAAGCGATTAATATTTGGTTATTGGAGCTCTTCCCGGTGGGGAGATGGAAGATGGAAGATGCGGTTTCTGCCACAGCTTAGTCGGGCGCTGGAAGATGGAGCGCACCCGGAAAAACAAAATGAAGAGCGGAACCAACAAACGAGAAGAATGTGTGAGATCGGAGCCACACAGATGTTACACCGGATACAGAGGACGTTGATACCAGTAGTTAATAGGGAATGAGGGTGCATCATGTACCATTCCTAAGTAAAAGTGGATTTAATACAAGCCCGGCGAGCTTATTACATCAGTTCAAAGGGTCATATTAAACACATCCTGCAGGAGATAATATCATATCAGATGTTATTTGTCTCATATTGCGGGGAAACCAACCAACTTTATTCTAAAATATTTTGATCTACATGTCCCCAATGCCTTCTCCTTTTCTTGCCACTGTACAGTTTTTGTCTGGTAACCCTTTCTTGGGTCCTTAAGTTACCAGCTTTCAGAAAAAGAAAAAAAAGAGTTAATGGCCTTGATTGTGCATTATCATTCAACACGGCCTCTAATGGTAGAAAAACTTTGTGAAAACTTTCACCAGTTCATTTTGCTTTTTCAGGAGTCTTCATACATGCATATACTGTAGAATAATTGTGATATAAGACAAAAGGCTGATAATTTATAAAACTGGCCTTTTTTTTCAAACATACTGTCTTATTTGTGAAATATTTCACAGCTTAGAGGGAGGCAGAAGAGGAAGGTTTCCCTCCTAACATGGGTAATAGTTTCCAGATCACCTCCACAAGGATCATTTACATGTTAAAGTAGAATATAAATATATTATAATGATATGTCACATATATATATATATAGCCTTTTCTATATGTCTGTGTGTATGTATTATCATCAGCTTATTTGTAATTAAATTAAGTATTTCTTATAAATATTAAAAAAAATACATGCTTGCATTTTAATCATATTATTATAAAACGTTAGATACTGTACATCATTACAAAATATATTATGAGTTTATTTGTAATGAAAAAAATACTATAGTTTTATTAAAATGCAAAAGTCTTTTGTCAGTATGGCCGACCATCAAAGGAATGTCTAAATGTATGGAGACAAAAGATTGTTTTTGGAGGCTAATTGCTGTCTAAACAGTCGGCCATCAATGCCGTATTTGTGTATGTATGGAGACAAAAGGATGTTTTTGGAGACTGATTGCTGTGACTGGCTATCAACATAGTATTTGTGTATGTATGTATGGAGACCAAAAAAAAAAAAAGTTTTTGGAAGCTGTAAAAGTTTTGTAAATAATTAGGTTTTGTGTGATTTAGTAGCTAATGGAATCACTAAAACTTGTATTCATTTTTTGATGCCATTTATTTAATGTTATTGCATAAAAACACATTTTACACCACAAAACTGTTTGTAGTTATTTAAAATTGACAAAAGAAAGGTTAAGTATGAGGTACATGTAAAAGTAACTATAATAGCTTTATAGCTCTCGGATCATTATGCTACAAAATTGTAACTCCATGGCAGTTTCTGGAGATATCTGTAGTCCAAGAAAAAAAACTTGCAGGAACCTCAGTTTTTGTTATATCATCCTCAAATGTGAAACAGAACTTCTTTTGACTTGTGGCTTTGGTTCCACTGTATTTATTATTATTAATAATCTGAATGATAAATTATTTTCAGCAAAAAAAATCCATTCCAATATTCTTTAGCTTCTGTCATTCATTGCTTACATAAATTCTGAAACTTGAAAAGCTCCAAGTGTTTTCTTTGAAAAGATTCCACAACTGTGCAAATACACCAAACGGTTCATGAAAGTTCAGTAATGTCATTTAGTTCGGGTTCAAAGGGGGGTGTAATTCTTGGGCCTGCCAAGAAGCCTCAAAGGGACTGGTCAGACGCATCCTCACTAGGATACATACAGCCTTCCGTTTGTGAAGCACTCTACGAATTTTACCGACGCATTCAGTCTCTCAACCGCGGACACGCGCAACGACTGCAGTGAATTTGCTTGAATCGTCGGCGAAATAGAAAGACAAAACGTACAATTTCGTGTCAAGGTAAGTCAATTAATACTCACTTCTTTTTTTACTGAACTGTTTTGTATATTATAATCATTGTCACATTTGCAATCGTGCTGATCACGAAAACACTTTTGCTCCTGTGAAAGTATTCTTGCTCGCGTGATAGCTTAACTTAAGTTATTAAACTCAGCACTCATTAAGAATTCATACAGGGGCATTTTTTGTCGTATCTTGAATTTTTGGTGGCATTTTTTTGTCAAACTACCATTGATTTCCGACCTGTTTATCGTTATGTTGTGAAAATTGTGGTTGAAAAAGTGAGGAACCGAACCACTTCACTCCTACTTGGATAAATCAGTCGCTGTCTGTAATACTTCAGAAATCCGCATGTGGCGCACTTGAGTATATTTTAGTTTACATCCAGAGGGGTTACGTACAAATCTAGGGAGAATAAGTAATGTGTTGTGTCAGCGCAATAAATAAAATTCTAGTTTTATGTTTCTAGTTTCAATGAAACACTATGGTGGACCACTCGGGTTGATGTTGGGCCTTATGGGGGTTTAAATGAAGACGAGAAAAATGCTTGATCACGGAAAATAGTCATGTTTAATCGCGCTCGAATGATGTGGTTTTGCGTTTGTTGTGGAAAATGTTTGTATCAGATGTGAGCACCGGAGCAGGACAGCTGCTTGTCAATACTTTTGAAGTTCATCTTACAAAAAGGAAGATTATTTCCATTTGGACAACGGATTTTCTCAACAGGTGGGCTAGTTAAATCGCTGCAGCCATTAACACCTCACCGCCAAAAGACGCGGCCCCTCCCTACGACCTCCTCCGTTTGTTCATCGATTATGTAAATTCGGCAGCTTTCATTTGAACATCGGCTGAAAGTCACCTGTGGCCATTTGCAACTCCGGTGTTGTGTAATATTCGGTTCCTGTGAAAAACTGTTCCAGTGGGTGGAGTATATGTGAATATTCATGATATTTCCCCTGTTGTGGGCGTGGCCTTGAGATAACGCGCAGACGAATGGAACTGAAAATATTAGTGCTCAAATCGAACTCGTTTAATGGATTATTTCAAAACGGTAATGAAGATTCAATGTTAAGCATTAACTGCAACAGTTGACATTTTCAAAACAATGAATATATTGTGTAATATGATAAATCATCTGTGCTGTTTTGCCTGATTGATTACAGACATTCGGATTTAGGTAAGGACACAGCAGAGCAAACAATGAGCGAATAACCTATTCTAATCTGGTATAGTACAGTTTATTACTTGTGCCCTATTAAAATGTTTATAAGCTAGACTGTTGTGAGTCATCCTTAATTTCTTGTTTATTTCGCATATAGCCAGTGTTTCTGTTAACTACATAAACTACATACCTGAGGAGAATGTTTTATTAATCTAGCAGTCATCATAAACATTGCAATTTGTACTTTATTATATAATACAGTGCATAAACCTTTAAAGCATTGTTCTGATGGCCCAGTCTTTCTTATAGGCCAGCAGTTACCTCAAGAATATTATTCTATTGTTTTTCAGAAGCTTAATTTTGCTTTTGTGATGCATATCATCATCATGTAAAGTTACTGTCTGTTTCAGACTGGATGTGAGTGCTGAAGTCACTGGTAGCTCTGGCAGTGTGTGATTTGGACATACATGGAGGCTGTTCTCATTGAGTGCCAAGGCCCTGTTTTAATAATCTCAGACACCAGACATTCACTTAACTTTGCTTTGTTAGAGTTGATGAAAAGCATACAACTGTAAAAACAATCCAAATAAAACACTAAAAAAGATGATATTTAATTTGTTTACATGCACGTCACCATTAACCAACATCAGAGAACAGTGAACATGAAAGTGTGTTGTTGAGTTATTGAAATATTAACTTTATTAATCTCAGGGGGACTTCAAGTAAATATTTTAGTTCAACAGAGTCCCTGCCCTACAATGTTGAAGATCAGAAAGGATATAATTGTAAAATGAGAAGAAATACTTTTGAATAATATTTTTAAGTCTTAAACACGATTAACACAACATTATGGATTATTAAATTTTGGATGATTTCACTTACCATTATAAAACACATGACATGAAAGTAGGTTGTTTTTCAGTGCAACGTATGGTCAAAGAACAGACACGATGTATCCTTTATATAAATATATATAAGTGTGTGTAAGAAATATTTAGTAATATAATATTTATTGGTAGTAGTTATTTCTCTAAATGGTATTTTACTCTTAACTAAATACAACCTTAATGAAAACAAGATGTGCTCTTTTGAGGGTCCATGTTAAAGGGATAGTTCATTAAAAATAAAAATTCTGATGCCCTCATCTTATTTCAAAGTTGTATCTTTTTTGTGGGACATATTTTGAAAAACGTATCAGTGTATTTTTCATACAATGGAAGTCAATGGGCATTAAAATTAGTTCTACTCTTCCCAATGTTCTTCAGAATATCTTCACAGAAGAAAAGAAAACGGGTGAGTAGCGGATGAGTAAATGATGACAAAATTTTCATTTTTGGATGGACTATACCTTTAATCTATTATAATCGATTAGTACTTGGAGACTAGGGATTCCCAAATAGGTGTGGAAAGATTTTGATGTTGCTTTGTTAAAGCTTTAAAAAAAAAAAAAAAAAATTGTGACAGATACAAGTAAATGTGCAATTGTGTTACTTTAATTACAATTTTACATAATATCCAGTATAATATGAGAAAACGGTAAAAATGTGTAGTTTGGTGTTGATAAAGGAAGTTTGAGACTTACTGACATGGCTGTGGAGGCTGGGAAACACTGGCTATAAAATAAATTAAGAATTACACAAATACTCACACCAGGGTAGCTTATAAACATTTTATTAGGGCACAGATGTTTATTTCAGGCATTGTTGTTAACACTCTGCTGTCACCGAATGGCAAAAAGGTATAGTACATGCTACTAACCAAAATATTCAAATTAAATCGAAAACCTCACAAACGAAATAAAAAAATAAAAGATAAAGACATCAAATAGTAATAATCTGTTCTAGTCTAGACGAGCATGGGTTATTCGCTGATTGTTTGCTGTGTCTGTAATCAATCAGGCAAAACAGCACAGATGATTTATCATATTACACAATATATTTATTGTTTGAAAATGTCAACTGTTGCAGTTAATGCTTAACATTGAATCTTCATTACCGTTTCGAAATAATCCATTAAACGAGTTCGATTTGAGCACTAATATTTTCAGTTCCATTCGTCTGCGTGTTGTCTCAAGGCCACGCCCACAACAGGGGAAATATCATGAATATTCACGTATACTCCACCCACTGGAACAGTTTTTCACAGGAACTGAATATTACACAACACCGGAGCACGTATAGTCGGTAAAGCTACGGCCACTGGACATGCGCACATCAATATTGCGTCATTTAATATTTATTTATTTAATTTAATAACTGTATTTGCAGTATTGTAAGGGTAGGTTTAGGGTTGGGGGTATGTGTAGATGTTAATAAAACACAGTCTGATAAGTAGCAAATTTAATTTACTGTTATTTATTAGTGCGAAACACCAAAAATACTAAGTCGACCAACGCTCAAAAAGGCCTGACCGTCGACTTGGTGTGTCCCGGCCTTAAGGACCAGGGTGGCACTGGCCCACTCAGATTAACGGTTGGTCCACCCAATCAGATGAGACACAAAATATTATTTATTTATTTATTTGTGGGAAAGGAGGAAAAAAACACGCATACATGACAATTATAATCACTCAAGTACATAAATTTAGAGGATGTCACTCCACGTGTACGTGACCACTGGTCAAGCATGAAAAACAAAAGATTTATTAAATTTCAGTACTGTGTAAAAGTCTTAGGCCACTATTAGATGTTGTTTTAGGAATGGTATAATGACCATATATTATTTCTCAGTCTCTTTATTAGAATATAACCAGAAAATACCAGAAATTTGTATGCAGTATTAAAAAAAAAAAAAAAACAGGAAAAAAACAACAACTTCTATAGGCTAAAGTGGCAAGGATTTAGTGACCTCCCCTTACACTTGAGCAATAACAGGAACCAGCTCTCTTAAACCTAAATGGAATGGAAAAGGACTGGAAGGCCAAAAAAAAAAACCCTTCAAAATATGAGAAGTTTTTCAGATTTTCTTCTTTGAGAAAATGGAAGAAGGTATTTTCAGTTTGTATCGTAATAAAGACCAAAAAATAAATATGGATAGTCATTAAAACATTGCTAAAACGACAAAGATGGTGGTGGCCTAAGACTTTTGCACGGTACTGTATATCACCTAAAAAGCACACAAAGAGTCGTCACTCATCTTGGTTGGTTCATTGCGATGACGCAAAGTTTATATATATATATATATATTAGTATATAACATTATTTCTTTTTAATGATATATTACATTATTTATTTGTTGGAAATTAAACTCTTTTTGTTTTTGGCAGAACTACCCCACAGTGATCTTAATTCACACTTGGAAGGAGAGGAAAGCGAGAACATGAGTGATCCAAAACCCTGCACAACGAAACATCATGATACTGAAGAAAAAAGAGGTTGGTGTCTTCTTGATTCCTCATTAGTGATGCTGAAGACCATTATGATGTCAGCTCCAGGCAGCTCACTATTTTAAAGTAAAAAAATCAATAGCATGAGGGGCATGTTTAACTACTTTTAAAACTTAAAAGAATCAAACATCTACAAATAATTTCATGTTAAATTGCTTACCACTTCACGTAGACTAAAAAACAAAACCCCCAATGAACTGACTGTTATTTTTCTAGAACTTTCTTGATTTTTCACATTTTATATAAATTTGAGAACAGAAAAAGCCTAACAGAGAAAATTTACAAGGTAATTGTAAATTCTAAAGGTCCTTTCACACAAAACACAAACCGAACCAGTG
Organism: Mylopharyngodon piceus; assembly: GCA_039654765.1. Lineage (NCBI taxonomy): Eukaryota > Metazoa > Chordata > Actinopteri > Cypriniformes > Xenocyprididae > Mylopharyngodon > Mylopharyngodon piceus. The sequence continues at coordinate 35,498,096 of CM077443.1, read as the reverse complement.
TATTCCTATGGAGCCAGGCACAAATATTATCTTGCCAATAAAGCAACACTTTTTTTTTATTCAGAGAGTGTGTTTAAAAACAAAACAAACAAAAAAAAAAAAGCAAAAATTGCACCGTGTATGCCGGGCATACGTTTCTAAGGCAGCTGTAGTAGCGCAATGACTTTACCATTAGGTGATTAGATCTATTGTTTAGAAAGCGGAGCTTATAGCACTTTGCAGTTTCTTTCATTCATAGTAATACTAGTGAACGATTTTGGTATATGTAGTCGTTTGATACATCCTGCTGCAAAGTAAATGACTTCTCTGATAAAACAGCAATTTTTTCATTGTAAACTCCAACTATAGCTCACTCTAAAATAATCATTTGATGGCAAAAACATTGAAGATTAGAGAATAGGATGTCAATTCATTAAACGATAAGATGTTTCTTCACAAAAGCAGGTTATTCAACATACTGAAGCCACTCTTCCATTGGCATCCATTCAAAAATGTCCTCTTGTCTCCTTGCAAGTGTACCATCATGTTACTCCTTTTATTTTATTTTATTTTATTTTGTTAACCTTGGAGGCTCACTCTAGGAGGGGCTCTGCTTTCTTCGACCATCTGCCTGCAACTTCTCTCACCTTTTCGCATCATGTTTTTTTTTGTGAAAGAGCCTTTATACGTTTGTTCAGTTTCCCATTTCATCACTCTTATACTAAAAGTAATGTAAAAATGAACAGGCTGCTGCTGTTTTGTTTTTTTTATAATGCAAATCATGACATTTTAATTCGTGACATTAAAAATGCTCATAATCTTGACTTGCACAGCCGTTTTTGCATAACAAACCATCCAGATTTGATAGTATTAACATAACAATAAACTTTTAAAGGGATAGTTCACCTAAAAATGAAAATTCTGTCATCGTTTACTCACCCTTGTGTCGTCTCCAAACCCGTAAGACTTTCGTTCATCTTTGGAACAAAAATGAAGATATTTTAAATGAAATCTGAGAGCTTTCTGTCCCTCATATTCAGCTATGCAACTACCACTTTGACGCTTCAAAAAGTAAAGAGATTGTAGAACTAATCCATATGAATCGAGAGGTTTAGTCCAAAATTTCTGAAGAGACACGATTGCTTTATATTCAATTTCAATTCAAGTCACATTCATTGGTATAGCGCTTTTCACAATACATATAGTTTCAAAGCAGCTTTACAGAAAGTGCATGTGTCAAGTGATCTGTTATCAGAGGTGACTGTGTCAAAGTAATGGATTTCAGAAATGTACATATACAAATCATGCAGTTAGCTAACAATGTATTAATTTAAACAATGTATTAACAGAAACAGAAACAATGAGCTCATTACAATATATAGAACATTTAGCATAGGTGCATGTTGATTCAGAGTTTGCTTCATCTGAAGTCCTCAAAGGAGTCATCTCTTCACAGGGTTATATGACCTGTTATATGATGAACATTGTGAACATTGAGAACCAATGAGGTTCGTTCTCGTTTGTTACGCAGCACGAGTTCTCGTGCGTCAAGCAGTTTCGGTTGAGCTTCTGTTAATGTTCGCTGATCAATGTTTATATGTGAATAAAAGCCTGAATTCAATCTCTTCATCATATAAAAGTGATCGTGTCTCTTCAGAAAATTTGGACTAATCCACCCGATTCATATAGATTAGTTTTACAATCTCTTTATGAACTTTTTGAAGCTTAAAGGAATACTCCACTTTTTTTGAAAATAGGCTTATTTTCCAACTCCCCTAGAGTTAAACTGTTGAGTTTTACCGTTTTCGAATCCATTCAGCCAATCTCCGGGTCTGGCGGTACCACTTTTAGCATAGCTTAGCATAGTTCATTGAATCTGATTAGACCGTTAGCATCTCGTTTAAAAATGGCCAAAGAGTTTTGATATTTTTCCTATTTAAAACTTGACTCTTCTGTAGTTACATCGTGTACTAAGACCGACGGAAAATGAAAAGTTGCGATTTTCTAGGCCGATATGGCTAGGAACTATACTCTCATTGCGTAATATCATTGCGCCTGCTGCACCCATGGTACGGCAGCAAAGTTCCTTGATTATTACGCTGGAATGAGAGTATAGTTCCTAGCCATATCGGCCTAGAAAATCGCAACTTTTCATTTTCCGTCGGTCTTAGTACACGATGTAACTACAGAAGAGTCAAGTTTTAAATAGGAAAAATATCGAAACTCTTTGGCCATTTTTAAACGAGATGCTAACGGTCTAATCAGATTCAATGAACTATGCTAAGCTATGCTAAAAGTGGTACCGCCAGACCCGGAGATCGGCTGAATGGATTCGAAAACGGTAAAACTCAACTGTTTAACTCTAGGGGAGTTGGAAAATGAGCCTATTTTCAAAAAAAGTGGAGTGTTCCTTTAAAAGTGTCCTTGGTGTATATGACTGATCTTTTTTAAGACAAACACAATCTGAGTTATATTTAAAAATATCCTTAGTCCTCCAAGGTTTATAATGGTTGTGAATGGGGGGCCACGTTTTAAAACAAAAAAACATGCATCCATCCATCCATAATCTAAGTAATCCATACGGCTCCAGAGGGTTAATAAAGGCCTTTTGAAGTGATGGGATGCGTTTTTGTAAGAAAAATATCCATATTTAAAACTTCATAAATTCAAACAACTAGCTTCCGGCGGATGAACGTACACATACTGCGCAAGTCGATTTGCGCCAAATGATTAACCCTCATTGACGCGATGTATGACGCAGGATGTAGGAGTAGCGTGAGCTTAGACGCCTCTCACAGTTCAAACAAATCAGGCTGGGCAACAAACTCAAGCTGCTCTTCTCTTATATCGACATCCTCCAACATTTCTCTTTAAAATTTCTAGTTTTAGACTTCTAATTCATGACTGGTGTTTTGTTTTGCTCTCTCCTCTGTGCTTTCGCTTTCATCATCGCGCCATTGCATCGGGTCAAAGGTTGCTCTTCCGCCAAAATCGACTTGCGCAGTATGCGTACGGTCGTCTGCCGGAAGCTAGTTATTTGAGTTTATAAAGTTTTAAATATGGATATTTTTCTTGCAAAAATGCATCCCTTTGCTTCAAAAGGCCTTTATTAACCTCTGGAGCCGTATGGATTACTTTGATTATGGATGGATGCATTATTTTAATTTTTTTTTTACGCAGCCCCCCATTCACAATCATTATAAACCTTGGAGGACTAAGGATATTTTTAAATATATCTCTGATTGTGTTCATCTGAAAGAAGATAGTCATATACACCTAGGATAGATTGAGGATAAGTAAATCATGGGAAAATTTTCATTTTTGGGTGAACTATCCCTTTAACTTTGGGATTCAATTTTAATTTGTTTCTCTTTTGATTTTTTTTTTTTTTTATGGTGTAATGTTTGTTGTAGACCTGATGGAAGCGAACAAGAAAGGAAAGACGGAAGCCAAAAAATCTGTCAACTGCTCTCATTGCAAAAAAAGTTTCACACGTAAAACACACCTTAAGATTCACATGAGAGTTCATAATGGAGAGAAGCCGAAACAAAAAAAAGCCATTAGGAGGAACATAAAGATCCACACTGGAGAGAAGATTTCTGACTGTGATCATTGTGGGAAGAGTTTTGCCTGCAAAAGAAACCTTAAGGAACACATGAGAATCCACACTGGAGAGAAGCCACACACATGTGACCAATGTGGGAAGAGTTTCACACGCAAAGGAGACATTAAGAAACACATGCAAATTCACTCTGGAGAGAAACCGCACACATGTGATCAATGTGGGAAGAGTTTTGCATGCAAAGGAGATGTTAAAAAACACATGAGTATCCACACTGGAGAGAAGCCACACACATGTGATCAGTGTGGGAAGAGTTTTACTACCAAAATATGCCTAAAGAAACACATGAAAATCCACACCGGAGAGAAGCCGCACACATGTGATCAGTGCGGGAAGAGTTTCACACAAAAAGTACACCTTAAGGAACACATGAAAATCCACACCGGAGAGAAGCCGTACACATGTGATCAGTGTGGGAAGAGTTTCGCACGAAAAGACGCACTTCAGGTACACATGGTAATCCACACCGGACAGAAGCCGCACGCATGTGATCAGTGTTTTAAGACTTTCGCATTAAAAGGAAACCTTATGATACACATGAAAATACACAATAGAGAGAAGACGCACACATGTGATCAATGTGGGACAAGTTTCGCACGCAAAAGAGAACTTGAGGAACATGTGAAAATCCACACTGGATATAAGCCACACACATGTGATCAATGTGGAAAGAGTTACACACGAAAAGACCACCTTCAGAGACACATGAAAATCCACACTGGAGAGAAGCCACACACATGTGATCAGTGTGGGAAGAGTTTTGCACGCAAAGAAGAACTTAAGGAACATGTGAAAATCCACACTGGAGAGAAGCCACACACATGTGACCAATGCGGGAAGAGTTTCACACGCAAAGGAGAAGTTAAGAAACACATGCAAATTCACTCTGGAGAGAAACCGCACACATGTGATCAATGTGGGAAGAGTTATATTACCAAAGAATACCTAAAGGAACACATGAAAATCCATACTGGAGAGAAGCCGCACACATGTGATCAGTGCGGGAAGAGTTTCACACAAAAAAGTAACCTTAAGACACACATGAAAATCCACACTGGAGAGAAGCCGCACACATGTGATCAATGTGGGAAGAGTTTCATGCATGGAAGCACTCTAAAATTACATCTCCATACTCATTCTGTAGAAGGGCCATTTTACTGTGATCATTGCGGTAAAAGTTTTGGTTTGGAATCAGTCCTGAGGAACCACCTGAAAATTCATGCTAAGGAGAAACGTCATTCGTGTTTTTCTTGTGGAAAGAGTTTTCGGTACTTGGCGGTTTTAAAAACACACCTGAAAAGACACAGCTCTGTAAAGCCTTATATGTGTTTTGAGTGTGGGAAGATGTTTTTTACAAGTTCTGAACTTAAACAGCACCAGATAATTCACACTGGAGAGAAACCTTACAAATGTTCACACTGTGACAAGAGATTCTCTCTGTTAGGAAACATGAAAACACACGAGAGGATCCATACTGGAGAGAAGCCAGATGACTGACCTCCAAGTGAGAAGAGTTTTAGTAAATTAGCTTCTCTACGCAGTCACACAAAAAGTAAGAAACAACAGTAAACCTTTCCATATAAATCTGTCCTAATGAGCCACAACAAATGAGAGGACAAAGTTGTCACAGTGAACAGTTTTCATGCCCAGCAGTTTCGAATGTGGGCTTCTTATACCCTCAAAGATGGAGTGCCTTCCAAAAGAACAATATCTAAGAAGTTTTATTCTTAAATATAATTTTGCTTTGCTATACATTTTATCATTATGCTATGTTTAATTTTCTCAAGCATACTCCCAATTAATTTACTCTCTTTTATGAAAGGTGTTTACCAAATGTTCTTGTGCTTGCATGTATAGTTCAGGAAGCTGAAGAAAAGGCTGTAACACTTTTCGAGACATGAATCTGATACTTATTTTTAACTTGTTTGTCATTGTTGCGCTTGGAACATCTAGCTATTCTACCACGTATGATGTTTACCATTTTTACCAAGTAACTTTGCAAGCAGTAACTGCTTGTTTGTTTTGGCCATCTTGTAAGTCAATAAAAACTGAGAGATCTTTCTCATGTGTTTTGTATTTGTTTTACCAAGTAATCATTGATTAAACTTTTTATCTACATTTTGTCCATTTTTATTATTTGCTGATTCTACTTGCATAAAGAATAAACAACTTTTATCATTTTAGTCAGGGGCAGTTCTAGGATTTTCATCCTATTTGCAGCAGATGCCCTCCGACTTCTATTTCTGAAGAGCCTGATAAGCCTTGTTTACCGAAATTACCTGGAACAATTTGTCCCAGGAACTTTTTTTCCCCCCAGACCTGTTGCTGTCTGCGTTTCCATCGTGGATTTAGTCCTCTGCATATAAGTTTAATAAAGCCTGAACCTCGTCGTCGGTCCATTGGTCGTATTTTTTCAAACTCCATTGTTAATTCGAATAGCAAACTACACTTACTGCACGCACCGCAACAGATTTTTAAAAATGGTGGTTGGAATAAAATGCTGCGTGAACTCAACAAATCAGCATGTTCAGTCCCACCCCCAAAAGTTTCTGAACTCTGAAAAAGTACTACCTTGCGAGCAGGGACTTTTTGAGGGGGGAGCTTTTACCCAGAACTTTATTTAGACCCTGGTTCCTGCGGTTGAAACACACCGAGTACCACCCCAAAGTCCCTAGCTCCTGGGGAAAGTTCCTGCTGTGGAAACGGGGCTATATACTTCAAGCGAAATCGTAAAAGGAATGTGTGTGACATAATTTCAAACAAAATCTGGTTGTAGAGTTAGTTTCGGTGGTCCGAAGCAGCTTGCCAGCACAAATTTTGCATCAGCTGTTAAAAATCTTAGAACAGGGATCAGCAACTACCAATAGGGGTTTTTAAGACAAGGAACCACCCGGATGGTGGAGATATAACAAGTGTGCAGTGGCATATAATCAATGAAGCATAACACAATAATACACGTATACTGTCAACATGGCCAGGGAATAAGTTACACAAGCACTTCACCACATTGATTGGGAAGATAATAAGGCTTCTGTGGGCTTTAGAGAGACGGACTCAGCTCTCCTTAACAATGAAAATCTGTGATACGAGAAATGAAGCGTCAATATTATAAAAACTGGCAAAAAAAGACCAGCCTGCCACCAGACAAATGTCTTGAAGGCACACACCATTTGACCATGCCCATCAAGAGGCCATTCCTTTTGTGGAATGGGCTTTCACTCCAATGGGGCATTCCATGCCACTTGCGTCATACCAAGGAAATCATGTCTACGATAAAATGAGACAATCTCTGTTTTGAGACGGGTATTCCTAAAGCTTCCCTGAAAATCTGAATTGACATATGAAATAGAGCTGCACGATCAACCGATAAAGATAGCAATCTCAATTCAAACAACCACGCAATCTTATTTCTAAATGATAATGATTTGGCTATATCTATTAAACCTTTGACAAGTACAATCGAAGAACATTCAGATCTGTGCTGGCGCTGCCGCTGACCCAGAGAGAGCAGTTGTCATGTATAGGTATGAAACAGCTTTACACACAGACTTTTTAACCACACAGTATCATTATTTCTGCGTGACAATAATTCAAATGATCACAGAAGTGTGATAAAAGTTTACAGATTGGATATAAACTCTATAGTGATCAAAATAGAGTAAATCACCTTTTGAAAGGAACTTGATGCTATAAATGTTGTATCAATTAATCGTTACACCAATAGGTGGGGACAAGTGACTGATAAAAAAAATGTATTTTTCATTGAATCTCTTGAATGAATGATTCATTCTAATATAGGGGACAATGAGAGGTCTTTGTGAAGGCACACAAATCTAACTCTCCCAAAGACCTCCCAAATCCTCAGAACTCTCTGGGAATGTAGTTTCCATTCCCTTGGGGCCACTCCCTGATGTTACCATAGATCTACTCCGCAGTTAAAGTGGCCATGCACATGCACTGCGTGCAACGATAGGAAATGCTGCTCGCTCCATAAGAGGAGCCTTTGTTCCAAAGCCGTCATCGGCTGTGACCTGACATTCCCCTGATTATTTATGTAGGCCACTTCCGCATGTCTCCATGAATTAGGGTTCAGTAATCCTGCATGGAAAGCTCGCAGTGCCATATACACTGCCAGAAATTCTAAGCGATTGATATCTACCTTGCACCTGTCCAAGTGCCAAAGACAGGGTGGCCATCACAAAGAGCACCCCAGCCTGTGTGGGACGCATCTGTGGTAGCCACTTTCCTTCTGGAAACTTGTCCCAGTGAAGTGCGGTTCAGATAAAAGGTCGGAGCTGTCCACTGCACCAGGGAAACAAGGCGCATGCGCATCTCCTTTCTGGGGACTCAGATGGACTCAGGGACAATGAAGGCTCATCTCATCTTAATGTCCAGGTTGGTTGATTCTCTCCTTCTGAAGACATTTGGTTTGGCAGGCTTTTGGGCCATGGGCATTACGGCTTTACTGTTGGCTCAGCTGACTTCTGTGGAGCAGGTGCATTGTTGGTACTTGGCCAGCCACCAGGTTTGAGATGAACCAACAAGGCTTAGGCAGAGCAGAAGGAAGCTGCGGGGCAGAAGTGCATGGCGACAGCTTCCTCTACAGGAGCCAGCATTGAAAACGCTGCAGCACCTGATGAGTTGGCTTCAGCAGAGTAGGGCATGTGTGGAAACCTAAAGTATACTTTGGCCATCCGTGTGCTGCGACGGGCCGCACACTGTCTGCGTAATGTAATTTTAATTATCAGGAGGGTCTGCGGACAGTACTCGTACAACAGCATATGCCCAAGGTAAATTTTGACACAGAAGAGTCCACTAGGTGGCAGTACACACAGGTGTGATTTACTGTTCAGTAGTCGAGGAAGAGTGCAGAAAGAGTGATACAAAACAAGAAAGAATCTAAGCAGCATATCCTTCTCCATCGTTTTTGTTCTGGTTCTTGTTCTAAACTTTGCATGCAATGGCAGATCTGCTACTTTCCATCTTTCCGAGCGAATGTCCAGTTAATGTCCAGCTTTAAAAAGCTGTGCGGACATGACGGAAAACAAAGTATACCCATGCCTTAAGTGTGAGTGAGCCTGCTCACTCACATTCCAAGCCAAGCTCCTGAACTGTCCTTGTAAGAATGTGAATGAGCTTAGCATCATTCACAAGAATGATGCATCATTCGTAAGAATGGTCGCTTATCTGTCTCCTCATGGAGGGGACAGCAGAATCTTCCACTGAATGGGACAGCAGTGGCTTTTGGGAGGCTGAATTGGTCATCATAGAATGAGACGATTCTAGAGTGCAGCGTCCCAAGTGTCAAGCCCTCACAGTAAAGGCAATCAATCTCAATGAGAGCTGCTTCTGCACAGGCCCGGTGTAGTGACAAATTGGGTCTCTTCCCAAAATCGGCTCTCCTTTAGGACCCAAGCGATCCTATTGGTTCAAATTCCTTTTAATAGGTACTCTCTTTAGCTCCTGATCACAATTCAACTACATTATAATGACCATTTATGTCTGTATTAGTTAGCTTATATACTAGCATTGCATACAGATAAGTGATTATTATGCACTGTGTACGCATTTTATAGTAAGCTATGCGTATTTTAAATTAATATCATTTGTATATACTTAGGATAATCATTAACTGACAGTTTGGGGAGACCCAATTTCGAGGGAGGACCTGATTTGTCATGACACTGGCCCAGAGAGGTGAAGTAGCTTTTAAATGATTGCTCTTTTTTTTATTTTATATGAAATTTGATTTTTTTTTTTTCTTCTTCTTCTTCTTCTTCTTCTTCTTCTTTTTCTTTTTTCCTCTTTAACCCCTTAAGCCCGAAGTGTCCCGCCGGATTCTCCCGATTGAAATTAGTCCAAGATCAAAATAATCCAATAAGCCGATCACGAGTTACTCCACTTGAAAGAAAATGCCCATCAGGGGGCGCCAATGGATAAACAAAAAGGCTACCTTGGTTCTAAATGCTCTAACTTTTGACTTCTTTATGGGATCAGCACGAAATTTGAGCTAGATACAGCTCACATATAGAGGAACATCATCAAAAAAGTCCTTCTACCTTATTTCCTTTCTGAGTTATTGCTTGTCAAATATGAAATATATGTAAAATTTTCCTTGAGCAAACTTTTATTTTTTGTCTTTATCAGCAATTTCTCAGCATGAGAATGTCCAAATTTATTTTATTTTATTTTTTTATTTAAAAATGTAAAAAGTTTTCTTTCAAACGATACTAACCTTTTGACTCTCCTTGCTAGAGATTTGAGTTTATGAGTCATTATTTTTGTGCATGTCACTCAGAAAACAAACAAAAAAAAAAAATTAAAAATGCCTACCTTTGTTCCAAATGCTGTAACTTTTGATTTCTTCATGCGATCACCACAAAATTTGAGCCAGATACAGTTCACATATAGAGGAACAAGAATGAAAGAACGAACCCGCTACCTTATTTCCTTAATGAGATATTCCATTTTAAATGAGAAAGATATGTAAATTTTCCCTTTTCCACTTTTTTTTTTTTTTTTTTTTTTTTTTTTTTGCTGTTTATTTGCAGTTTCTCAGCATGAGAATGTCCAAAATGTATTTTTTTTTTTTTTTTTTTTTTTTTTTTTTTAAACCACAGAACCACACTGGCCAGTTAAATGCAAATTGGCGTTATGATATTAGGCTTCAGGGATTGGTCAGAGAAAGGGATTTCCCCATAGTGCCAGCTGCTGACGCAGTGTTCGGAATCGGAAGGGAGCTTCCATGCATATATTTATATATTTCTAAAAGAGTAAATATGGATGTAAGCATTTCAAAGAATATTTTATATGCATTCAAGAGGATTCTGTTCACTATTTCAAATGTTGCAGAGTATCTAATATTGCTTTTCATTTCAAGTGTTTTGTTTTGTACATTTTGAGAGGAAATAAGTTGCATATAGGCTTCTACTGTATGCAAAGTACATATGCAGGTATGTGCTGTTAAAACAAGATATAAAAAGAACAGTTTGAATGCATAAATCAAATATTTTTCTGGTACCTTTTGTTGAATAAATCAATCAAAACCTTTTTAACTGTATTTATTATTTAATCCCATAAGAATATAAAAAAAGAAGTAGTACATACTCACATTAATAACCGCATTAATGTATTAACAGGAATAAATACATTTTCATAAACTGCAGACATGTTTTATCATATGCCTTTGTTTTTGAGTTCATGGGCCGAAAACAAAATAAATATGAATAAAAGTCATATATAAATGATGGTTTACAAAGAGCCCATATTTTCTTGTGCATAAAATATTAACTGTACGATACAATGACACTTTTATCTTTAAGAATAAAAATGCATCAAATACACAAATATTTATCAAACATCCTAAATATAAGCTAAAAATCTTTCCAATGTATGTTTGACAAAACAAAAAACTAGATTGTTTTTGAAGTTGACATTACAATCTGACGTTGTTCCGTTTTAATTTTTATTTTGAAAAGTAGTTTTCTTGATAGTTTTAGAGTCCATTCATTAGAAACAGTGGTCAATAGAACAGTGGTTTATTGAATACCATATTTTGATCTTATCCTCTTCACACCCCAGCACAGTAGGTGGCAGTATGAACCTATTTTGTTGGCCGCCAGTGAGCAGACAGAAGAACAGTAACAGGAAAAAGGATTGGATCGAGCATTGTTTTTCTGCACTGTAATTTTCTGCCTAAATAGTCTTGTTTGATAAAATGACACAATTAATATTATTAAAAGACTCTTAGGACTAATAATACACTTTTAAGAAGGCTTTATTGTGATCTTAACTGTCAAAGTTCGCAGTACTTTTTCACATCCAAGCGAGATGGCAGAAAGAGGAGCACATTTAACAACAGCGGCTCCAGCTGATGAAGACAGACCGTCTATATTTGAGGTTTTAGCGCAGGACTCATTGATGGGTGCTGTCAAACCTGCATTACTGCATGCTGTGAAGGTATGCTTACGAATTTAAAAGATCTTGTACTGCATTTACCACCATTTTACAAACGTTGGTACCTGACATGATGGTGTAAAGCATAAGGTCAATCAAACTTGCTTCTAAACATCTAACATCACCTCGTGCTCTAAAACACAAGACAGATTTTTAAAGTGGTTTCGATTAAAAACTTGGGCTGTGTGCTAAATTGAATACTAGCAGTATTTACTATGTATACTGTGTACTGTAAACAGGTGTTCTGGTATTTAATTCAGCCCATTTGCATGGAATATCAAGACCCACTATATTTTTCATAATTTGCAGTATACAACCTAAAGAAGGTTGTGTGTGCTTGGCACATGTATCCCACAATGCAGTGCGTTCAACATTTCCAGTGTGAAGAATGAATCAGATGTATGATAAACTGCTTATTATCTGATTGGACTGCTTGAAGCTTTTTACACAAAATTGAATTTTAAAACACAAAATAAGCATTTTAATTTGTGAGATTGGCCCAGGCCAGGAGTTTACAATCTTTTAGATGCCACAGACCCCCAAATACGATCATCTTCATGCTATGGACCCCCATGATAAAATTGAAAAGGCATAGTTTCTTGTATAAAGAAACAACTTATACTGTAAAAAAAATTAATATTATAAAATATGTCTAAAAAAATGTATCTGTCAATACATTACTACACATTTTCCACTCATTATAGTACTGTACTGTTAGATTTATTTAACATTTATTTATTTGAATCTAATATTTATTTTTAAGTTATTTTAATAATATTTATTTTTACAGTTTTTACAATCTTTTCAGTGGATCCCAGTTTAAAAACCTGTGGCATAGGCTAGTACTTTTTGATTCATTGAGTGTTGCAAGTATGCTTTTATTATTTTACTTATTTTTTTAACAAAGTATAAAAATGAACGTTACAGTATTTACTGTGCTGGCATTAAATGCTCCTGATGTAAAACCCCTGCCATTGTCCACAGATCCTTGCTACATCTAACCCTGCTCGCTATGGATTTCTTTGGAGGAGGTTTGATGAGATTTATGCTATCCTGGATATGTTATTGCAGCATCATTTCCTTTCCCGCACCAGCGCCTCATTCTCGGAGAACTTCTATGGCCTGAAGCGTGTCAGTAGCGGAGCAGATGGCACACGTGCTGCCCGCCTGGGACTCCGGCTCAGACAGCACTGGCGCTCCTTGCTCCTATTGGCCCTCCTTCCTTACCTGCACACCAAACTGGAAAAAATCCTGGCTCGACAGAGAGAGGAAGACGATTTCTCGATCCGCTTGCCACAGTCCTTCATGCAGAAGTTGTACAGGGCTTTTTTGGCTGCGTACCCCTTTGTGTGCATGGCCTGGGATGGCTGGGTCTTTTGCCAACAGCTTTTGTATGTTTTCGGCAAAACACGGACACATTCTCCGCTTCTGTGGCTGGCAGGGGTTAAACTCTCATATCTCACGGCCAATGACATCCGCAGCCTGGATCTTAAGCCATCAGGCCCGGCACTGAGTCCCAGTCAAAGGTGAATTTATCATATCTGTTTATTTTGAGTCTGTCATGCATTTCGGGTCATATTTCACCCAAAAATTAATAGAAAAAAATAGGGCTGGGTAATATCGACACAAATTTCATGATTCGATTCGAATTACAAGCTTGTGATTCGATATGATATAGATTAATTTGGACGTATATAAGGTACAGTACATGGCAAATTTTCTCAAGAAAAAAAAAATCTCTCAACTAATGCTGTAAACTATACATGATGGAGTCAGATGGTACATTACTATAATATTAAAGGTTGAAATTAACTGATTTGTACACGAAGACTTAAATTTTTATAATAATAAAGTTATAATACTAACTTCATAGTTACATAATTATATTTCTACTCCACTTAAAGGTGCAGTGTGTAAATTTTAGGAGGATCTATTGACAGAAATGCAATATAATATACATAACTATGTTTTCAGTGGTGTATAAAGACCTTACATAATGAACCGTTTTTATTACCTTAGAATGAGCCATTTCTATCTCATACACCATGGGTCCCCTTACATGTTAAGTCGCCATTTTGTGCCAGCATGTTTCTACAGTAGCCCTCAACGGACAAACTACTCTACAGAGTGCGTTTTGTCACTATGTTCTTCTTCTTCGTTGGTGGTTTTAGATGCAGCTTGCATCGTCACTACATTGAATACGCACGTAGAAGAAGAATTAGTAGTAGTAGTAGTAGTCATCTGGTTTATTAGAAGCACAGACCGTTCTTTGTTGGAAGAAGAAACCTCATTGCTTGACTAGCTACTCTCTGCTGTCTCAGACGATGACATCTTTGTCCTGTGTCGGCCACCGTAGCTTCTCTATTTGCTTCGAAAGGGAGGGGTGAGCGGTGGACAATTCGCAACCTCACCGCTAGATGCTGCTAAAATTTACACACTGCACCTTTAAAAAGCAACGTTTTTTTTAAATATAAGCATTTAAATGGTGGCCGTCATAAAAACTTGACGGATTTATTCAATATTGTTCAACATTACATATTGAAGAACAGTAAAAAATATAATGTATAATGTAATATGGTGCAAATATTTAGCAAAATGCTCCTCTAGTTAATTTTTCTAACTGACTAATTAGTTTGTGGACACTGAGGGGCCGTTTATATGACAAATTTTTATGCGCTTTGGCCGTTCATTTACACGACAACGGCATTTTGGGGGCCTGAAAACGCAAAATTTTAAAAACGTGATTCAAAGTGCACGTTTTTACAAATGATACCGTTATCGGGTAGACAGGATTCATTTCAGTAAGCACTGTATCTTTCAACATACCTTCTGATGTTCATTCATGTTTATTTTGTGCTGTAACTAGTAGTAACGTGGAAGAGATGATGAACTGAGGCACTATAGCGATCTGTCACAACATTTAAGAGCGCCAAAATGATATTTGTTTTTTGAATTTCATAATAAAATGGACAGAATTTGAAATCTGAGACTTTGTTTCATATCAAAAGTCACAAAGCTTATTGCAATTTATTGGATGGGAGATGCGATACAATGTTCTGTTCATTCATTAACTGAAAACAGCATAGACTAAAAAGATTGAAATAAGTTCATAAAAGATCGAAAAAAGTTCATAAAACTGAGAATCGTTTAAAATCGATATATTTTTTTTTTACCCAGCCCTAGAAAAAAAAACTGTCATTGTGACATTATTTTCTCAAGGTTTACCAAAATATAAAGATGCTTAATCATAACAAATATATCTTTATTTTCAGCTTTGCTGAGAAGTTTCAGCGTCTGGTCTCTACAGCAGTTGGTGGTGTGGCTGTATCTCTTTCAACTAGCCTTTCGATGGGAGTGTTTTTCCTGCAGTTTCTGGAGTGGTGGTATTCATCCGAGAACCAGAGCACCGTTAAGTCCTTGACCTCCCTTCCGACCCCTCCGCCGCCTCTCCACCTTCACAACCAGGAGACGTCACCCACACACATCAAAGTCTGCCCGCTCTGCAGGAAAGTGCGCACCAATGACACTGCCCTTGCCACTTCAGGCTATGTGTTTTGTTACAAGTGTATATATGTGTATGTCAAAGCCAACCACAGGTGTCCCCTCACCGGATACCCTTCAGGACTGCAGCACCTCATTAAAATCTACTCACCCGATGGATAGACTGGTCAAATACGTTTCATTTTTTTCAAGATGCAAATCTGTCAGATTTTACATAATTATTACAGTGTTCAGGTGAACCTGTTTGTAATTGCTATTCCAGGGAAGACTAAAATTCATTTTTATGATGTGGTTATTATGGTTGACCAATTTTTGAAATGTGTAAATATTAAACTTGTACAGATATAATCCCTGCTGCATTATCATTGCTGACCCTTATTTATTGTTGCGTGCAAAGGAAGTAGTAATAGATCTTTTCTTCCGTATTGTGGAGTACATACAATGGTTGTATCAGAAAAGAAAAAAATAATGTAGGATTTGGTTATGCATTGTTGGTTTTTGAGATGTGGGCATTGTACTCAAAAGTGGAAGCAGATAAACGTGAGCTTGTAGGGGCGGGATTTAAGCAGACTTTGGGGCCGTTTTCTCAACACTGTTTTCAACTAGAAATTAATATTTTTTTGTGTGTGTTTTGACTATTCATTTACACAACAATGGCGTTTGGTGACCTGAAAATGCAAACTTTTGAAAACTGGTTTCAAAGTGCAAGTTTTTGAAAACAATACCGTTATCGTCTCCGTGTAAACTAAAAAAAAAAAACGCGAAACTGTGAAAACAGTGACATCATGTGCATGCGTATTGTGTGTTCGGTCTATAGGCGCTTAGTGTTTCCTTACAAAGTGACGTCGCCAACTACTGGTCTGGCATGAATAATACAACGGTTTGAGTCATTTTCGTGGATCCGTGTGAACTGGGATCGTTTTGACAATGTTGATGTCTGATGTTTTTAGTGCATCATTGTCATATAAACTGTCCCTAAATGATTGGAGAAGACCTGCATACTTCACCAGAGAGAATTTGTTTTTACTAGAAGTATTAGTTATAATATTTTGATTAAACATTATGAGGTCAAGAACATTTTTTAAAAATGATACATGCACAGATTTATTGTTCCAAATAAGATCACACTAAGTCAATAACATGCATAACATTCATCTCATGCCATCTTTTATTCAAGTGTATTTTGTGCATTTTTCCTTGGTCTTTTTATCATATGATATTCTTTGATTTTTAGAATAGTAATTCAAACCATTTGTTTATTGAACCCGAACAGTTTTAGAAGAGCACAGGACAGTCTCTGATACTGATGACAGCTGATCCAACTAGTCTAATTCAGTTCGTATGATGCTATTTTCACACAGTTCCATTCAAATTGAACTGTTTCATTAATTTAAGCAGAGCATTTCAAATATAGCAACAAGTTAGAGCTTATGCTGAAATTTACAGTGTCTGCCATCTGTTGCATCTTAGTGACAGCAAATGTGCAATGCCTCCAGTCACAGTAATTTACAGCTGACTAAAACACAGATTAACCAGCATGCCAAGGGGCGGCTGACCATTTCAAACTGTAAAAGGGGCCTCAAACTGAACAAGTTATTTATATGAAGTCTGAACTAGCTGATTAATATAGAAAGAAACCATTTGGGGGAAAAAAATCAAATGACTAAAAAAAGAGAAAATATGCCATGTAGTAGCCTTATTATGGGCCGATCACACACACAATGTTGATTTCCATTCCACTGTGCTATTATTCCATTGGTTTTCTATGTAAACAAAGTTGCCATCATCTGGACAGTTTTTAAAAGCTGAAGTACCAAGAAGCTTGGTTAATTCTTTAATGCTATCTTTTCCCTCAAACATATCCTTGTTTTTTAAAGGGTTAGTTCACCCGAAAATTGTCATTAATTACTCATCCTCATGTCGTTCCAAACCTGTAAGACTTTCGTTCATCTTCGAAACACAAATGAATATCTTTTTAATGAAATCTGAGAGCTTTTTGACCCTCATTGACAGCTACACAACTACCACTTTCAAGGCCCAGAAAGGTAGTAAAGATATCATTAAAGTAATCCATGTGACTCCAGCGGTTTAGCCTCAATTTTATCACTTTATTTACAAAATATTAATCTCAAATGCACATTTACATGAGCACCATGATGTATGCGTGTTGTGTTGACACGAGAGAGGACGTTGTTACATGAATGCGCATTGGAGATTCATATTTTGTAAATAAAGTGAGATGGTCCGTACTGCAGAACATGAGATTCAGGGGGAGGGGTTGGATCTAGATCAAACTCCTCCCACTTTACATATCCCTTAACCTACCCATCTCCGCCCCCTGGATATCATGTGTTGTGCAGTGAGGGGCTACTGAATAAAGTGGTAAATTGTTTTTTTTTTGCTCAAACAAAGCACTCGTGTTGCTTCATAAAATTGAGTCTTTACTACCTTTCTGGGGCTTGAAAGTGGTAGTTGCGTAGGCTGTCAATGGAGGGACAGAAAACTCTGAGATTTCATTAAAAAGATCTTCATTTGCGTTCCAAAGATGAACAAAAGTCTTACAGGTTTAGAACATGAGGGAAAGTAATCAATGATAGAATTTTCATTTTTGGGTGAACTAAACCTTTGATAGAATTTAGTCATAAATTAAATACTTGATTGGCTATTTTTCCTTTGTTTTTCTATGCAAGTGTCCTAGGCAGGCATCTTTGACCATTAAGCATTCTAAAAACATGGCACTTGAGTTAAAAGTTCAACTTTCAGTAAATATGTTTCTAGATTTTGCATTTTTTCTTAACTTCTACTGGCCTGTATCACATTTATGCATTGAAATGCAGAAACAAGAAAAACAAGTCAAGACCATTTATTAATGTATTTTAACAGTCACTGCATTTTTAAAACAGTGTCATGCGTTACAAAAATAAATAAAAACCGTCCATCTAATGAATGTTTACATTGAGAAGCAATGGAAAAGCAGTTCAGTGGGAAAAACAAAAAACAAAAACATCTGAATAGCCCTTTACAGCATAAGGTTGCGAAATCAAATTTCAAGGCATGAATAGTGTATTTGAATAGTGTTTAATAGATAATCTGTTTTCAACATCCCAAGTGTAAGAGGTCAGTCAGTAATCAAAGGCATATTCAGTGGAGCACCACAACCACCCAGCTCCAACATAAAAATCATATTACATATTTTGATGTAAAAGTATTTGAAAACCAGAAAAAGTCCAAGCCCGTGTAACTTCAGAACATTGTGGGTCTGTCTTGTTTTCTTTATGGCGATAAACCGGTTTTTAAGCTTCTAGCACACAACTGTTGGGCTCTTGTAAACATTATCACTAGAGGAAAAAAAAAAAAAAAAAAAAACCCTGAAATGCCCATTAAAGTATTACACAATCATTTAAGACACTTCTCCTTGTATAGAAGTTCTTTCAAATTTAGTCAAGAACCCAACTGAACATTTTTTTCTAACAGTGCTGGACATTTAGCTCTCCGTGCTAACTCCATCAGCGTGTTAAAATAAGAGCATTCAAAGAACTGGTAGATTAATATTCCAGGTCTAAAAATAGGGCCAAGGAATTTTCCCCAGACCCATGAGACCCTGTGTTTACCACTCCCTGAAAACTTCCTGAAAGACCCCTGCATTATCCTCATTTATTACAGAACTTGTGATACTAGTTGAGAAGACAGACAAGAATGACCTACAAACATGAGATTGTTCACAGCTCAGAGAGAAGATTAAACTCAGTCAGATCTTGGTCAATGATGCCAAAGGGCAGCAATACCAAGTCAGATGTGTTCTTGCACTCATCATCGCTGCTGGGATCTTTGCTAGGCCGACGTGATATTTTTCAACAAGTCAACAGAGTCACTTGCCATTAAACTACCAAAATTTGAAACAAAAAACAAAAAACAAAAAAAAAAAAAAAAAACTTCCCAAACCAATATCTGTATTACATCCAGTTGACAAAGATGCCAGCATATCGTCAGTTTTCAGAGGCTGAAGTTGCCTTCGCTTGCTTAATTGTTAAATTATAGGAGACATTCGCACAAATCGCGTTTTTCTATTCCAGTGCGCTTTTTTTCGTGTTTGTCGACGTAAACACGTTTAACCGTGGAGCTCGCGCCTTGCGTTTTTGCCGTGTCAAGCGCGAGACGCTGCAATTCTAAAAACGCGGCGCTCAAATTAAAAAGTTCAACGCGTTATTACACACCTCGCGTTGTTTGTCGTTCCACTGATCTGCGTCTCGCGTTTAACAGCAAAAACGCGTCCTCTTCTACCTTAAACATAGGGTTGTTTCTTTATAGAAATTAGTCAAGTCAAATAGGCTACTTGCTTGGCACTGCACACTTGAATTTGCTCTAAAGCTTTAAATAACCTAGAAGCCTGTCTGAAACTGGTTCCCTACAGCAGTATCTTTAAGCAAAAACTGCTGTTTGTCAAGTCATTGACTGATTAGGCAACAAAGTAACAGCTTTTGCCTTTCGACCTTTATAGTTTGTCTAGAGGCTATAGGACCTTTACTGCACACCTGTTCTCACTTCATCATCATTAGCCTGTGGCACAAGGCAGCTTCACTTGAATTTCTAATCAAGGTATCACTATTAATTTAGAGAACTAATTAATGTCACTGAGTTCAGAAGAGGTTGTTCTCAAACAATTAGCCAAGTGTTTGAGAACAACCTGTTTCAACCTCCTCTAATTCATTGTTTCACTGTTTTTCAATAGTTCAGCCCTTATTAAATGAATCAAATGTCAATTTTTGTAGCCTCCTGACAGATGTGAGGAGGCTCAGGAGGGTTTCCATAGATTGGCTATGTGTGCAATGCAAAACTAGCATATGCTCACTGCATAATAAAAGGCTCTTTATTGGTTTCATGAAGAAACTTTAACATTCACACAACTTTTCTATTGCACAAAAGGTTCTTTATATTGGAAAAGGTTATTTAGATCATTAAAATGTTCTTTAAACTAAGAAAAAATTGGTTCTTTTGAGAACTTTTGACTGAAAGGTTGTTTTAGGAGCCAAAAATGGTTCTATGTCATCACTACGAAACCCACTTCTGGAAACTTTTTTTTTTAAGAGTGTACAGTGCAGCTTACATGAATTCTTTTGTGCCTAGTCATAGTATATAATTTTTGTTTCTCTTGGCAGTCCAATTATGAGTCGAAAAAAGATTCTGTGGTAGATATTACAGTGAATTTGTCATGCCAAGAAGCTGAGAACATTGCATAGTGGGAAACATTTTGCATAAAGTATGTTATCTGTGAGCTCTGTGCATGTAGAAAATTGCTAAAAAAAAAAAAAAAGTACAGTATACATACTTTGTAAACATCCTATTCCAAATACAGAATTAAATATGTTGCTATTGGTTATAGTATAATCATTAATTATTATAATAATATTAATATCCTTATTTTGGATATTAATATGAACTTTTTTGTTGTTTAAATGACAGAATTACACCGTTCACTGTTAAAGTTGCTGATGTATGTTCTTTTAAATGTTTGTG
Source organism: Mylopharyngodon piceus (assembly GCA_039654765.1). NCBI lineage: Eukaryota > Metazoa > Chordata > Actinopteri > Cypriniformes > Xenocyprididae > Mylopharyngodon > Mylopharyngodon piceus. The sequence goes on along the minus strand of CM077443.1, from coordinate 35,477,524 downwards.
CAGAGGCTATTTTAGACTTTTTTATGCATTTGTATGCATTATAACTAGACACATACTTTAATCTCATTTGAAATGCTTTTCTCAGCCAGTGTGTCTGTCGACTGCAGCCTTGGTTCATGTGCGCCTGCCAGTCACAGCCGTGAAACCTGAACATTCACTCCTTCCTAGTGAACGACAGATACTAACCACCAGGATCAGTCTAATGCAGTACTACATGAATCTCACACAAAAATGTCTGTATTTCAGCCCAAAATCAAAATAACAAAGAGGTTTTGTATTTTTACATGAAGAGAAAATTAATCCCATTTTTTTTTATTTTGCATTATGACAACATTTTTTAAGCCAATTAAGCACATTTTCCAACTTTTTAACTAAAGGCAGAACAAAAAAATACTACAATGATGCAATTTTAATAAGATATTAGTTGAGTCCCAAATGACGCATTATGTGCACAACCGTGCAGTGTATGATTTTTTTTAAGGTTATTTGGTCATTCAACATCAGAGTCTGAAAACCTCTGCTAAGTAACTAAAGCTGCGACAGTTGAGTACATGAAGTGTCCAATATTCCACACATAGGCTGAATCCGAAATCGCATACTTCCCTACTATATAGTAGGTGAAAAACAGTATGTGACAAAAGAAGTATGTCCTAATTCACAGTACTCATAAAAGAGTAGGCAAAAAGTACTTGGATGACCTACTTCTTCCAGCGAGACTCTAAAGTGTGCATATGATGGACACTTTACTATCCCATGAGGCTACAGGAGAGGATTTGTGAATGGCAGTGAAGTGACGCAACTGACGCTGGTCGGCAGTGTTGGGGAAAGTTAATTTTAAAAGTAATGCATTACAATATTGCATTACTTCCTAAAAAAGTAACTAATTGCCTTAGTTACTTTTTATGGAAAGTAATGCGTTACATTACTTTTGCGTTACTTTTTCCTCACCTGGGCTGGGCTTGCTTGTTTGTTTTTTAATAACAACAAAAAAAAAAAAGTTATATTTTTTGGCAAATGTTAAGACCCTTTCACACCAAAAGTGAAATGAATAAGCCTCAGGCTGAAGGAAATGCATATTTACGCCTGTACAGTAGAGGGCGCAGCTCAAACAAACCTTTTAGCTGTATTGCTATTCTGGATTGAAGAAGAATAGGATACAGGAGAAGGAAGGTCAAACTTCTTATTTCTAAATCTAATCTAAAGTAATTTTAGCTTATTATTATGGTTGAATTAGATCATTGAAGGTCAGCAGCAAAGACATTGGTTAATAAAGTGAGATTAAATACATAAAGTATATTTGTGTAATTTAATATAGTTAATTATTACTGGTTTACATATAATTCTAAGATTGCATTTCACTGTTTTTATTAATTTTGAGGAGTACTGAATGTTTTTGTGCAAGTGAGATGAGTAAATGCATGTTGACATTTAGTCTAGAACTACAATAACCATCATGTTCACACAGCGCACACAACACCTCTGCACTTTATTTCTCTCAACATGGGGACAGGAGAGCTGTCAGTCAATAAATGTGAAAAAGTAACTTGCGTTACTTATCTGAAAAAGTAAATTTTGTTGTAAATTGAAAAAGTAATGCATTACGCAACTCAAGTTACTTGTAATGCGTTACCCCAACATTGCTGGTAGGTCACATTATAATGACAGTATGACGAATGTAGTATGTCTAGATTACATTACTTTTTTTAGTGGTCGTAAAAGTAATTACTTTTTCAAAATAAATACCTACTCAAGAGAGTAAGCAATTTCGGACGCAGTCTTAGTTTTTTCGGTTAATTGAGTGCATCATCCAGGTATTTAAAGTGCACTTTTTCCTCACTATTTATACTACAAAACGACATAGAGTAGTGCAGAATTACACGCATTGGGACGCACCTATTGTTTTTTATTCTAGTACTGAAAATGAGATTTTAGTGACATGACCCAAACATTTTTACATTCACCCTTTGTCTGCTGATTCAGTCATTCCTTGTAACAAAATGATTTTTAAAAAAAGTCAAAAAGGAAAACAGCAGTTTTTTCTTGAATGGATCTCCGAGGCATGCCAAATTTCCATTGGACACAGAAATGACAAAGTTTTGAAGTAAACAAAATAGGCTGCATTTATTCAACATAAATTAACATACAAGTACAGACAGGGTGTGAAAGGACATGCTCAACATAACATTTCGATATAGTCATCTACACTAGATATTCATTTGAGTTTTTCTACTGATAGTGTGGCACAATGCAACAAAAGTATCAAAAATGATACTAAAAATATTTTACCACATACACACCAAAGCAAAGTGCTTTTTAAAACCCCCTTCAAGCAGAGTACACATAATTTTGGTCAAGTTCCCTTGTTTGAGCGTTCACACTGCAGGTGTAACTGTAGCGCTTCACTATGCCTTATTACGGAGTCGCCTCATGAACATACTATTAAATTAAATTAAATTAATGCTTCAGGCATGAAATGATGCAGCAAACTATAACTGCATTTTGAAAGAACTACAGCAGTTGAAATCAGTCTGCAAAACAAACAGGACACATCATTTCCATGGACTACATTACAAGTGCACTTTTGTCAGTTTAGTTATTTAAGGCAGGTAGAAATTGGTCCGACATCTTTTCACCCTGGAATGTTGTCCTCAAATTGACTCGTTACATAAATATCAGACATTATTTTGAGCCTGACGACAGGGCTGCCAACTTGGTTCACATTAAACGGTTTCATCTCAGCCTGTGATGCAAACCCCTTTATCTTTCTCAAGTATTTTATAACTAACTGTCCCCATTAAAAGTAATTTCTTGGAGCAAATCATCTTTGAGTGCGATTATTGTCATCGACAGTGTAAATTCTAGTAGCCCAAAGGAATAACATTCAATTGGCCTTATGTGAAATATGGATAAAAACTCCACCTTTGTGCTTGACAAGTCACAGTGCATTACATTACACATGCAAAAGCTTCAATGAAATACAAGCACGCACTGTGCATGGCTAAAGCATCTAGATTTCACACCCAAGCTAAAAATACTGCACTACATATAGGTCTAGTATGAGCGATACTTACGTAACAGCTTTAAAATGAATCATTTTTTTTGGCATGACAATTCTGCAGGCTGAAAAATTACAGTATTACACATCCACCATTAAACACAGGTAAACTATGTGGTGCATCACTTTTCTTAAAGGCATGAACATTCAGTCATCATTTATTCGTTCCAAACCTGTATGACTGATTTTCTGTTGCTGAACAGTGTCTTATAGTTATTTTGTCCATACAGTGAAAGTGAGTGGGATCCAATGTTGTCCAGTGTTGACTTTCAATGTACGGACAAAAACATTAAAACACTCTTCAAAATATTGTCTTTTGTGTTCTAAAGAAATAAGGAAAGTCAAACAGGTTTGGAACAACATGAGTAAATTATGTCTGAATGTTCATTTCTGGCTGGACAATCACTTTAAACTGAAGCTCAAACAAGCATGTACATTGGAAACGCTGGATATTTTAGTCAAAGATACTCTGGCAGTGACTCTGGCAGCTCTGATCCATAATGGATCCAAGACCAACTCATTTGGTCTCATTATCTGTGGCACGCTATCGATCCAGGATGGCATGGCAAAAGGAAGAGAAATAGGCAAATTATGTTAAAGGGTTAGTTCACCCAAAGATGTAAATTATGTCATTAATTACTCACCCTCATGTCGTTCCAAACCCTTCGTTCACCTTCTGAACACAAATTAAGATATTTTTATGAAATCCGAAAAGTTGCTGATCCCCAAGAGAAAGCAACGTAATTACCACCTTCAAGGTCCAGAAAAGTAGTAAAGACATCATTAAAATAGTCAACGTGACTACAGTGGTTCAACCTTAATGTTATGAAGCGACAAGAATACTTTTTGTGTGCAAAAACAAAACAAAAATAACGACTTTATTCAACAATATCTTCTCTTCCCTGTCAGTCTCCTATGCTGTTTACGTTGTAGACACAGTGCAGCACTTCCTGGTTCTACGTCAGAACGCCGGCTCAGTATTGGCCAACGCTAATCACGTGAGCAGCACGAGACATTCGTGTGATGCTGACGCAGGACCTAGCCAATACTGAGTCAGCGTTCTGATGTAGAACCTGGACGTGCTGGACGTAAACAGCGTAAGAGAATGACACAGAAGAAAAGATATTGTTGAATAAAGTCGTAATTTTTGTTTTGTTTTTGCACACAAAAATTATTCTCTTCACTTCATAATATTAAGGTTGAACCACTGTAGTCACGTGGACTATTTTAACAATGTCTTTACTACTTTCAGGACCTTGAAGGTGGTAATTACGTTGCTTTCTCTTGGGGATCAGAAACCTCTCTGATTTTTTCAAAAATATCTTAATTTGTGTTCAGAAGATGAGTGAAGGTCTTACGGGTTTGGAATGACATGAGGTGAGTAATTAATGACAGAAATTTTGTTTTTGGGTGAACTAACCCTTTAAAGAAAGCCACATTGACATTCATTTTGTGTATTTAGAGGCATAGTAACAGAAAATGGCACTTAAAGACACAACTGACCTAAAGCCTAAAGAAATGCAAATAAATAGCCCTTGCGGTTGAAATCTTGTAAACGTGCGCCTTTTTTGCTGCAAATCTTCTACTTGAGCAATCCTTTCACCAGGCAAAAAGGCATTTCCTCTAAGAAGTAAATAGAAAAAAAGCCTGAAACACTCAAGGAGGAGTTTTGATGTGCTTGAAAGCTTAAAGAGTCTAGCAATGGAACATTGCGCCAAACCAAAAACATCCGTGGATCTCACACCGATTGCAGGCCTCGCTCATGGCCGTCCAGCTGCACCTTGATTTTGTGTAGTTCCTCGATCTCCTGATGGTGCCGCTCTGTTTTGTGTCGCACTAGCGAACGGTAGAAGTGAATTGTGAACACCACAAAGATCAATCCAACCGGCACCATGATGATGGTGGAGGCCAAGGCCGCATGCCAGCCGCTGTTGCCGGGCTGAGCCGTGGTGGGGATACGGTTCTGCTTAAGGTCCAAAGAGTCAACCGGCAAGAACTTTATCCAGCAGAGGAGCACCACCTCTGCCAGGAACAAAAGGATCCCTAGAGCGGTGGAAAAGCCCCAGGCCAGCTCAATATAGTGGTGCATCCTCTCGTGGGGAGACTCGGAGACGGAGTTGAGATTGTGGATGTTGCTAACGGCTTCCACATTTGGCAGGATGCAGGTGCTGATGAGGAGGGCGAACAGGTGGACGGCCACCAGCACCGTGGTACATACGCTGAAGGCAATGAGCAGGGGAGGTGGGTAGCTGTACTGCATCTCCAGCTGCACCTCCACCATGGCCACCTGGTCATGACCACATTATGAGATGAAAGTGGTTGGCATAAACAATAATTAAAATGAAAGCAGGTTTAATTTGATATAAACCTCAAGACAGTAAACAGTAAAAATCCCAAAAATATTAGAATGCATATTAGAATGATTTCTGAAGGATAACTACACTACCCATAATCCTAAAGAAAAATCCACCAATAGAGTGCAACAGTACCCACCCACTTTTCCAGCAGTGTTGGTTTCAGAAGTATTTTTTCCAATCATTTCTCCCATAGGGATTCCAAAAAAAGTCTTCGCTACAGCGTTTTAAGCCATGAACCAAGCCAACCAGCTACGAGGGGAATCATAACATTACAAACTTTGATTTGAAGCAACAAAGTATTTGAAAATCTGACAAAAATATAAAAAGGTATAAGACTGTACCTAATACAATGTACCTAAAACCTTGTGCAATACCTGTACCTGTACTTAGCGGCTTTAGGTGATAGAAAGAATGTGCCATTAAGCATTGCAAACAGCATAATCAAAGTTTATCGCAAAATATCAAGTTTATTGCAAAATACGCAAATATATTCAAATATTTATGTATTTTGAGAGCATAGGGACATAGGTCTCGATTACGTTATAGGAGTGGGCGGAGCTAACAAGATCTTTCGGTGTGTTTTGCATGTTTTGACTCTGATTGGTAGAATTCTGTACAGCATCATGGGTAATGTAGTTTTTCACCATAAATTCACCTATTAAACATGATTATTTTAAAACTAAGTTGAAATAATGTGGGCTGATGTCTTCAACAGAAGCAAATATTATCGATTAACAACCTTGTAGCTCACAGTAAGGTTGTCTTTAATGGGTTATAAGTTTTTGTTAAAAAATAATATTCCTATGGAGAAAATGAAAGGAGCTTTTACTTCCAGAAACTGACTGTTGAGCTCTATTAGAGTTGTTACTATGGTAGCTCAGAAAATACTGCCCACTCCCATGAATCATTGCAAACAATGCAGTCAAGTCAGTCAGATTACACTCTCTTGTGTGTCTGAATATTTTGTGATAAACTAAAAATACATTGCTTTATATCTCTGTCAACAACAATAAATCACTTATAATGATTCTGTTTTGTTCTTAAATAAAATAAGATAAAAATAATCAAAATAGATAGAATTACAATAATTGAACTAGCTACAGCCTTGTCTTTTCATATACTTGTTTCAAATCAAAGTTTGTAATGATGCGATTCAGTTAGCTGCTTTTGTAACTCTTTGCTGAAGAATGTATGAAATCCCTATGGAGGAAAATGAATGTGGAAAATACTTCCGGTCACTTGGGAAGTCACTGTTACGCTCTATTTTGGTCAGTGGTTCAAAGTTCCACAGGACAATGTTTCAGACAATCTTATCTCCAAACCCTCTAATGCTTCTTAGAAATTCAACAACACGCAAACTTTACAATCCACCGTGAGTACATAAGACTCATTGGCTGCATCCGAAAGCTGAAAAATGCTGCCTTCGAGTTCAAAACCAAAGTTAGCTTCACTTCCTGTCCCCTGAGATACCTTCATCTGATCAATTTTTGAAGGCAGCATTGATGTATCCATCACCGCCTATGATATCCCACAATCCTGTGCGTTCCATTCTGTGACAGCTGAGCTAAAAAATAAATATGGTGTCTGAAGGTTGCACTTGGTGGTCAGTTTGTGTGTAAATGTACATTTTTGACCAACTTTTTCCACTTTTGATGTAATTTCTAGTGAAAAATTACTATTATAGTAATTACATATTCGCTTTGTTATCACCAAAGTGCGCTCTATTTTGTTGTAGATCATTAAACTGTTACGTTGCCTCAGAAGTCTATCTGAAATCAGTTTCATGAGGTACCTTCGCTGCCTGTTAAGTAGGTTTACTGCAATAGTTGGTGTTACTGGTGTTACACAGTGTTCAGCCTCAACACCAGTTACATCACTTGCCCACCACGGCACCGCCCACCCCATCGTCGTTTTGATTTTTTATAGTAATAAAGATAATTTAGTTCAGTTAGAGAACAGACACTACGATTAACCCTTACAAAAATTAACCATGATTTTACTACAAATAAAACCAAAAAAAACATGGTTATTGTAGTAAAACCATGGTAACTACAAAATAAACCATGGTTTTGCTACAAAAAACATGGTTTAACCATGTTTTTTTGTAGTAAAACTGTGGTTATACAAATTAAAATCAATACGCCAAAAAAAAACATGGTTTTACTACAATAAAATCATGGTTAATTTTCGTAACTGAATGTGTCTGCTCAATGCAGCATAAGCTGAGCAAGAATCGCAGCAACAGATTTAATTTATCACGAGAGTGAGGAGCTGACTGACAAGACGATGGCTGAAGATTTGGTTTTCAAAGCGAAATGTAAAAGCACCTATTTGGGAATATTTTGGATTTAAACCCAATGCTAATAGGGAACCTGCAAAGGATTAGTTGTGTTTTTCTAGTTGTTGTATTTTTCATTAAGAATAATAATGAACCCACCATTCAAGCAATTGCCGCCCCCAAATTGGTGCTAATTTGAAAGCGAAAGTAAAATGTGCACGACCGCACAGGCATTTATAGCGGTGCGTGTCCACTGGCACAGAGCGAGCGGAGCGTATCATTATACATGAAGCTCCCATAGGAATTAACTGAAAACGCTCGCTCTGCTCCGCACCATTATGAATGTCCGTGCGGCCGTGCACATTTTACTTTCGCTTTCGAATTTAAAAGTGAGGTGCAAAATAGGGAAAAACTCCCACCCCCCAGTGATACCAGTATTGTCAGACGTTGATTAACCGGTGAGAAAATTTCCTCACCGTCACATCCCTACTGTGAAGTCATTGCCTGATCAGGCAGTGAGGTCAGCTGACTAAGCTTTCGAACGCAGCCATTGTGTACCAACAGCCGCACACATTTGATAGTTCACACATTTGATGGATCATAGAGTGTAATATACTGACCATGGCAAAGCCAGACAGCAGGGCTGAGGTTCGGCTGGAGGCCTTGAGCTTCGCCCTGCTGAGGTAGAGTTTTCTCCATGAAAGAGCCTGGACTGAGTGGTGATTGGAGGTGACCAGCTCCAGATAGCTGCGGCGAACCCAGTCCCTGTAGTCCATCCCACCACCATCCTGCAGCCGGTCTGAGCACCCGGGAGCGGGGGAGCCCATTGGCACATTGAGCTCACTGCTCATAGTAGCTGTGAAAAATAGTTTTTAATCACAATGCCATATATTATTTACACCTTATCTTTAATGTAAGAGCATGTGCAATGTGAACGTGTGAGGCTTCCGGTGTCAGCTGCTTCCAGTTATTTCAGCTGTACAAAAACAGTCTGTTATGTTGCTTGATATTGCAAACTGCCATTTGTTATAATATAAAATTTATTTGCATAAACACTGGTTTGTAGTGCAAATAGTTTTACCATTAACTGCAATTTGTTTTTCTTCTAGTTATTTACTTATAGCAGCTAATGAATCAGAAGTCTCACACATTCACAGAAAATAGCTTCTGCATTGAAAAATAAGGTGAATAAATTACCATGGTATGAATATGGCAATCATTCAATGGCAAGGTATACCACTATCGGAAGATCGCTATGCGATATAATGTTTAGATGGCAAAAATTATTTTATAAATCTGAAACATACCTGATTGGCCTTGTCCTGCTTTAGGACTGGTTTTCATCACACATCTCTGGTTAAAAAGAAAATTAATATGTTACAAAATAAGACAATAAGAATTAGTGTTGTCAAAAGTACAGACTTCTAAAATTTTAAAAATGTGACGCACTGAGTGCTGTTGTGGATTCGTAAACACCTCTGATTGGCCATTGTGTTCACACGCTCAACATATATGTCTGTGATTTGCTGCAATGATTAACGCATGGGAGCAATTGAAAGCACACGGAAGTGTTTGAATTTGAAAGCGGGAGCATTTGAAAGCAGGCGTCTAACAGCGGACCAGTCCGCTGATTATGGTGTTAAAATTCATGTGTTTTTGAGCTTCCTGGCTTTCCATAGCCGATAGACGGCTGCTTTCAAATGCTCCCGTGTATATCTGTGTAAGCACTCAGTGAAGAGCATCATTGATGTTTATTTACAGCATGTTTATGAGTGTTGATCATTGTAGCCAATCAGAGACATATCTGATGAGCACGTGAACACAATGGCCAATCACAGGTGTTTACGAATCCGCTCAACAGCACTGAAAGCATAACATTTTTAAAATTTCAGTACCGACTTGGTACCAAAGTCGGTACTGTAGACAACACTTAAGAATTAGTAAACGTTAAGAATTAAATGAAAAATGAAAATGTACCTAAAAAAAGACATAATTTACCACTTTATTTTACAAACACGTGTTCACGAGAGCACCATGACGTATGCGTGTTGTGGCGAGAGCAGATGTTGCGTGAACGTGCGCTGGAGATTAATATTTTGTAAATAAAGTGGTAAATTATGTTATTTTTTGTGCAAACAAAGCATTTGCGTTGCTTCATTAAATTGATGTTAAACCACTGGAGTCACATGGATTAATTTTATGACGTCTTTACTGCCTTTCTGGGGCTTGACAGTGGTAGTTGCGTAGGCTGTCAATATCTTAGACTTCATTAAAAATTATCTTCATTTGTGTCCCGAAGATGAACAAAAGTCTTACAGGTTTGGAACGACATGAGGGTGAGTAATTAATGACAGAATCTTCACTTGTAAGTTACAAGAAAATTACATTGTAAACCAATAAAAATAATACCTTTTATTTAACATTACACAGACTTATCAAATACCGCATCTAAAAAACCCTACAACAAATCGCCTATGTATATCTTCCAAAAGATCACCCTTCACCTCTGCTCTTTATTATTTAGTATTTTAATTGAAAACTGCACTACCAGAGCTCCTACGTTGCATGTAGATCTGATATCTTTTTCTTCCCTGACTGCTAAAAAGATAACTCCAGTAGGCCTACTATCTTCTTTTCCCCATAATCCTCACTGACATCCGCACCAGACGAACTCACTTATAATTGCACTGTAAGCAGTTTTCTACTACAGCTTTGTAAAATAAAAAATATCCTTCCTGATTCACTCCATCCAAGTCTAGGGCTGTAGCTAATGGGGTGGAAACTATTCTAGTGGACCACAACATGTTATAAATGTTATTTTAAAAACCGTAAGGGTCCCAAAGTATTATTAAAGTCACTCCTAGCTATGGCCCCGAGTCGAGACAGAAAATACGTCCTCTGCTGTAGACGAGAGATTGCCTACATGCGTGCTAACCATCTGAACATAGAGTAATGTGTTTCATTTACTTATGTTATTGGTTACCTACTGGTTCCTGATTCCTTTACATTAAAATTAAAATCACTACTAAGCTTTCTACCTACCTAGTGACACACTGAATGATTTGTATCATCAAATATAACAAGATTTAGATATGCCAACTAATTTAACAAAGAAAACACACACACACACACACTATATATATATATATATATATATATATATATATATATATATATATATATATATATATATATAAATAAAACACACACACACACACACCAATGGTATTTCCATAATATTTGGTAAGGATCTGTTGCTCATATCAGATCATACAGTGAAGTCACAAAACATTTCATATGCTTTCCACATACCTCGATATTCTAAAACAGCATGTAGTTATTTTTAAAGATGAATGTAGCTGCGTTGTGTTAGTTATTTAAATGAGCGCCACGTCAGACGCAAACCACCTCATCCGCTTGTGATCAAAATAAAACTGCATGAAAAAGGATTGTTAGCGTCTATCCGAGGTGTGTGGCTACGCAGTAGGTTTATTAACTTGCAAATTATAGCAATACACAATAAACGCCAGGCCAGAGATGTGTTTCTCACTACACACAACTTCCCTTCCTGACCACTGAAGCCACACAATGAGAAAGCATCACAGATCATACATGCACAGCTGTACTGAAGTCATCACTACGCTCACATCCAACTCACCTTTGCTGCCAGACACTTTTTGCGTTCACATCCACATGAGGGCGAATAGAAAGTGGATATGGAAGAGGACGCTGGAATATGGATACGGAAGAGGACGCTGACAGCTCTCACTGGATTCTCTTTTCCGCTCAAGCGATGTCCGATTACTGAACGAATCGTTCTTTTGAGTCGGATCTTCGGTTGAACAAAACGGGTTAACGAAACGACCTGAATGATTCGTTCACGAATCGGAGTGAATCAGTCTGAGCGGTTCTCGAGTCAGCGATTCATTGAACTGAAAATCGTCTATCTGCTATGACTCACAATGAGCACAATCAGAAAAGTTACAAATAAAATCTACTTTAAATATGTTTTCGACTTTACGAGTTTTATCAATACACACATAGAAAATAGTTCGTTTTAATAAATACCATTTTTTTAAAACAAGTAAAAACGTCTTCAGCCAAGAGATGTAAAATAATTTTACTGTTTAATGTACAAATAGGCCTATATATTAGGTTCTTTAAGCTGAAGCTTAAACTGAAGAGGGCACATGAATTACCAAAAAAACATATAAACCCAGTAAACGTTTACATTTGACTTAATTGTATGGAAACGTTATGGCACGGAGGGGTTGCCATGTCAATACTGAATCAGTTGCTTGAACCGGTTCTTTGAAACGAAATATTCGAAAGAACCGGTTCGCTGAGACGATTCAGACTTCCCGTGTCACGTGATCTCTACTAAGTTCTCTGACTGTGTACGTCACGTGATGAGGGTGCGCCTGTTCTATCCCAGCTGGAAGTTTTGGTTTTACGTCGTAAATAATCCTTTTTTAATTAACGTTTTTGATTAATTAAATGCATTTTGCGCACTTCTGTAATTTTCAAACCTTCTCTGCTAAGCCGTGGCTTGATCTGCAACGGCGGGATTTTTTCTGAAGACATGTCAACCACCCCTATGTGTCCCGAACGCGCAAAATGAGTGACAGACAAAAAGCGTTCTCTGATTGGCCAGTTTAGTACATGGGACAGCCCCTTATTACTCCTTTTTTCTGAGGATACCCGTCTAAAAATAGAGGTTTTTTCTAGCTTACAACACAATTACATTTTAAATAGTGCACTCTGTAATTATTAAAAGTAATTAGAAAGAAAAGAAACATATGTGGATGCTGAAGCCATCATTATACATGAATGTCATTGTCTACTAAGTGATTTTTTTTTTTTTTTTTTTGGGTGAATGAAGTCAGTTTCCGTCAAGCTCACACCTGTAGTTGTAACTTTAAGCATGTTCCTCTAACGTTTGAAAAATGTCACAATACTTTTTGAACAGTATTTCAATTACGAAGCAACAAGGAACTGAGAAAGGAGGGGAAAAAAATAAAAAGACACAAATGTTCTCATCCATAATTTTATAATGCCCAAAAAACTATGCGTATTTGGCATCTATGTAACGCAAACTCAACATCAAAACGAGAAAAAAAAGACAATAAAATGATCCCATCCTTGATTTCATTCTGGGTGCATCATGCCACAATTTGGCCTTTTATATAAACAAAGGAATATGTTAATATGTGCATATTCAAATCATCCAAAACCTACTGTACATCATTCATTACGCTAAATTATCAGTATGTCCATGTTTTCAAAGTCAAAGTTAATACTCAAACGCCACCGGTAGGGGGCAAACTTGGGCAACAAATCTGCAGCACTTGAGAATAGATAATAAGCATTACACAGACACAAAGGCTCCTTTTCTTGAAAGTCATTTCAAAGGGAGAGAAAAGAAACCACAGGCACAACATTACAAGACAAAACAGGTAAACTGTGAACTTCTCTAGTTTTTAGATTAGTATTTCAATTTGGGGACAATTTCAAATTCATTCTGGTAAACAAATTCAGTCTCAAACTTGTTGGCATCGTTTTAGAACATGAACTTAACAAAACCCATCAAGAGACCCACATGTGCAACTAGGTAGAGTGTAAAAACATCTATTCAAATATGAACATCTCTATAAAACACTGTTTGCTGGAGAGAATGACAAGAAAAAAACAAACAAATACATTTTGCGCTGCACTAACCCCAAGAGCCTTTTTAGCAAACCATTTCAAGCATGAAATCTACAACAAACTCTTAAGTTCATATGGTTAATATGAAATGTCAAAACTGAACATCAGACCGGTGTGAAGCAAGACTGACAGCACAGTCTTTTTCGTAAGGCAGTCGACCTCTTGTCAAGAGTTCATAGAAGATTGCTAAAAGCCTTTCTGAGCTTCTGCATTCACCGCTGGAGTGAACGCTGCATCTTTAAAGAGTTCAAACAATTCACTCATATTTCTGAAGGAAACCAGGATATGGCTGTCTGGAGAGCATCTTCTGCAAGAGTCTGAATTGTAAGGATTCATCCCACTGGTCACGTCGGACAGTGACATGCTGAATTTTAATCATGAAATCGCTTAGCATTCTTAAGGCTGAAAGTTTTTTTTATATATATATAAATCACAGTGAACTACACAAACACAATGCAGTGCGAATAATCCCATAAAATGCAGAAAACGTGATCCAAAATGTGATGCGGTGTATGAGGACAGGTAATATGAGCGAAAGGTTAACTGCTGAACGTCCTGGTTTTGGTTCAACTTCGAACCTTAATATCTTCGACATGGTGACTGACCACAAGCTCTATGAATAGACCATGACATCAAACTCTGAAGCTTTCTCCTTTGCCATCAATGTGCCGAAGACGCAGGTAGACGTCTGTGCCAATGCCCTGCATCGACTGGATGGCCAAGGAACCTCCTAAGTATTCGGCGTACGCTCGGGATGTGGGCAGGCCAAAGCCAAACCTGGAGGAGAAAACAAGTGGCATTATTGAGATGTTCTTCAATCACATTACACATCATCATAGCACATAATAGTTTGTCAAATACCTCAAATAAACCTTAAACTCTGCTTAAATACTGAATGAACAACTCTAAACAGGAAAACAAACTCTTTCATTTAGAAAAGACTGCCAGTTGGGCTGGGCGGTATGAGGATATATATCGTGGGGTCGATATAAAGTGTCTATCGTTACAGATTTTGCTATATCATTTATATGTAATGTATGTAAATATTCACATAGCAGGTAAAAAGCAAGACGTGCATGAGTCACAATAAGACGTTCTCAAGTCATGCTGACTGACACACCCGAAGGGCAAGCCTTCTCTCTCAAGCTGCATTTCCATTATCCTTAAAATTGCGTAAATTGAAATTGCGAATTGAAAATACGCCCAATTGAAATACATCAATTTCGCAAAAACTCCCATATAATCTCAAAAAAGTTTTTACGCTTACACAAGGTGGTTTTTCGGGCAATTCGAAAAAGGAATATTTCGCAAAACTGCAGTGGAAACAGTTTTTTTCTGCATTTGCAGGTCACTTGGTGTACGTAAATTTTGATCATTCTTTAAAGATGGCACAGTGTGTTTGGACAGAAGACGAGACAGAGTTCCTTATTAAACTCATAAAAGACAAAAGAATTATGAGAATACTTGATTCTAAACAACAAAGTAATGCCACAATTTATCAAGACTTCGAAGCAGATAGGAGGAAGAAACACCCAGAAAAACCTCATACATGGCTGCTCCCAAGTATAAGGGGATTTCCTTGCCATTAATGCTTGGATAACATACCTACGTCTCCTTTGATTAAAAATAATCTGAGATCATGTCATGTGTTGTCATCTTGTAATTACGGTAATTTGTAAAAACGGTAATTACGCAGCATGTATTGACAGTAGCATAATATACCTACTGCTGTTTGTGTCATTAATGTTAATCAAACAACAAAAGACTAAGAGAAAATCACTTAGTGCTCTTGACTGAATAACTTCTGTATCTTTAAAGGGGTGGAATAATGCCATTTTTACAAGATGTAAAATAAGTCTCTGATGTCCCCAGAGTGTGTATGTAAAGTTTTAGCTCAAAATACCCCACAAATAATTTTCTACAGCATGTTAAATTTGTCACTTTTTGAGGGCGAGCAAAAACACATGTTTTTGTGTGTCCATTTAAATGCAAATGAGCTGCTGCTCCTAAGCAGAGGGCGGGGTTTCAAGAGCTCATGTTAGCACATAGTGTTAGCAGTGCCGATTACCTCACGCAGACTCACTGAAAATATCAGAAACTGTTCAGCCTTTTATGTTCAAACCGAAGTAAGACAATGATGGAGAGACTCAAGAAGAAATGACAACATGTAGAATGCAACAGGACGTTTCTGAATGGTTAGTTGCTTAATATATGAAGCTGATGTGGGATATCTTAAAGTCATTGATTAGCATATTCTGTCATGATAATCTATAAATCGCTCGTATGGGAACTGTTGTAAGATGCCTACAGAGCCAGAGAACATATGCTGCATGAAGATAGAACAGGTATAGTTTAGTTTAATTACGGTTATAACTTATGTTGGCATCTTGCTTTTATGACATGCTATTGCATTTGTGTTGTGTGCTATATTGCAATAACATGGCCTCACCCCTTTGTTGCGTGTTCTCGGGGGCAGGGTTTATGTAAGTTTTAGGGTTAGTGATGTCACCAACCAGGGAAAAGCTTGTTGTAGTCCCTACCAGCTGTTTGTTGTAGTCCTTAAACAGAGAATTCTGTAAAAGAAAATATCTCCCTTTGCTTTGAACTTTGAGCATCGTAACTTTGCAGATGTTGTTTGTGCTCTAACAGCAACATTACACACTAACTAAAGTTAAAAAAGTGAAATCATAATGAACCACCCCTTTAATAAGAATCAATTTATATTTAATTTATACAGAAGACTATGCAGCGTTTTATTGTTACATTGATTAACAATGTAAGAAATACTACAGAAATTGAATAAAGAAACCTACTCTACCTGAAAGTTCATTTAGGGTACGTTTACACGACAATGTACTAAAAACAGAAACATTTTTCCTTTGTATTTATGTACCACTGCCAAAACGATCCGGTCACACAGATCCGCGAAAACGACTAAAACGTATTCTGCTGCCAGACCAGTAGTTGGTGATGTTACTTTGTAAAGAAACACTTTGCGGCTATAGACTGAACAAGTAATACGCATGTGCATGACATCACAGTTTTCACAAATTCACGTTTTTGTAGTTTTGTAGTAACGGTATTGATTTCAAAAACTTTCACTTTGAAACCCGTTTTCAAAAGTTTGCGTTTTCAGGCCCCCAAAATGCCGTTAATGTGTAAATGAATGGCCAAAACGCATACGTTTTTAGTTGAAAACTGTGAAAACTTGTATATTTGTTCTATTATGTTTGTATTATTTGCTGCTTTGTTGTTGTTTTTAATAACTAAAAAAATAAAAAATAAAAAAATAACTATATCATGATATATATTGTTATCGTAAAATATAATTTCTCATCATGTGAAATTAGATTTTGGTCATATCCCCCACCCATACCAGTTGGCATCTGTTCTTCTGTAATTGTGATTTGAGACAGGTCACAGTGAGGAGGGCAGTGTGACACTACACTCCAAAGACTTACAGATCCAGATCGAACTGGCTGAATCTGGATCATGTTGAGCTGACCACTTTAGCTACTACACTGATCTTGCAAGAATGCAAAGAATCTTGCAAAGTCAGCTGCTGCATATGGACTAGATGTAAACATTTACATGCAAAGAGGTGAAAAGCATGTTGTAAATGCAAAAAAGAATCATGACACCAAGCAGCACATCAATAATTTACGTAAAAACAACCTAAGCGCCAACATTTTAAATCAGCTTTTAATTTGAGCTCGTTTTCATACAGATTTAGATCCATCTCCTCTTACCCATGCATGGGTCCGGACTGGGGGCCGCTGTTGGTGATGTTGTCGAAAAGGTTGTTAATGCGGGGATCCTGTGTGCTCTGTTCAGCTGTGCTGAAGTGGTAATCCATCACCTTTTCCAGAATGCTGTGAGGAATGCCACCACCACGGTCTGAGATCCTGCAAAATGAGTTGAACATCACTAGTGTTTTTTCAAAATTACTTAAATTTAAAAAAATGTGACAATACCAGCATTTCTCCTCTACCGTTTTGAGCGCTGTTGAGCGGATTCTTAAACGCCTCTGATTGGCCATTGTGTTCACATGCTCAACAGATGTATTTGTAGCCAATCACAGATGTATCTGTTGAGTGCGTGAACACAATGGCCAATCAGAGGAATATGACAAATTGGTTTAATTTACATTTGCTTATGTAATGCATGTACATCATTTGCAAAATTGCTCCACCTTCTTGTTTTGCCTCCTCAATTTGTATGAAAAACAGTAATCTGATTTATAACCCGTATGCAAATCAGCTATCATGAGTCAAACTAGTGGAGGTGACTAATTATAGAGTTAACAGCTCATCCACTTGAACATCACCATTCTCAGTCTCAAAATGAGCTTGAAATGATCTGTGAGTGAGCTGTTTTAGTGGTTTCCATTCAGTGTGGTTAAATTTTGTGAAAATTCGTGCCTGCCACCATCATTATACTTGTTTGGTGCTAACCAAGGATTTGTGGACTAATGATCCAAAATGAAGATGACTTAATAATAATAATAATAATAATAATAATAATAATAATAATAACAATAATAACAACAACAACAACAACAACAACAACAACAACAACAACTAACATTTAGTAGTAATAAATAAGCTGCACATAATAGGTTTTTACTGTAATTATATATTTCTTTTTCTTTATTTTTTTCCTTTATTGAGATAGGAGGTATAGAGAACTGACAAGAAGCAAAGTGAGAGTGAGAGGGGGACAGGATCAGAAAAGGTAACAGAGTCGGGACTCATACTCCGGTCGCCTGTTACATGTCAGAGTGCTGCCCACAAGTCTATCGGCTCCGACAATATTTTTCATATTTTTGAAGCAAAGTTAAACAAAGTTGAACTTGATTATTACGATTATCACCATACACTACCATTCAAAAGTTAGGGGTGTATATACACTAGTGGCAAGACGTGATGTCCGGACTTCACCCTTTATTCAAATATTATTAAAAATTTGTTGATTTTGTAAGCATATTGCGTAGTTGTGCTTGGAGTCAAGTGTTTTATTTGTGACAATGCAATGAAACATGCCAAATTGTGCGGACAGGCTGGCCAGGCTGTCATACAAAGAAATTATGAAGACATGAAAAAACAAGAGAGAACCAATGAAATATTAACTGATTATGTTGTAGTCAATATATGCTTTTTACTGTGAGTAGGGTTCATTAAAAACAAATATCCCCTCTGGACATCACTTTTGTCCACTACTGTGTGTGTATGTGCTTTCTTGTTGATAGTGTAAGGTAAATGATCATGTTTCATAAGCCTTTAACTTTCTAAAAACTGTAAACATCAAATGGAGCATGGATTTACATTGGACCAAAAACCCAGAAACAGAGAGGACTTTGCATCCGCATTTCAGACGTCCACCAAATGCCACTGAAAAACAGTCCGTGCGGAACACTGAGGTTCATGCTTTCAATAAGCCAACTAGATTATGGTAAAATAAACATTGTCCATGGGTAAATTTGCTCAGAGTCGACAGAGGTTTTAACCGCACTGCTGAGTGTGCACAGCAGGATAATGGACCTGGTTATAAAGGCAGCACTCTGCATGATGATGTCTCTGTGCAAATATCTGATAACTAAATGCATATAGAGGCTAATGCTTCATCAAATTATTCAGCATTTCCAGGAAAAAGCATTAATTCCATCCTTCTGAGTTTAAAGTAGACCAACCACACCTAAAATCCTAAGTGTTCATGTATTAGGCTTCGTTCAGACAGCCAACAATCAAGATAATTTCGGCACATTGGACTCACAAAAACTCCTTTAAAAGCCTTTTTTTTTTTTTTTTTTTAATTTGAAAATTTTGTATTCTTTTGAAATCAGATTCAAATTTGATTTTTGAATACATGTTTTAGTGTGAACGGTCAGTTCATGTTCATTTTGTTATTCAGAACTTGTGTATATAATACATACATTAATGTATTATTGTGCAGGTTGTGAGACGTGGTTCAACAGCATTATGGCATTAGAATCGGTTTACAGCCTCACCTTATGACAAAGTCAGTGTCATTGTTGGCGATTGTGACCACCACATCAGGCACATTGTAAGGGGTGTCTAAGTGACTCTCCATGGTGGCCCTGAAGAACAAAAAAGAAACCTTTCATGAGTAATCTCATTATAATCTTATTATAACATGAGCATATGATAAGAAAGATCAGTAGTGGTTTGAAGTAACTATGAAAGCTCTCTTTTAACCCCACAACAACTGCTGCTGAAGTACATCTACTGACATATAGATAGACAGAGACATTTTCATTGGTCAACAAGAATGATTGCACCCTCAAAATCACTGTGTAATGACGACTTAGATTTATAGCCACTCAATGTGCTATTGAAATTGTTGTTTACTTAAATCATAATCACCTCTAGCAATACTCTACTACAAGTCCAGATCAGTACAGTCTATTAATCCAAAGAGTAAAAGATCATATATATATAGTTCAGTCATGAAACTCTAGAGCAGGGGTGTCCAAACTCAGTCCTGGAGGGCCAATGTCCTGCAAAGTTTAGCTCCAACTTGCCTCAACACACCTGACTAGAAGTTTCTAGTATGCCTAGTAGACCTTGATTAGCTGGTTTAAGTGTGTTTAATTGGGGTTGTTGCTGAACTCTGCAGGATGGTGGCCCTCCAGGAGCAAGATTGGACACCCCTGCTCTAGAGGGTGCAGGCTGATAGGTCCTTTACATGCAATCTGCAAGCAATCACATCATTACCACATGGAGCAAGCTGTTGATCCTGCAGCCAATGGGACAGCTTTCTCAACATTTAAATAGTCTGGTTCATTGTTTTCTGTAGGCTAGTCCTGAAACCTTCCACCTGCCCCAGCTCCACCTGCCTTGATCTGCTACAGGATTCATGCATGTCTATGCATGCAGCAGCAGCATATCTTACAAGTTCACAGCAGCATGTCTGTGTATCTATTGGCTGTAGCAATTCCATACTTGTTATGCGATGCTCCCAGCATTACGTAATCAAGTTGGAAAGGTCACACATGACATAGGTGGAAGTACTGAGCAAGTGTTTACAAAGCAATCAGACAAATACTAAGCCAAACGGCCTTTAAAAAAAAAAAAAAAAAAACTATGTCGGACGATTTCGAAGTTGGAGGGGAAAATGAGATGGAGTTTTCAGCCTACTGCGGTACTTCTGCCTACGTCACGAGTGACCTTTCCAACATAATTACGTAATGCGTGGCGCATCGCAGAGCAGTGCAAGACGAGCATTTGTGGTTAAAAAGTATACAATTTTTTTTTTTTTTTTTTTATAAAAATGACCAATCGTTTCGCTAGATAAGACCCTTATTCCTTGTCTGGGATCGTGTAGAGCCCTTTGAAGCTGCATTGAAACTGCAATTTGGACCTTCAACCCGCTGGTAACTGTTGAAGTCCGCTATCTGGAGAAAAATCCTGGAATATTTTCCTCAAAAACCTTAATTTCTTTTCAAGTGAAGACAGACAGACATAAACATCTTGGATGACATGGGGGTGAGTAAATTATCAGGAAATTTAATTCTAAAGTGGAATAAAAAACAATCGCTGATTGGTTCCTTCAGTACTGCGACACCAACCAATCAGAGGTACTTCATCATTCACGTAGCTTTATTTATATCGTATCCTAGCTGCAATCAGCACGCCGCACGATATGAGAACTCCTATCATCCCACCTCCTCCCCAGCGCCACCTATAGAGATCTGCTACCGGGGGTTCTATCATCCTGCAGCAGCCTTTCCTTTATTGTTATTTTGACTAAGCTGAACAATTATGTATTTGCTCAGCAGCAGCAGCGTAGCAGATCTCATCCGCCAAAATCAAGCCTATGTACATTCCATGCTCCATGCTAATAAAATGCTGGTTGAAATCTATTCACTCCGAGAGTTGTCATGATTGAACTAATCCTTTAACATTGCCATATTTAATAACATGCTAAAACTATTATAAAAGTTGTCATGATTGAATATTAATTGGGTTATATTCAATTCAAAGCAAAACTTTTGCGATGTTTTAATGTCACAAATTTTAACCAATTTTAATTAAAAGTTCAGGTGCACTGTCCCTACCCATTTTAATATAATGTGATGCCCAGAAATCAAATGAATGAGGAATGTGACGAGTATGTGATGAGTATCACAGTCTGTGTCTTGGGTCACTCTCAGTAGTGGGAACTGTACTGTAAAACCAACTGAGACTTGCCCTTCTGCCAAGAACATGCCGTTCTCTAATGACTGTCTGAAGATGAATCTGTTACAAGACTAAAGAACCATGAGAACAAGATCAGAAACATGTCTCTCTTTTAAAAAGAAGCACAAATCAAATTTACAGTACTGCACTTACAATGGAGGTCATTGGGCTCAGGCATAAAAGCAGAGTTACTCATATTTATTGTTAAAGAATAATATTAATTCTTCCGTACAAAAAAATAAAATATGGTAAAATGCCCATTTTTGTGGTGGTCTTACTGTACTAGGCAATGAATTTCTCATTACTCCATTTAAACAGTCCGCTCCACCCTTGATTGTGTGAAAGTCAAGAGTTTAGTGGGTTTACATAGTCTTGATAGTTGAAATTCTGGCTATAACTTGCCCAGACAAGATTAATAAACAATTTTTTCATATTAGTCTCATGTTACTACATATAATGTTTAAAACTTGAGGCAATATTTTCAAAAACAGTGTGCATTTTAATGTGCATCCCAATGCAATGTTTTTCCCTGTTCTAGACTTCTTTTGTAAGAGAGTTAAATGTTAAACTTCTTTTTTCCAGTTTAAAAGCGGAGGAACAAGTCGCCGCAAGCAACGACAACAAGATAGAGCTGAACTTGTATTGAATCTAGAACATTCCTTTAAAAACAACAACAACGTGAGGCTGTTTCTGATATAAGACTTCTACTTCGTTTGTAAAATTATAAAAACTATATTCTAACTACAGACCTCTAGACTCCACACTGATTATCATGCAGGTATGGAGATATATATGGTAAAATATACCGGTTGTTTTCAGCAGACTGCACTATTTTGAGAGGCTTCTCTGTAGATTGTTTTGGACAGTTTGCCACCATCATAAAAAAACCTGTATCGTACCATTGAACTTGGATTGAACTTGGCAGGCAGCCAGTGTCAGCAACACCAGTAACAACAGATGCATGACGTCATACGAATGTTTCTAAGACTGCAAAATATCCACAGTTGGTGCTGTACTAGGATAAGTCCCATAACCAGAATTTCAGCTTTCTTAGATCTAAGCTTTTAAAGTCGTCATAGGTGTGCCTTCATCATAGTAGCTTTCAACTAGTTTTTTAGGTGTTGTTTGCGCCTACCTCAATGCCACAAAGATAGGGTGCTGTGGGTGGTTTTTAGTGCATTGCTATATGGTTACTAGGGTATCCTGGGTGGTCACTAGGGCACTGTTACATGGTTGCTTATGGGTCAAAATTAAAAAAGCGCCCACTCTTAAGTCTATGGGATACTTTCACCAGTTATTTATTATTCAGTAGGGCTGCAACAAACAATTATTTTGATAATCCATTAATCTACCGATTATTGGAACGATTAATCGACTAATCATCGATTATTATACTGGTTAATCAGTATGCTTTGTTCGATTATACCACTAGCAATTAGTTAAAATTTTAGTTATACTTTGACTAATAATTAAAACAAGGAAATCACTTCAGTTTTTGAAAGTGTATTTTTAATGAATTTGTTAAAAATACTGTGTTTTTTTTTTTTTATTAAGTCTGGGAATTGTAATAACTTTTTAATAAGAGTAAAAATATGAATATGTAATATTGCGCAAAAATATCTGAAAAATGCTCCTCTCTAGATTAATTCTTTTTTTTTTTCTTTTTACTAACTATCGAGTTTATGGTCACTGAATGGCTTTCCTGAGGTAAATGTAACATTTTGTGACATTTGTTTGCAAGCTGTTTTATTGCGGTCTTTCTGCGGTTGAAACTCTGATTAAGTGATTACATTAGAGCTGGATTCATTTCAGTAAATTGTACTGTATCTTTCAACATACTTTTTAATATTCATTCATGTTTATTTCGTGCTATAATAGCAGAAAAGAGGAAGAGATAATAGGTTTACGTGCCACTTGACCTGCGGCGCTACAGCGATCTGTCACTCCACATTAAAGAGCGCCAAAACCACATGTATTGTTTGAATCCCGTAGTAAAATTGACAATTTAAAACTTCAGACTTTGTTTTATATCAAAAGTAACCTGATCTGTCTTATCTGTCGGCACGCTGTCTGTGCTCTATGCTCTGCTATGTATCTTTCACTGCGTGAGAAAATGGACGTGTGGCAAACAGTGAGTTTGCATGACAGCATTTTTTGTAGTTATGCTAAACGTTATGTTTTATGCCATGTTAAACTCCCACGTTTTACGGGTTCGACTTCGTTTGCACTATGCACTCCGAAGCACCGTGTCTTCTTCTATTGGATTCGATTCGGGAGGGCTGCATTACAGTATTGCGCTACGGCACCCCACTGATCAAACCGCGTTATTGCAGGCCCTTCAAATAGATCATACGAGATCAAAAGACTATTCGAGAACAAAAATATTTGTTTTTTTATTGTCGACGTTGTCGATAATGTCGACTAATTGTTTCAGCCCTATTATTCAGCAGGTGAAAATATGAGCAATATGTATATTGATTCTTGTCTAAGCAAGCTCAAATAATAGAGGTTCAGAAGGTCTGAAAGCACAGTATCGGCAAAATAAACAACTAAATCAATAATTACCAGTCAAGCCATTTCAAAATACTTAGCTTCAAAACGAGTTTAACTTAGGGCCGGACGATTAATCGAAAAGTAATCGAAACCGAAATTCAGAACCTCTAACCGATGTAATTTTCCCATGTTGGTTATTTCGTTTTTTTAATCCTGTTAACACTTCCCCCTTAAAAACATACTACCGCGTGTGTAGCCACGTGACTCCGCCCCTTCCAGTCAGCGGCATGGAATCAACATGGAGGTGAACGCCGAGTAAACACACAGAGACGGCGCGCGAGCGGTGAGCCTTGCGTCTTCACTAAACTTTGTCAGTTGTATGCGTTTTAAGGTTTGCCAGTTTGAACATTCAAGCGATTAGACGATCGGATGTGTATTATTATATCGAGCTACCGTGCTCGCGCAGCTGCATTGTGGCACGAACACTCATACAAACAGTAGCTGCGCAAAACGTAAAGATCGTGCACGCAGAGAGGAACGCAGAAACTAGTTGTCAGCGCTGTCCTGTGATTTATCACTAAAGTAGCATAGAAACTCAAAAGTTATTATAGCATATATTTTCTACTTTTGAAGTAACTATTTACAACCCACAGCTTCACAATTAATAGAGAGACGGTCTGACTAATTCACACACGTAATCGCTCTCATTACGTACTGGTACTGTGCGAATTTATCTTTATCTGATTTACAACGAGCAGAAATCTGTAAGGAAATGTTACGAACCATAGATAAAATAACTGCTGAAAGTGAGCTGTTATGTCAGATCACTCTTTCAATAGGAAAAAATATCCCACCTTTAATAATCGAGAATATTTACAGTAAAAACATTGTATGTGAACTATGAGGGCAAAAAACAAACAAACAAACAAAAAACCCCAGAAACAAAATAATCGTTCATTAATCGTAATCGAGGTAAAATGAAAATTATTCGAGGTTTTGATTTTAGGTCATAATCGTCCAGCCCTAGATTAACTTTAAGGTGACAGTTACATTGTACTTAAATAAGTACTGAGTAATATTAATTAACTACATGTACTATGGAGTTAGGGTTAGGATTAGTTACTTGTAATTATGCAAGTAACGTAGTAATGTGTAACTGTGTCACCTTAAAATAAAGTGTTATCATATGTATTAATGTATTATGCAAAACCTTTCAAATAACCCTAACATTCTTCATGCAATATATATATTTTTTTAGAATTGTTATCCTAGTATAATCCTTAATTTTAAAGATTTATAAATACACAGTTGTGGCCAAAAAGTGATGCCTGAGGCCTAGGAAAATTGACATCTTCATTCAAATATTCTTAATTTGTTAAAGATTTTGTAAACATTTTGCATAGTTGTGCTTGGAGTCAAATGCTGTATTTATAATAACGCAATGAAACATGCCAATTTACATAATTTTGGCCAGGCTGTCATACAAAGAAATTATGAACATATTCGTTGACTCTCTCTTGTTTTTGCATATTAATAAGCAATTATGTTGTAGTCAAAATATGCTTTTTCCTGTGAGCTGTTTTTCTATGCACTTTTATTTATTGCACAGTAAAATAAAATCTGTAGCTATTTTTGCCAAATAATTGTGTCAGATAAATCCCTTAACCACGTTTAGTGTTTTGTTCTTCCCTCAAATTTAAAATACTTAAAAAATATAAACTTTTTTCCTCATATTTTGATGTTTTAATCAAACTTTCAGGGTCATTAAAAAGAAATATCCATCAATTTTGGCCACTGCTGTATATATCAATAATTACCAGTCAAGCCACTTCTAAATGCTTACCTTCAAAATGAGTCATAAATCATGATAAAAATCAAGACAAATGTATTATGCAAAACCATTCAAACAACCTTAACATTCTTATTCCTTATTGCTGTTTGCTAGTTTTATCTCACTATAATATCTGACACTATATTGTGAAAGAAAATTTTTGAAAATCTTTAAAGATATTATATGCCTTTTGGAATAAAAACTTATACATCACTTGAGTGCCTTAGATTTCTCTTTTTCCATTTAAATTATCATTTCATAACCTCAGTGTGCCTGACAGTTGGGTCTCAATGACCCACGCTTGACATAACTGCGCCAGATTGAACGGCAAACGTCCAACAATCCAGTACAACCAGAAAAAGTTTCCATATTCTAGGCTCCTTACATAACATGGCTGAAATGTAAATGACTTGTTTTTCCTGGCGTGTCACCAAAGGCTATTGTGTTAACACAAGGTCACAAAACAATAACTCCTTCATGCACTGACGGACAGGCAAAATTGCTCACACATATTTGGGTCATAGTTCATGCATCAACAGATCACTGCATTATAGTGGTAATGGTTCAATGTAGTCTATATGATTGGATGCGAAGACAACACTCGCTACAGTCCAAATAATGCAAATGCATCATCAGCAAATCTGATTTACTACTATCTACAATGCTATTTTAACTAACTTATCCTGTCACACCAGGATTAGATAGTGAAGATAGCATAGTAGAACAGTAGGTGTGCCGTGTGACCTGTATGTGACAGGAATGTTACCTCATGGCGTTCTTTAGCAGCTCAGGCAGGATGTAGTCCAAAGGCAGTGGAATGAAGGGAAAGCGGGCCGCCACATGGCCGTTGATGCGAACCCGTGGAGAATTCCCATACTGATGCTCACAGAGCCGTCTGCAGGGAACAGAGATAAAGACATTTACACTGCCAGTCAAGTTTGGACAGATCAGTATGCTTTCTGCTCTTGGCTCTCTCAGTCAACCTCTTAGGCTGATAGAAGACTGTTGTTAAAGGGGACCTATTATGCCCTTTTTCAAAGTCTTTATTTTGCCTGAATATTCAAAAAAACAACATTTTTCACATATTTTGCATTGTTGCAGCACCTCTTCTCAGTCTGTCAGTAACGCTCTGTTTAGTTCCTGACTCTATGAAGCCCCTCTTTACAAAAAACACAATGTGCTCTGATTAGTCGGCTGGACCAGTGTATTGTGATTGGTCAACTGCTTTGAGCGTGTTTGGGAAATGTCACGCCCCTTGCCATAACCACGAGTTTCAACACACTACTAATGCAACTCAACTAGACCACAACCCCCTTCTTTTGCATATGCCTTGGGCAGGAATTATTTAAATGAGGAATATTGTGACGTGTACGTTCCCGAAGAAAACCCTAAGAACCAGTTTGCCTTTTTTTTTTTTAAACAGGCTAGAGAACCACCACAGAGCAGGGTCTTATGTCACTGTATATGTCTCATCTTTCCCAGTAAAGGCAGGAACACCAAGCCGACAGTCGGCCGTCGGGCAGTTTTTGTTCGTCGGCCGACTAAGTTTTCTCAGTGTGTTCTGCACCGTCGGCTGAAGTTGGTCCTTGTCTGCTTTTTTTCGGCCGATTCGACATGTTGAATCGGCGTTGGAGCTCGTCGGTCCGTCGGGCCAACTGATCATTCTGATTGGCTGTTCAGCTACTGCCACCTGCTGGTACGGAAAGGCATTTCATCTTACGCAGGCGCAGAACGGATATGCTACTTGGCCATCGGCTGTTGAGCGTCGGTTTGGTGTGTCAGGGCAACTTTGGACCCAGACGCTGCCGACGTGAGCCAGTCTGCTTTCGTCGCCACTAGTTTGTCGGCATCAGCTTGGTGTGTTCCTGCCTTAACACCAGTGTGGCAGCGCCAAACACACCATAAAAAAAAATGGCGGACGTTGCATTACTACTGATGTTCATGGCTTTGCGAACCTTTAGAGTACATCGGCATCCAAACACGGCGAATCCAACGTGTTCGTGCAGCTCACCGTAATTTGTATCGACGGAGATTACAATCGAGCTGCTATTAGCTCGATTAGCTGAATACCAAACAAAACATTGATTTAGGGAACCAGACAAGACTTTCTGTTGACAGGTTTTAGATACCAGATAAAATGAATATCTTCTGACAGGATCTGGCATTGGATCTAATATTTCTGGCGTGGAGACTCGATCTAACACTTATTAATTCTTTACTATCATTCAATCAAACAACAAATAAAAATGTCAATTAAAATGTCAGTCTTGTAAAGAAATTTGGCACAATTTATTTCCCCTACAAACCAAATTTCACACATTTGATCATAAGCCTTCAGATCAAAATGTTTTTAAAAATCATGAAAAACAAACATTTGGTACTGTATATAAATCAAACACAAAATTGCACAAAGAGAAAATGCCTCTGCCTCAACAGGTTATGCAAGTACTGGTGTGGATATACTGAATGAATTGCCAGCTATTTCATTTAGAGCCATTTTGGAAATAATTTGACACTAATTAATGAGACCATCTCATTTATAGCCAGCAAAATCTAGGCTCGGTCTGGTCTTTGAGGAAACGCTTTGATCATGCCACTGTGAAGAGAAACGGCAGTTTTGCTGACGCAGCGTCTGTTAATCATGAGACTCTCATGAGAAAAGCAGGAGCAGAGCAGCCTAACCTCCACTCTTACATAAGACCAGGAGAGCGTTTTTTAGGACTACAACAACTAATTGTTAATGAGAGTAGATACTCATTTCAGTTCAATCCTCCATGAAAAGCCACATAAAACCAAAACAAACTAATATTGGCCAGAATATTCCTGAAACAGGACCAGACTTATGTTGAAGTGTAGAAGTGTAGGCAAGCTTTGGGACATACTACTTCATAATTGCGTCTTTAATGGACCGTGTAGTCACGTGCATTCTGTCACAATTTAAACTGCCCAGTCAATCATCTTGTCACAGTTAAAATCCTCCATATTCAATTTAATTTAATTTCCTACCATATGAGAGAGAAATGTAGTAGAACATTGCCAGTCATGGGTCTTTCATGCGGAGAACTCTCCTCATGTGTTTGCATAATGATGCATTTAAAAGTTAATGACCAAACGTTTGTTTATAAAAGTTCACAATGTTGCTGCAGATGAAATATAATGTGGATAACATTGAATAAATATTTTTTTCATCAATAATCATGAGTCAAACCCTATCTACTTTCACATCTGCCATATTTGTAGTTCTAATCAAATCATCATCTAACGCACAATGGGTTGTGGGCAGTATAAGCGGTTAGAGTGTGTACAGATCTACACTTTAAATTCTAACCAGAAAAAGTAGACCATCCTGTTATCTTTGGAATACTCATTTCAACATACTACAATTTGGAAGACACTAATTCTAATTTTGAATACTATTTAGGATGGATAGTATGCGAATTGGGACAAAGCAACTGGTTGGAAAACTGCAGTGAAGTAAAATAAGGGTGATGTCACAGGCGCACGAAGCTTTAGCAACTGCACATTCCTCAAGGGAGTGAGCATGAAACCCGTGACCACATACTGTACACAGCCTGCATTGTGACCCGATTCTTTTCAACAAAGATTTATAGGAGGAAAATCTCTGAGACATATGCGTAATTTCCGGTTGGGACAGGTGGGACATGTCCCCACCACTTTTTGCCAGGGTCAATATCAGGGATCCAGACTACGACAAAAGGTCGCATATGCAACCATTTTTTGAGAATGTGGGAGTTAAAATTTGACATGGTCGCATTTGTGCGAGTTCATGGTCACGCACTCAATCGGTGTCTGCCTACCTGCACTTACTTGCATTAGGGACTTATCTAATCTGTCACGTATTATCGACTACGGCAAATCGTCTATTCTTCCGTAGTTAGTCCTGTTGGAGTTTTTCCCTCTTTTGCACCTTGCTTTTAAATCACTAATTCGAAAGCGAAAGTAAAATGCGCATGGCCGCATGGGCATGGGCACACCGTTATGAATGCCCGTGCAGCCCTGAGCATTTTACTTTCGCTATTAGTGCTAATTCGGGGGCAGCGATAGCTTAAATGGTGGGTTCATCATTATTCTTAATGAAAAACACAACAACAAAACCCTATAGGTGATTTTACATTTCGATTAAACTAAATCTTCCGCCATCGTCTTGTCAGTCAGCTCGTGATCTCGTGATAAATGAAATCTGAGCTTACGGGAGCTTTGAATTTGTTCAGTATCTCTATGGCAATCAGCAAGAAGCTCTCGCAAATCTGCAGAAATCAGTGCAGCTCGCAGAGGAATACTACAAAGACAGTGATGAAGTTCTTATTGTTACCTATGGAGACCTTGCCTGGTTGCATTATCATATGAATGATTTTACATGTCAAGAGTACTTGAGACAGTTAGAGAGGATCCATAAATTTCTGAAGGATTCACTCATACTATCGAGGTACTCAGGGAAAAGGGTTGGGTTTTTCTTAAATTCTCTCACAAATAATACAATGCGTCAAATGAATGCTTTAGACAGGCCCTTGAAATGAACCCTGATGACTATGCTATTGCCCTGTACTGCCCCAACTTCCATAGGAATTAATTGAAAACGTTCACTCTGCTCCACATAGATATGAATGCCCCGTGTGGCCGTGAGCATTTTACTTTCGCTTTCGAAATGTGCTCTAATTTGGGGGCGGCAATTGGCTGAATGGTGGGTTCATTATTATTCTTAATGAAAAAAAACACAACAACAAAGCAATATAGGCACTTTTACATTTCGATTTGAAACCAAATCGTCCGCCATCGTCTTGTCAGTCAGCTCCTCACTCTCATGATAAATGAAATCTGTGTCCTATTGCTAATCTGTGCTGTGACTCTCGTTCGGCTCACGCTGCATTGAGCAGACACATTCAGCTTTTAATTGAAGTGTCTGCTCTCTAACTGAACTAAATGATTTTTATTACTATTAAAAAAAATCTAAACAACGGTGGGGGATGGTGCCGCGGTGGGCAAGTGATGTAACCGGTGTTTTGCGGCTGAACACCGGTAACATATCAGTCACGTAATGAGGATGGCGCACTGATGATGAAACGCGCAAATCAGGAATTTAGGAATTAAGTCAACTAAAAATGAAGAGGTCAATAGCGGATTACTTTAAAAAACAAAGTGTGGAGGGCAAGGACGCTGGTGGAAAGGACGAGCCGGTGCTAGATCTGGTCTGGTGCTAGAATGTGTTGTTTTTTAAATCATGCTGAATGCTCGTTGCCGCTGTTATCAGTGGCGGAAGGCAACTGCTTAGTGCTTGTGCAGTCGTCACATGCTTCAATCTATCGCTTAAGGCTGTTGCAGAGACTCTTTGTTCGTTCCGGTGAAATCACAAAACAAAATGCACACAAACATGTCCCTGCTCTTGATATACAATCACTGATGAACATCTTTGGTTTTAATGAGAAAACATAAAAATAAACTGGCAGATTAGAACTCGGAGCCTCTGGCACGCTTAAAGGGATAGTTCACCAAAAAATGAACATTTTGTTTTCATTTACTGACCCTTAAGTTGTTCCAAACTTGTTTGAGTTTCTTTCTTCTGTTGAACACAAAAGAAGATATTTTGAAGAATGTTGGTAACCAGACAGTTGACGGAACCCACTGACTTCCACAGTAAGAAAAAAATATACTAAGTCAATGGCTACCGTCACCTGTCTGGTTATCAACATTCTTCAAAATATCTTCTTTTGTGTTCAACAGAAGAAAGAAACTCAAACAGGTTTGGAACAACTTGAGGGTGAGTAAATGATGAAAAAAAATTTAATTTTGGGGTGAACTATCCCTTTAACACAAATTCTACGGATCTACGTATTTATTCACTAATGTTAATACTCTTGAGATTAACAACATATTGTATTATAGTAGATGTAAGGATGAAGCTATCATATTAAACATGAGTTCTATGTTAATAAATTAAAACAACATACTACTGGAATTGATTTCTGGACATTGCAGTTTTTGTGCATTTATTGTTGTACATTTCTGATGAAATTAGCAATCCCCCACACACACTCCAGTCCCACCCACTTTTTAAAACAAAGTTATGCCACTGCTTTATATTTAGATATTCAGCAACAGCCTCTAAACTTCAGCAGTTGATGGAGACAAACTGAGAGTAAAGTACTAAGACTAATTGAGGAAAACATAACATTTTATACAATAAAAACACTTTACTGCATTCTGATTGGATAACGCAGTTGCTATCTGTTCAGCCAATTGTTTCTCTTATAATAGAAGCAAAGGAAAAGAGATTTGTGGTGACATCCTCTTGTTCCCCTTTTCTGAGGTCATTCAGATCAGTTTCCGTGAGATGATTTACGAGGCAGAATTTACAACACAAGACGACAGTGAGAAAGTGTTTGAGTTGCTTCATACGGTCATAATCAGGATATGGGTGGCAACATTATGAAAACGCTCTGGAAAGTTATGAAAAGTTCTGGTTTAAACTTTTTTTATGAAAACTTGTCAACAATGAATTTATGAATTGTCAATTTATGAATGTCAACAATAAGGATTATTTCTGCATGCCCAGTTTTACAATATCATACAACATCTACATGCACCAGAAAAATATAATCATTTATTAAACCTTAAGTTTTTTTTTATATAGTTATATATATATTATATTATATTATATATATATATATTTAAAAAAAAAAAAAACACTGTAAATTGTTTTACTGTAGCTTGAAATTATGCCGCTATAAATTTACAACAGCAGTAAACAGTTAAAGAAATGTTTACATGCACTGTAAATCATTTCTGGACTGTTTACACATTAAACTCATATAGCATAAGTAAATACGTGTTTTGCTCCGACACAGCAAATGTTAGACAGTAGTTTGACAGTGACCTTTAACACTCATCTTGGTAAATCACAAATGAGATCTGGGCTTTGACCCTTTTCTTAGACAAACACACACACAAGCTGCTGTAAATGGAGCTGCCTGCACTGATAACACAACAAAAAGCTTTTCAATAACCTCTTAAAATAGTCCTTCAGTCTTAAGCACTCACATAAGCAAACAGACGGCAGGATGAAAGGCAGATGGCAAACAGAAGGAAGGACGACATACTCACCGAGCAAAGTCAACCCACTTCTCGATGATCTTTTTAGGCGACAGGCGGCGGCATATAATGCCAACAAAGTCAGGCTGAAATAGTGCAGAGAAAACAGAAAACTGTCAAGACAAATTCATATAGTAGCATCCATAATAAAGCTTGGTAGTAGGGCTGTGCGATTAATCGTAATAGATTTTTTTTTCAATTTCGATTTTGGCTTCCAACGATTATGAAAACAAGATAATCAACGTAAAACGATTATTGTGCCGTTGGCGCATTCCATCCAGCGCACATTCTCTTCCTTCACAGCAGCGCGCTTTAGTTCCTCCCTAAAAGCCCAAACTTAACATCCAAATCTGCCAAATAAGTGAGTGTTGTAAAATGCAGTTGACTGTTGCTAAACTGCGAACATGTTTGATATTAAACAGTGTTATTAAAAGTGCATTAAGCCGTGAAAGAGATGCTTCTGTGCCCAGGTGGCTTTCTGTGCGCACGCACCGTGTCGGAGCTGAACGCGAATAAGCAAAGTATACTGTAGACTTCGGATTTGCGCATAAACGGTCAAATAGACTACACACAAAAATGTAAAAATGCTATTTTGGCGAGTATTCATGTGTAAACAGTTTGTTTTGTCTTAAGTAAATGTACACAGTTAAAAGAAAATGCGTGTGTAACAGTATATTGGATCCGTGCAATTGGTCTTAAAGTGACAGCAGCCTAATAAACTGCTGTCTGTCATAAGATAATTAATAAAAGACAGGAAAATCACTCACTGATCTTTACTGAATATCTTAAGTAGCTTTAATAAGGATTAAGCTATATTTAATGTATACAGTAAGAGTATGCAGTGTTATTTTACATTTGATTTATTCAATTTCTGTTGTATTGCTATTACTGTTAGTACATCTTGAAAAAATTTAACACCATTTTAAATTGTATTTTTGTTCTGTTGTATTTATTTGTCTGTTTTGTTTGTAATTAGTTTCTTAGTTCTTATTGTATTGATGACTGTTTATGTGTACTTCTGTAATTGTTTTGAGGACCTTTACTTACATTAGTTAACCTAGTATTAGTTTTTGCTACTAAAACGCTTTGAGTATAACAGGAGCAATTTCGCCAATATAGCAATTTATGGCAAGTCACACACCATGCCTGATATAAATACAAAAAGCAACATCACAAATTAGAGCATTAATACAGAATTCAGCTGAATACTATTTTATAGCGGCTTCAAACTTTCAAACTTCAAACTAATTTTATTATTTATTTATAACATATTGCTGTTTTGAGTCAAACTTAAAAGGTGTGTTCGTATCATGTCGAATTACCATAATTACGAGATTCTGACCGGTAAAAAGCGTTCACGTCCTCGTAGAACTCGCAAATTAGAACTTGTAAAGTCTGAATTTTCGGAGAGCTGCAGATTCATTTAAATGTTGATAGTGTAGTCATAGAAACGTATAATTCTGAGTCCGAGGATGTGAACAGCTTCGAGTAGAATGTCACATGCTGTCATCTTGTAATTACGGCATGGCGTGAACACAGCATAACAGCTCATGCAAAAATGTCTGAGCTGAACTATTAATCTACTGAAAATCACAACTTTCAGATGTGCAAAACAGTCAGTTTGAGTTTTGATAACTATTTTATAATTTATGGCTGTAATTAATGGAAAAACCCAATGAAGTGGTGACATTTAGTACTACCACACACAAGCTTCCTTTAAATTTGTGTCTAAACTGTTTGCGCAATTATTTTCAATTTGACAATATTCTAAATAATTAATAATAAACTTTAATATGATCACAAAGAGCATGAAAAATGTGCTAAGGCTGAACAAGACAATTCATACCCTTTATTTATCTCAGTTATTCAATTATAGTAAATCAATCTGCTTATATCTGTACAATGTCTGTACAAAAAAAAAAAAAACCTGCTTCTATCTGTACAAAAAAAACAGAAAAAGTGCTTCCTGTCCTGAACCATTACAGCTGTCACATGCCTCCAAAACAAGTAAGCGAAAGTATGTTGCAGCACATCTTTTCGCAATTTGACAGCAGGTGTTGGCGGGAGTCTCCACTTGTATATTTAGTCTATGCATGTGGGTCATGCAAAAATATTGTTGGCCCACTTGGCTGCCTGTATGAGACACTTATGTCACTGGGCAAACGGTTCAAGACTGCATTGCTCTTACTGCTGCGATGCCCTGTCCATGTGCTCATGGGTATTTTAAAGAGGAACTGGAAAGTTTCCTAATATGGATATACTGTTCATAGCGCATTTTAATTTGTCTAATGCAAATGATTTTAGGATTGATTGATGATTATTGGAAACATTCATAATACTTAGAGTAAGAAACTGAAAATGTGGTGCTAAAATATTAAGCAAGAAACGTACATTATCCTCATGCAGGGCAATGTGGTGTGTGGCCAGCATGCGGATGCCCAGACGAGACGTCAACGTCGTGTCCAAGAAATTGCGAACCAGAGTCTCGTCCTGAACAAACAACAACAACAACAAAAAAGTTAGATTCAATGATTACTACCAAAATTAACGTATAATATGGACCATGCAGGGTGAACAAAACACTAGGGTTTTTCAAATCTTACCGAAATGTGTTTACGACATTCCCTGAATCCTTCAGCTAACATGGTGACAACATCTTTGTGATCATCAAGAAGCTGTTTTACAAGTTTGCTATAGCGAGCCTCAGTCTCCTGGTCTTTAATCTGAAGATAAAAACATTGGTGGAAAGGTTAGAAAATAATATTAATGTTAATCTTTCATATGTAATAGACAACTTACAGTCCATTTTAGCTAAACAAACCCTGGGAGGGGTGATCATGTCTTAACTGTCGGTCTGCTTATGTGGCTTGCTTCATACCAAACAAATAAACTGATCCAGTTACACTAGCAGAAAATGGTTGGACACACTTAATGAATTTGTTTCTCATTAGGGAAGCACTGATACCACAGATACCGATACTTTCATTTTTGGTACTCGCCGATACAGAGTACTAATACCTGTATTTTCATTGCGTTTGTAATTTTTTAATATCAATTAAATATACTATTTAAACATAATAATTTAAATAAATTATTATAAAATTTAGATATATGTTTTTTAAATATTGGGTAGAGAAACCAAAAGAATATGAATCATATTAGTTGGGTTAATGTTTTAAAAATAGACATTTCCTTCAGTTATTGTCATGCTTAATTCTGCCAGTTAAAATGTATTGTACGAGCTTCTGTAACTGTTCTGTTCACTGTTCATTCTATTGCTCGTATATACATATAGATACAGCATAAATTTAGAACCATGGCACAGTAATCACATGACGTTTTCCTGTAATAATATAGGGAATCATGTTATACAATCATTTTTTTTTTTTACTTACGCTACATATACGATTTAGTTTTACTCCTACTGAGGTTCAGCGATCAGCAATCAAGCGCATGCAACAGAAGTCTCTCTCTCTCTCTCCTTACCGTCAAGTAAAGTTAGTATTAAGTGCATCGTTTTACTTTCTTTGCTATTGACATATCCGACTGAACTGCAAACTTTTCAGCGATGTCTGTGAGAAAGTGATGTGCGCTCAATCCACTTCACGTGCTTCACCTATCAGCTTGCGCACAGCAGCTGTACAGGCATAAATGTTGAATTTATGCTTAATATTCTATTAATTACATACATTTCTCCATCTTTAATCTCTGATATCCCCAAATGTCTGTTTGTTCTGTGTTTTTTGTTTCTTTATCTGGACACAAACACGGTACTGTACACACACTGCCTGGTATCGGTTTTTGGTATCAGAGCATTTTAATGAGTATGAGTACGAGTACACAGGCACAGTATCAGGCCCGATACAGATACTCTAAAATGAGGAAAAATGTGACAATAGTAACAAAGAATGAGTAGGTGTCTCCAAAATTGACTCATAATGTATAAGCCACCAAAATAAATCGAGCAATCCCTTCAGTTGCCTCATATTTCCAGTTAGCAGATATTGTGCAACATGGGGATTTTTAAATTGGTCAAAGTAAACAAACTCACATTTGACATATTCATGAGCCAGCATTTTACACAGTCAGTGAGTCAGTCAACAAAGACTAATGTTTCACTGGTGAGAGGTGATACCTCCACACAATCTTCTACAGCGGCTGAATCAGTACATTTTACATAGTCAGTGAGTCAGTCAACAAAGACTTACGTTACACTAAACTCACAGGTTTCTCAGGTTACAGAATTAATTATGGAAATTTGCAAGCTGGTCAACAGTTGACTAAACTGTGTATGAATTAATATGTACAGGTCATCTTGAACTTACAGCTGGGAAGTCACTCAGCATATGGTAGGCCCTGATATAAAGCTCATGCTGTGGAGAAAGAGAGAGAGAGAGAGAATGGATGAGTACAATATATGGGTAACAAATGTGCTGTGGTGCTGTTCCTGGAGCTGGTGTTCCCAGAGGTCTGTGTGCCTCATCCTTCCCTGAACCCCATTCCTGGCCCCTCACAAACCCTCCATGAGCGCATGGCTTACATTCTTCTATGGATTCGAGGAACAAATGCCCATAAGAAAGAAGGAGTGATTGGAAAAAACATAAATGTGCTGAAGGTTTTAAATGATCTTAATGGAGATGGCAATTTTCACTTTCACGGTTCATAGGTCAATGATATACACTGCAAAATAATAATTTCTTAATTAATATAAACCATATATACATATTTAAATAAATTAATAAATAACTTGTAAAAACACAATTTAAAAAAAAATGACTAAACTTTAAAATTAAAAAGGAAAATATACAAATAAACACTAATACAAAATATCAATAGGAACTATAATAGTATCTCAATGATACCAAAATAACATTGCTCCAGTCTTCAGTGTCACATGATTCTTCAGAAATCATTCTAATATGCTGATTTGGTGCTCAAGAAACATTTCTTATTATTATCAATGTTGAAAATAGATGCTAAAAAATAGAAAATAGAAAATGCTGCTTAATATTTTTGTGGATACATTTTTCAGAATAATTCGATGAACTGAAAGTTTAAAGGAGCAACATTTGTTGGAAATCTTTTGTAACATTATACATGTTTTTACTCTTTCTTTTGATCAATTGCTGATTGAAAGTATTATTTTTTTTAAAATCTCACTGACACTAATCTTTTGAATGGTAGAGTAAGTTATTAAGGCTTTTAGCTTAAGGATGTTGATGTACTTCTACAGGAAAAATACTGATTAATAAACTGAATTGAATTGTTCTAATGAATTGTTCTCTGTGAGTTCATCCTCCTCAAAGAAAACAAAACAAAAGCTGTAGACAGACTCTCTTTAGAGGCAGATGTGGGTAAAAGTTCACAGGAGGAGGAGGACTCGCAGAAGGAAGTAAACAAGGAGGAGAAAGGGGAGGGAACGTGTATCTTCTTTCTGCGTA
The DNA here is from genome assembly GCA_039654765.1 of Mylopharyngodon piceus. Lineage (NCBI taxonomy): Eukaryota > Metazoa > Chordata > Actinopteri > Cypriniformes > Xenocyprididae > Mylopharyngodon > Mylopharyngodon piceus. The sequence continues at coordinate 35,439,058 of CM077443.1, read as the reverse complement.
TTACTTGCTGATTGTCTTTTTGTTTTGTCTGTTAGTGGACCATGAAATTGAGGGTTGAATGGGATGGTCATTATTGTTATTTATGTTTTTGTTTTGTAGAGAGGAACAGCTTAAGCAGGCTAGAACATCTTGACATACAGTGGGGTCCAAAAGTCCACACTGAACATCTTGGAATCAAAATCTAATAAACCTGGAAATATTGGAATAATACCTGGAATAACTCGGAGTTCATGAGGGTTCTGCTGTCATTAAAGCAAATTGTAATAAATAATAAAATAATTCAATTAGAAAAAATGCAAAACAGAAGCATTTTGGACAAAATGTTGGAATAACACAATGTGCAAATAAAGCATGATTTTATGTGGAGTTTGTACTATAAACAAAACATGAGAGCAGGTGTCCAACCGCTCAGTTAGTAAACCAAGTTTATAGTCAACATGAAGAACAGCACCACAGAAGTTAAGTACATGATGGCATGAATTAAAAATGACATGGTTTCAGAACGTGTTACCAAATACCCGTCAACATCAAATTATTTAGTGAAAATTGTGATAAAAAGATACAATACGATTTAAAAATTTGGGGTTGGTAAAATTCTTAATGTTGAAACAAATCTTTGGCAAGCCTGTATTTATTTGATCAAAAACACAGTAAAAACAGTGATTATTTTGTAATATTATTACAATTTAAAATAACTGTTTTAATACATTTTAAACTGTAATTTATTCCTGTGATCAAAGCTGAAATTTCAGCATCATTACTCCAGTCTTCAGTGTCACATGATCCTTCAGAAATCATTCTAATATGCTGATTTGCTGCTCAAGAAGCAGTTCTTATTATCATCACAGTTGATAACAGTTCTGCTGCTTCATATTTTTTGGGAAAACCATGATAATTCTTTTTAGTACTCAAATTTCAAAAGAACAGCATTTATTTGAAATAAGAAATATTTAGCAACATTATAAATGTCTCTGTCACTTTTGATCAATTTAATGCATCCTTGCTGAATAGAAGTAGTAAAAACAAAAATCTAACTGACATCAAACTTTTGAAAGGTAGTGTACTGTTATGAAAAAAGAAGGTAAGTTGATTTTTCTGAGGAAAGTCACATGGTCTGATGGATTTTACAATGGCCATGTTCACACAGCAGCAGAATATGGCTGTCAGTCCTGTATTTGAGTTCTTAATACGGTTACGTTCGCACACAGTTCAGTTATTTACGGGAATGACAACCGCATTCTATAACCCAACTCACAACCGTAAATTTTCAGCACTCACAACCATATTCTCGGAAAACCCGCGCTGTTTGAACGGAACCAGACTGGACAACTTGTTTCCGCAAATGCTCCGCTCTCCAGCCAGATGTGAAAGATGCTGTCGGTTAGATTTGACAGATGAACTTGCGGCTCGACTGGATTCTTGTCGTATCAAAAGTAATAAGACTTTTTACTCAGTTTTATGGACGTTGCCCATCTTTGATATTACTTTGGTCACTGTCGCTATGAGCTTGACTCCCATTGCAAGTTCATACAGACAGTATTGGAGATGCTACTGTGAGAACAGGACATTTCGAGACTCACACCTGTAAGTAAATGTGGTTGTCAATCCCAAAAACTGACAGTGTGAACTAGGGGTGCAACGGTAAAAAAAAAAAAAATCGAACCGTACCGTTCTCCACTTATGGTTCGGCACGCACTTGCACCGCGGTTCATTTCGAATGATGATGAATCTATAAGCTAATATGGTTTGTTGAAAATAGCAACGTGTAAAATAGACAGACAGAGTTCGGATAATGTATGTTTCAGTCGATGAATAAGCATTCTGGCTTCCCAAAACATAACAGCAATGATCAAAAAGCGTGGACAAAACTGTCACTCTTTGTAAACTTGGTTCACTGCGAGTGCCGTATGTTCGAATACACCGTCATCACCCGGGTGTTGATAGCGTGCGAGCGCAGGTGAGATATGAACAGCACACGTTGCTATCTGTGTTTAAACTAAACTCATTTAAGCCTTGCTAATTTAAACATACATGAGCAAGCGCGCGCACGCTTATCTCAGACAGTGCGCAAATACTGAGTTCTCTTTCAAGTCTTGCACTTGAACGAACAAATTCACACAAAAATTATGTCAACATGCCCATTTTGGCCAGTATCCTAGCAATCACAGTCTTAAGTGAACGTATAACAGTCGAAAAAATACAACGCATGTGTAACAGTTTATGTACTGGATCGTGCATTATGTCTTAAAGGGAAATAAGCCTAATATTGTCTGTGTTTTAATGTTAATCAAACAACAAATGACAAAGAAATCACTTACTGCTCGACTGAATAGCTTTTGTAACTTCAATAATGATTAATCTTTATTTAATTTATACAGTGAAGATTATATGCAGTGTTATTTTATATTTGATTACTTTATTCATTTTCTGTACGTGAAAACTGTTAGATACCTAAAAAACCTGAAAAGCACTGCTTATTTTACGTGAATCTTTGCTCTATTGTACTGATTTGTGCTGTTGCTTATAGTTTGATTATTTGTTTTTATTTTCTTTATTTTTATTTGACAGTAGTCCTGTTTTCCCTGAATATAGCACATACCAAACCGAACCGAAACCGTGACCCTAAAACCGTGATACAAACCGAACCGTGAGTAATGTGAACCGTTGCACCCCTAGTGTGAACATAGCCGATGTGACCTCACCAAACGTATCAATGCACTAAATAAACCCCCTGCATGTATCGATACCAGGACTCTGTTTGAGGGACTCAAGCAGAGTCATGTTCTGCAAGACGTCACTGCAGAACATTAGGGGTTTTGATCAACACTGGCACTGAATTGAACATGGTCAGTTCAGTTCTCTGTCTGAACACTGTATAACATTGTGCCAAAGTTAGCCGGCCCCAGTTCCTCATCACCTAATATGCCCTCTGAGAGCTGCTCCAACAAACCATCTTGTAAGAGAGAAGGTAACTCTACCCGTCACAACAGAATGAATGATAACAGAAATCCTACAGAGACGTAGGGGAACTCACCACTTGGAGAATGGTTGGGTTACAGCCGATAATGAAGGGCAGGCTGCGGAAGCCCTTAATGCGATGTGCGATGCGGACAGGCAGCTCTTTGTGCAGATAACTGGCACTGCTCTGCATTGAATCAAATGACACACAGCTTCATTAGAACTCTCATAATGAAAAGATGAAGCATTTCTCCAGCACTAACAGGATAGAAAGGACTTTATGGTCAGGGTATGTAAATACCACATGAATATGCAGGTTGGACTTTATTTTACATTATGTGCACTTAAGTGTACTTACGGTGTAAAGTACTGGGTAATATAAGGTAACTACATTGGTTAAGGTTAGGTTTAGGGGTAGGTTCAGGGTTAGTACCTAGTTATTACCCAGTTATTGTAATTACAATAATAAGTAGCCTACATAGTATGTACATGCCATGGGGAACAGAAGTGCTACCAATATGCTTATATACTATGATATTTACATAGTACCACCATGTATCATCTAGAAGTCTACACATATAGGTGACTGGTGATCTCCAATGCAATAATGGCCCGGTTTCCACCTGGTATTAAAATGCATTTTGGTTGATTGGATCACAAGTGGACGACGCTAAATACAGGCGTAAACGAGGTCTAAAATATTTTGAGCTTGTCCACTTTCGACCACTTCCAGAGGTAGTCGAAAACGCATTTGACTAGATTGCTTTCGTAGTGTAGACGCTCATGTGGTCTAATGTTTTCATACAGCCACTAATGATGCCTACTCTCCGCCTACTGACCTAATTCCTAAACATTAGCCAGACGGGATTTAAATTTTGTCGGCTGAAAATCCAAGTTTGGTTTGAAGACAAAAAACGTACCAAGCACAATGTTCTCTCACCGTTCCTGATTTCTAACACACACTCACTGCGTTCAGTGTGGTCTCTCGGCTGTCAGCGGCTGTGTTTTTCTGTTGTCTCTGGGCGCGTTGATATGTAAATTGCGCAAGCGTATTTTGTCCATTAGATCGAAAGATCTGAAAAAATCCCATACATTTACCCGCCCATAGACCCTCCCCTCAAAGAAATCAGGACAGAAGTGGTTGAAAGTGGACAAAAGAAAAATTAAAACACCAAGTGTAAACAGCTATGTGTCTCCCTCGTCCACTTGTGATCCGATCGACCAAAACGCATCATAATACCAGGTGGAAACAGGGCCAATGATGAAATACAGATGCAAAGCAAAGTTTGTGTGCTGACAAATGGCTGGAATGAATACTTTTTAGAAGACTGGCACCAGTGTGGGTTGGGATAAATGTAGGACAGTGGACAGGAGTGTGTAATTACCAGGACATGTTGTCCATCAGGAGACTTCCCTGCATACAGCATTGTGGCTGGTGTCAGTCTGACTGAAGGCTGTGAAGAGAACATTGCAGTTAAAAATAGCACATACTTTAAATATAACACTGCTTGATTTGATGATGTACTTGCTGAGAGACTGGAAAATTCACTCATTTGAACAGTCTAAGATTCAAGGTTTCAGCCCATTTTGTAAAGTACCATTTAGTCCAAATCTATTAAAGGATTAGTTCACTTTAATATAAAATTTTCCTGATAATTTACTCACCCCCATGTCATCCAAGATGTCCATGTCTTTCTTTCTTCAGTCGAAAAGAAATTAAGGTTTTTGATGAAAACATTCCAGGATTATTCTCCTTATAATGGACTTCAATGGCCTCCAAACGGTTGAAGGTCAAAATTATAGTTTCAGCGCAGCTTCAAAGGGCTATAAACGATACCAGACGAGGAATAAGGGTCTTATCTAGTGAAACGATCAGTCATTTTCGAAAAAAATGTAAATGTATATGCTTTATATAAACAAATGATCCAAGTGCTTCCGCCAAAACCGTATTTTCGTATTCTTCAAAAAGCTTACGCTGTATGTCCTACGCCTTCCCTATTCAACTTACGGAACAAACGCAGCACCAGTTACATTTTTTCCGTATAACTATAATTTTTTTTTTAAAAAAAACTATAATTTTGACCTTCAACCGTTTGGAGGCCATTGAAGTCCATTATAAGGAGAATAATCCTGGAATGTTTTCATCAAAAACCTTAATTTCTTTTCGACTGAAGAAAGAAAAAGACATGAACATCTTGGATGACATGGGGGTGAGTAAATTATCAGGAAAATTTTATATGAAAGTGAACTAATCCTTTAAGTTTTATAGGATATGACTAAGGGGCCGTTTACACGACACTGTTTTCAACTAAAAACAGAACACTTTTTATGCATTTTGGCTGTTCATTTACACGACAATGGCGTTTTTAGGGGCCTAAAAATGCAAACTTTTGAAAACGGGTTACAAAGTGCAAGTTTTTGAAAACAATACCATTATAGTCTCTGTGTAAACTACAAAAACGTGAATTTGTGAAAATTTGGTGGCGTCATGCACATGTGTATGATGTGTTCAATCTATAGGTATGTAATGTTTCTTTACAAAGTGACATCGCCAACTACTGGCCTGGCATGAATAATACAGTGTTTTTAATAGTTTTCGCGGATCCGTGTGAACAGGGATTGATGTCTGTACGTGAAAAAAGCAAAAGAATTTTTCTTCCATTTTTAGTATATCGTTGTCATATAAACATACCCTAAATTTATATCATATAAATGTTATTATCCATGGAGTGATTCATAGGTAGTTACGTCTTATTTATAGGCCTATTTGTAATGAATGGAGTACATGACAGTTCATATTTAATATTTTCACTTCACAATGTTAATGTTAAATGCTATTAGTTCTTGTGTCATGTCTAACCACATGGAAGAACGAATGAGACTTAATTTTTGTGACGCTTCTCGCATAAAGCTATGATATGTCTTCAGAAGACTTGGAATACAGTCCATGAGTCTTAAGGACCTGTTGTACACAATCTGCCACATGCCTTCTGCCCTCTGATTGGCAGTTCATACTCTTTTAGCAAGTAAAACCCCTTTTATGATAATTCTAAACATATTTACAATTAAAACTACAGAGATTTGATCATAAAAAAAGCATTTACATATCATCTTACTAAGACATATCGTTAGGTGGTGTCATGAGGGTGAGTAAATGATGACAAAATGGCTTTAAATTGATTACATTATGAAAATGTGCATAATGAACCTATTAGTATAAAAAGAGCAGAGGCAGAGCAGTAATCACATTGGGCTTTGTTGAGTCACCAATGCAGTCCCAGTGAGATGCTCAAAGTAGGACAGGTTACATAAGGATACCATGCACACCAGCATGACTTAGACCATGATGGATATTCAGACGCATGTTTTAACAAGCGTACAAACAAATAAAATACATGTGTCTAATGGTAGAGGATTTTTTTTAAGCCTGCTGCCCTTGATGTGACCTGTAAGTGAATGTAGACCTCATGGCTGTTTGACTGCTGACACCTAATACTAGATGTTTGCCTGCCTTTATGTAAGAAACACAAATCAAGACACAGTTTAAGTTTGCATATTATTGGACACTGGGGGTAAAGTAAAACGTTTAAACATTGCAGAACAAATAATACTATTATTAATCACCATTTTGCCCAAAAGACCAAATGTGTGTGAACTTTCTGGTTTGTGAACTGACATCACACATCCACTAAAATCACCTCGTCGATAATTGTAAAAATGTCTCAGAATGTTAAGTTTGATGCTTTATTATTAATTGCAATTATATTTGTTTTAAAGAGTTCAATTATTTGGGGTCCATTGTATTCTTTTTTATGGTTACTGAAATCAGTTCATGTGATAGAGATTATTAGCAGCTAAATAGCTAAATGGCATTTCACCGGATGACTACAGCAATCTTATATGTGGTAGAAAATATTAACTTACCCATTGGACCATTGAAATGAAACATTTTAGACTATTTAATGAAAAATAAACTAGAAGCAGTGTAGTTGAGGCTCTCGGTTAGTGTGATGACAACACGAGTAACCGTCAAAAGTGGGTTCATTAGGCCATCCTAATCTTGGATGGAGACCACAGCGTATCGACCTCCAGCGCGGGGGTAAAGAGACAACAGCTGATGGAAAATTATCGGGAAATGGTGACTGACCTTCTCGGCAGATACGTCGATGGCAGACTGATTGTAAAAAGACGTAACGGTTTTGGACCGCTCCCGAGCCAGCTCAGAGTAACTGGACATGGACGATGTGGATCTAAATCTTTTGTTGATGCCATGTAACGTTACTCCGGTCGACTGCGGAGCGGCTGCTTTGGCTGATGCGTATAAAAAGAGCCTGGTTACGCTCATCCTGGAGCCGCCGCTGCCTAACAGCTCCATGGCCTGGCCCGTCACGCGTCCCCGCATTTTACGCTGCTAACGCAAATAACAAAAAAAAAAAAAAATCAATTCCTTGTCTGTAACGTTAGTTTAAAACCTGTTAGTTTATACGTGCGCAAAGGCATGTCTCTAGCACCATCACATCGCTACTAGATGTGAAAATACCGTCTCTTGTGGCGTTTATCCGAAGACACTTGTGATCAGCCAATCAGCGATCAGAGGAGGCGGGGCTTTTGGGTCGTCACGACCTCAGCAGCAACGGAAAGCCAATGAGTCACGGCGCAGCAAGGACAATGAGACAGAGACAGAGCCAGTGCAACCGCGACTGGGAACAGCGCGTACTTCCTTTGACTATACCACATATTTTCACAGATTATACATCATATTTTTATTGAGTAATCCGCCTTGAAGAGAAAAAAACATTAAAAAAAGCAACTATACTTTATATATTATGATAGAAATTGATGAATAAATACATTCAAGTTTCTGTTTAAATGACCAACACCCATTAACAGACTTGGCTTTGTTGGCAAGAAGCAGAGTGGGGTAAATTGTGTCACGTTTTCCTTAAAGGGATAGTTCACCCCCAAATAAAAGCAATTTCTTCATTTAATTACCACGCGGTGTTAAAAACTGTGCTTGATTATTTCTTCTGTGAACGCTTATCTCAATCACCATTTCTTTTCATTGTATGGAAAAAAAGATGCAAAGTGAATGGTGACAGGCTGTCAGTCACTGTCATTCTGTTCAACATCTTTTTGTGTTACACTAAAGCAAATAAATCCTACAACATGAGCAACATTATGGTGAGTAATTTGTGAGGGAGAATCATTCCCTTTTAGTTGTCAGCAAGCGGAAATGAGGAAGAAATATAAGTAAAATCAATATTCCAAACTGAACTTAAAGGGTTAGTTCACCCAAAAATGAAAATTCTGCCATTAATTAATAACCCTTATGTCGTTCCAGACCCGTAAGACTTTTGTTAATCTTCGGAACGCAAATTAAGATCTTTTTCATGATCTGAGAGATTTCTGTCCCTCCATAGACAGCTTATGCAACTGAAACTTCAAAAAGTTCGTAAAGAGATCGTAAAACTAATCCATATGGATTGAGAGGTTTAGTCCAAATTTTCTGAAGAGAAATATGATGAACAGATTTAATTTAGGCTTTTATTCACATATAAACATTGATCAGCGAACATATCGAAAATATCTTTATTTGTGTTCCGAAGATGAATGAAAGTCATATGGGTTTGGAACAACATGAGGGTTAGTAATTAATGACAGTATTTTCATTTTTGGGTGAACTAACCCTTTAAAACAAGACATCTATATCAAAAGACCATAGAAATAGCACTTCTAAAAAATAGTCCAGTAACACAAGTTCCCTCTTACATAATGTTGCTACATAATGTAAAAGGCCAAGTTGAATCTCTAGGGAATAAATTAAGTAAAGAAATAAATACAATCCCATTCCAAAGTCTAATTTTGCTGCACATTGTTTACATTTCCATAAACCAGGTAAAGGGATACTCCACCCAAAAAGGGATGGTGAGCTCTAGCATTAGTTGTGAGGAAAGTCAAAAAGTGAGAAAGTAAATGATGAGAGAATTTTATTTTTGGGGTGGAGTATCCCTTTAAGAAATATTTTTATTAGTATATTTGTAAAATATATAAGTATATTTGTAAAATCTCAAAGATTGTAAAATGTCAATCAAAATCTCAATCACTCATCAATATATAATGAGATTTTTCTAAATATATGGTCACATGACCAAAATTATGCAAAAAAAAAATAAAATAAATAAGCATAATTAACTCAAATCTGATATGAATGCCTTTTATAAATATAAATCTGGAACTACTGAGAAACCTCTGCCCCATCAAAATATTGATCCACTTGAAAAAGATATACCTCTATATAAAATTAATCATCCTGCAACAAATATTTTTCAGAGCTTCTAGAATATTTTAAGTTGTAAAAAAAGTTAGAAATAAAACATTTAGCGTATGGCTTGAGCAGGCAGGTAGGCTGCAGTATGTAATGATTGTACTAAGAGGGCAGAGTCTCCCTCCCAAACTCAACAGCACCCTACATTTTGGTGAAATAATGGTGAAATAATGAAATGCAGCACACCTGACTGAGAGCTGTAGAAGCAGAAATCAGACTGCCCCACTCATTTTTGTTACACACAGTTCCAGACCAATCAGTCTGCTTCAGCAACATGTGTATATGTGCATCAATTCAGCAACTAATCAGATTGTGAACATGTCCTACTACAACTAAGTGTGAAGCATGAATGAGTCATGTAAATAAGATAATGGTGTATGACACCAGTTTATTCATTAAAACAAAAATATAACAAGTCCTGTTTTGAACAATGTCATTCTTTTCTGACAATCTTTTCTCTGAAATTAAAGGGACAAAGAACCAAGTCCACTCCAAAGGGAGTTATTCTCTATATCTGTTTCTGAACCTCCTGAGTTTTCTTCTGGGAATGTCAACGTCACAATATTCCTCTTAAATAATTCCCGCCCAAGGAAAACGAAAAAAGTTGTGTTAGTAATGTGCCAAAACTCGTGGTTATGGTAAGGGGCGTGACATTTCCAAAACACACTCAAAGCGGTTGACCAATCTCAACACACTGGTCCAGTCGACCAATCAGAGCACACTGTGCTTTTCTGAAGGAGGGGCTTCATAGAGACAGGAACTAAACAGGGCTGTGCTTCTCAAAAGCATCATGAGCTAAGCTGATCGTAGAGCCCATTGGTGCCAAAAAATTTAAAAAAAATTATATTTTTCTTTGAACATTCAATCAAGAAAACCAATTCTAGTAGACCCCCAAAACATAATCAAGAAAAGGGGCATAATAGGTCCCTTTTAATACATATTTTTTAGACAACATAAAAAAAAGGGGGAAAAAAAATACATTTTTGGAAATCGTGAACGAGTATGTAATAACAATTGCCTTTCACCTACTAAAACTCGTAAAAGTGGAACAGGGACAAATTTACATGATGGCTAAATTAGTCTTTCTCTGTCTCTTTGAGACAATAAGTCTTAAAAACAGGTGAAGTCTTCATTTTCTTTTTAACTCCGGCTTTCCTCACACAATCATGATCTCAATTCAAGTCCAGTTCAGAAATGCAAAGCAATAAGGAGAAATACTGCCAGCAGCTGAACATCTCTGTGTGCTCAGTGATTCTCTCTCTTCCAAACCACGGCCATGTTCTTGTCAGTAAGAGCAACCAAGTACTGTAGATCAGGATCCATGGCAATGCTGTTAATAGAAGGCCCCTCTAATGCACCCTTTCCAGCTCTAACCGGTGACGGCCACTCCAGCACCTGAAATAACACAAGCAAGAGAGGAAAATGAGATCCAGGAGCTCTCTATACAAACATGAACAACAATCACTCCTCTAGAGTTAACATGTTGACACTTTCTTAAAGGATTTAGTGTGTGTCTTTACTGTAGCTAAAAGGATTATTTTAGTGAGAGATAATGCCGGATTATTTGGAGTGGATTACCATCTTTTCTGCATGACAGAAAATGGCTAAATAAATAAATAAAACAAAACTGGACTGAAACAAAATACTGTAAAAAGTGTTAACCTGCAATTGATACCTTAGAGATCTATTGTTCACGTGATTGACCCATAAAAATTAACCCCTTAACTATCACCCCCCTTTTTGAGCATAGACTTGAAAATGCACTATCCAAACTTAAATCATTGTAATTTAAGAATGCTTTGGAATATAGACCTTAATTTGGTCTTGTTTTAAAGACAAACATGAAAGTATGAAAAAGTTATAGAAGAATTTACTGTAAATCAAATGTACTGTACTAAAAAGTTTTTATTTTATATAAAATATATATTTTTCAAAATATTTTTTACTCTAAAACTGATATAAAATCCAAGCCATATCTCTAACCAGGATGAATGCTGAGTTTTTAAGCTTTCGAACGATACCTAATTTATTATGATTACTGAGATATGTGATGTGAAAAAAAGGCAATAAATAAAAACAGTGCCAAGCGTCCCACTAGCAGGAAGGTGACAGTTAAGGGGTTAATTTTGTTGGTATAAAATAATGCATTTAGGTTGATTCAGCAATATTATTATTTTTTAACTTGAATAAAACCAGTTTATTAGGACGTTATTATTTTTAGTTTGCCTTTTTTTTCAGTGCATGCCCTAAAAGATTATCATTAAATCTGTACTGTATCGCTCACCCAGCAATGGTTAACTCACCTCAGTGGCTGAGATCGTTTTTCCACTCTTGAAATTTTCCATCATGGTGTCTGTGATATGGTACATCCATAGTCTGCCTCGCTCATCCCCACACACCACATAACCATAACCTACAAGAAAAAACAATCACACATCAGTTTTGGCTTTAAATTTTCTAAATATCTGCATATATATATATATATATATATATATATATATATGCATACAAACCTCACCAGGGATTGACACATTATTAATGAGCACTGCCCAGACAGATTCTGCATATTTATAGTGACACAAGTGTTTTTTTGCCCCTATATTTGACCATATGACATTTTGTACACACAACATTGATACCTGGACAGGTGCCTAGAGACAGGTATGGGACATCGGTGCTGGACCACTGCAGCTCTGCCAGAACAACAGCTGCCACCTCTTTCTTTCTGCCATTCCAAGATGCCCGAGTAGCACTCCAGCTCCACAGGTAGATAGAGCCCTGCATGTGGCTCTTGGATGCTGGGAGGAAAAATGACAACCATCATTATCGCCTTCAATATCAGACAGAACAAAGGCCACAAAACGTGTTAAAGGGATGGTTCACCCAAAAATGAAAATTCAAAACGTTCATAAAGAGATCGTAAAAAAAATCCACATTAATCAAGTGCTTTAAAGGGTTAATTCACCCAAAAATAAAAAAAAAATTCTCATCAATTACTCACCCTCATGTGGTTCCAAACCTGTAAGATTTTGATTCATCTTTAAAACACAAATGAAGATCTTTTTAATGAAATCTGAGAGCTTTCTGTCCCTCTATTGACAGCCTATGCAACTGACACTTTGTTGCTTCAAAACGCTCATAAAGAGGTTGTAAAACGAATACATATGAATGTTCATATGAATCCATATGAATCATATAAAGTTCATCATATAAAGTGATCGTGTCTCTTCAGACCACTTGGATTAAACTGCTGGATCTCTTTATGAACGTTTTGAACCGTCAGAGTTTTGGGTGAATAGACTTTCAATAAGACAGAAATCTCTCAGATTTCATCAAAAATGTGTACCAAAGATGAATGAAAGTCTTACAGGTTTGGAACAACATGAGGGTGAGTAAATGATGACAGAATTTTCATTTTTGGGTGAACTAACCCTTTAAGAGTCACTTTCAAAGTTAATAAGCCTAGCCTTATACTAGGCACAATTGTAAATGGAAAATGTACAGGTACGAAAAGAAGACCATGAAGAAATGATCAGTAGTTTTAACAACTTTATGTTTAAATATAATCTTTTAAATATATAATTATTAAATAAATAATAATAATAATTCATATATAATAATCCACCTTTAAATATAAAATATACATTATATATTAAATATATAATTTGATCAACTAGTCTTATATTTTCCTTATTGTTTACTCACCCACTATATCATCTGAGAGGAAGCTCAGTCCGTCAATAGTCCGGTATGTGTTTTTCTTGTCTTTTTTCTTGTAAACTGGAAACACAATCTCCATCTCCTCATTTCTTGAAAAAAACAAACAAAAAAAACAAAACAAAGTAAATTTCAATAAAGTTTTTTTTTCTTTGCCACACAGATTAATCAGCAGAGGGATGATAATATTTGAACTGATGGAGAACTCAAACCTCTTCTGTGTGTTTTTACTGAGCTCGATGTCAAAGACACAAAGCCCGTCATCACAGGCCGAGAGGAGGTGCGTGTCTGGAGACGTGGGGAGCAGAGAGAGATGCAGAGGAGTGGAGCACGTCTCCAGGACTAGCAGCTTACTGTGGGTAATATAAGAAAAACAACAGTTATGGAAAAGTGTTTTAGAGTTTAAAAATTATTTTGAACATAAATGCAGCACATTTTAGCATTTCCAAATGCAGTATTACAAAATGACTGAACAATAAAATATAAATAACCTGATTTTAAAGTTGTAATCACGATCCAGTCCACCAATGTCCCACAAAAAGATCTTATTTTCATACGTTCCAGCTGTAAATAGAAACAAAGTGATTTTTAGTTTTGCCTATATAGCTCAAATATGTTGTTATTAAGTCCATTTAATTAGTCTCATTAGGGGCTTTCGCACCAGGTAGTTATAGGTAGGTAGTTATTAACTCAGTTATAGGAAATAGCCACCAGGGCGGTCCCCCGAGAACTAAATGTTCCTTTAGGGCAGGGATAGGCAACATCTGTCCTAGAGAGCCGCTGTCCTGCAGAGTTTAGCTCCAACCCTAATCAAACACACATGAACAAGCTAATCAATGTCTTCAGGATTACCAAGGCTACAGGCTAAACTCTGCAGGACAGCGGCTCTCCAGGACTGACGTTGTCTACCCCTGCTCTAGGGCCATTTTCCTGGTTGCATTTGCACCAGCAGTAGGAACTCTGAAGTGATTTATGCTGGCCAACAGCGATGTCATTTAAGCGCGGCGTTCAACAATGTCAACAACTCCATAGCGTAAAGGTTGTCAGTCCATCTATTGTTGTTTTCCATGTTCGTGGAGTTAGTTTGTGGAGTAAGTGTTGTGACAGAACGACTGTCCCTTAAATCGCCACCCTTCGCCAGGTTCTTGTCTGGAGTAGGTGTGAGAGAGAGGAGTGACACCATAACAACCAGTATTGGTGGCGCGTGATGTGGCACACCTGAAGTAAATGAAGCCTCGTCGACACAAAATCCTCTCGACACTCCCTGCCTTCACGTCTCCCAGTCACAGCGATGACACCAGATACCCTGTTTATTTGGACACTTTATTCCCCTTTTGGACATTTTTATGTTTTATTTATGTTAATAAATGCCTCTCTGAGGCCTGACGCCACACCCACCGTGTCTGTTATTTGCTCTTCCCGCCACAGTATATGTAAACTCTGTGCTTACATGGCTTTTAAAAGATGGCGGGTGCCAGTGTTTCATATGGCATGCGTTCGGCCAATCAATGTACACTTACATCACTGGTAGTTCCTATTCTTCTGGATTAGACCCTACTCTAAAGTAGGAGCCTATTTAGTCCACCAAAAGGCATTCCTATAACTAAATTGTTCCCAGATCCTGCAGTGCGAATAATATTATAATAAATTAAAAAGTGAATTATAATAAAAAGTGTGTACTTTCACCAATAGTTATAGGAATTATGAAAAAGTTCCTCTGGTGTGAAAGCCCCTATTGTATTAACTGCTAGTTTCACTCACTGAAGAGAAAGCTAACGTTGCGTGGACTGAAGCGCATAATGGAAATGGCACGTCGACTGACGCGAAACTCTCCGAACGCCAGGTTGACTCGGGGATGGATGAGCTTTACAAGACCCCTCTTTCCCCCAGCAGCCAGGATATTGCAGGGTCGGGTAGAGCCACCTGTCCTGGACATCAGCACTGTGGACCATGCTAGTGAGAAGAACTCCTACAAGACAACAGGGAATGCAAAAGTGAATTTACAGGCATTGGATGCAAATGTAGACTATTGCTTTTAAAGGGTTAGTTCACACAAAAATGAAATTTCTGTCAATAATTACTCACCCTCATGTCTTTCCAAACCCGTAAGACCTTCGTTCATCTTCGGAACCCAAATAAAGATATTTGATATATAATAATGACTTTATTTAACAATTTGAACTGTTGTCATACGCTGTTGACATAGTAAACACAGTGCAGCGCTTCCGTGTTCTATGTCAGAACGGCAGCTCATTATTGGCCGGCTCTTGCGTCAACATCACACGCATGCGTTGTGCTGTTCACGTGTACAGCGTCGACCAATACTGAGCCGGCGTTCGGAAGTAAACACGGAAACCTACACTGCGTTCACTACGTCAACTGCATATGACAACAGTTCAAATTGTTAAATAAAGTTATTTTTGTTTTGTTTTTGCGCACAAAAAGTATTCTTGTCGCTTCATGACATTAAGGTTGAACCACTGTAGTCACATTGACTATTTTACTATTGTCTCTACTACCTTTCTGGACCATGAATGTGGTAATTACATTGCTTTCTATGGGGGATAAAAAAACCTCTCGGATTTCATCAAAAAAATTGTGTTCTAAAGATGAATGAAGGTCTTACGTGTTTGGAATGACATGAGGATGAGTACTTAATGACAGAAATTTCATTTTGGGGTGAACTAACCCTTTAACTCTTGAGGCTAGGTTGGATTCTGTGACATCAAACCAAAGAAAATAGATTTGTCAGTGGCTAATATGTTCAGAATGGAATACAGTACTGTATACACTGTGTATTATTTAAAAAAATAGTATATGGAACAGTAGGCATTATGCAAACATTTCAACTGTAGTAGTACTGTCCAGTTCATCTTGTGATGATGTTAAAAATCATGTTTTAAAAAATTGACAGTCCCACTTTAACTACTATATACTAACATTTAAATTAAGCATTTGATACAATGCATTTAGTGTGTATATACATGTTTTTACTTTGTACTTATATTTAAAAATACCTGCATGTAATTACAGCTGTAATTCATTTCTGTAATTACACTGTTGACCCTTCCCTTACACCTTAACCCACCCTTAAACCTATTCATATCACCAAACATGTCCCTAACCTTACCCGTATCCCACCTCAATAGCAGCAAAAGTGTTTTGCAATACAACATGAACACAATTAGTACACTGTACTACCTTAACTACCTTTAATGCAAGTATATAGTAGTAGAGGAGACCTACTTATAAAGTATATAACAAAATATATAAAGTACATATACAAATAATCAGTATTGGTTATAAAAAAATCTCTCTATATATTCATTACAAATGGATATAGTTGAATGCATTGCATTGTGGGAAAAATATTTCTCATAGTCTGCTCTGTTGAATACTGAACTGTTTGGCAAATTCTGTAGGTCTCTCAGGTATTCAATGCATATGGAATATTTGCATACTGTGCACATGTACATACTGTATAATGCAGATAACAGAACTGAGGTATGAATTTCTGAATAGCCAGTGTCTCGCATGTCTCATTTATGTGATACAGAAAACTAATTGGCCTATACACCAAAGCCACCTGGTGGTAAGAGACGTATCCTACAGAACTTCTTCGCACTCACCTCACCAGGAACCTTGTATTTCTTCAGCACATGTCCTGACTCACAGTCAATCACACACAAAGTTTCCCCTCCACATGTGGCAATTGTCCGAGAGCCACCTCTGACATCTAACAGATTAAAAGCAATGCCAGACGTATAAGATCAAAAATACATTCAAGCATACAGCTGATTTTATTAATTGAATCACTTAACAGCGCTCACCACCACCACTGCATTCCTGTGGGGGCTCAAAGGCACAGGCCCAAAGCTGGGTGCTGAAGTCGTCTGGACTGTCCTGTCGACTGTGACACTGCAGGACATGGAACGGCTGCAGACTCACCGGCTCCTGTAACGGCAGGGGAGAGAGACGCACATTAACGATGAGCTAATGACTGTGTGATGAGCAATCAACAGTAAACAGAAGCAACAATAGGAATCCACAATTTAAGAGTGATTCAGTGACAATAGACATGCAAATACAATAATCTGGCGCAATAAGGAAATTGTTTAGACCAAAACCATTGTCAGAAATGGTTGATAGAAATGTCAAAAACAACAAATAGGAGTGTCTGAGTCTGAGATAAAAGAAAGGATTTTTTTAAAATGTAGTTTACAATACATGTTTTGTATTCATGTTTAAAAAACATTTATATCATTTTCAAGAAAAGTTTTATTTAATTTGATGAAAATTTCATGCGGTTTAAGTAAAAAGTAACTGTAATACCATATTTTCAATACACCTTGAAAACATAAATATTTTCAAAAAATATTTTTCAAGGCATTTTACAAATATCTTATGTTATTTATGTACAAATAAATATCATTAAATGGGGGGCTGTGCCACATGATATTTTACAACCGAATCCAACCTTACCTTGTCATACAAAAGGTCAATTTATCTGATATTTTAAAAGACTTGGCATAGCAAGAGGGTCAGCAGGGCTCCTCTCTATGATACAATTTCTAGTTTTATGTTGTTGTTTTTTTCCCTCCATGTTGGTCACACCACATGACTTTAATTTGGCATAGAAAAGTTATAAATTTATGTTAACCAAACATAAAAAATATTTTGTTTTAAAACAGATAATTTAAAGTAATAAACACTGAAAAAGATTATGCTAAACTACTTAATAAGGTTTTCAAAAATTTTATTCTTCTAATGAGGTATTTTTTCTTCATTACAATCTGGAGACCTTAAATATTTTTATTTTATGCCCCCAAAAACATGAGTTAGAATTAAAGATGTATATTAAAATCATTTGATGAATTGTTAATGTCTCCTTTAAAGGAGTCCTATTATGTTTTTTTTACATTTTCAACTTTAGTGTGTAATGTTGCTGTTTGTCTGCAAAGTTACAAAGAACAAAGTCACTCCAAAGGGAGTTATTCTCTATATCAGTGCGCACTGTTTCTGAACTCCATGAAACAATTGTAGTCCTGAGTTTTCTTCTGTGAATGAACACGTTACAACATTCCCCGTTTAAACAAATCCCGCCCAAGGCATACGCAAAAAAGGAGTCGAGGCCTGGTTGAGTTGGATTAATAGTGTGTTGAAACTCTCAGTTACTGTAAGGGGCGTGACATTCCCAAAACACGCTCAAAGTGGTTGACTAATCACAACACACTGGTCCAGCCGAACAAACTGTACATTTTGGAAAGAGGGGCTTCATAGAGACTAAACAGAGCGTTACTGACAGACTGGGAAGAGAGGTGCTGCAACAATGTAAAATATGTGAAAAATAAGGTGTTTTATTATGTATTCAAGCATGAAACATATTCTAGTAGAC